>CM076574.1:686565158-687107658 GCA_034641835.2 Pinus albicaulis | reverse complement strand
AACCACGAGAGGAAGGCTTGGGATTGTCTAGGATATTACAATTCTCATATTTCTATTTCACTTCTATACATAAAAGTAGATATTCAAACACAGATTCAACTCAAAGAAAAATAAAATAGAGAAGCCTAATTATGAAGATGTTTCTCTCTCCACTGCCTTGCAATGATGTTATTTTTTATGAAGTATACTTGCATTTCACTGATAATAACGTAGATTTTTATATTTATTTTAAAACCAAATTGACATCACGGTAAAAATACAAATATCCCATTAAGTATGACCTAAATATGATTCAAATAATCGAAACTTTAGCCTAAGAACGTGGCAAAGTAATTTATGAGGTGTGAAGTTTTATTAGAATAACTATTTGTTTTTCTGTTTTGGTTAGAAAAGGGTTTCATCTTGGTTCTTTGTGACTTTCAATTTATCATTTGTAGCATGTTGAGAAATGGGAAAGAATAATGTGTGAAATTTATCTTGCATAAATTGATGTTGAATGAAAGGATGTAGAGTTTAGCCAAAGTACATTCCTCTTTGGAAAAGGGAGAGGAAAATCTTAAAATGTTGCGTAAGAATACATCATTTAAAGAGTTTGAAGACAAGTAATATATGGTTTTTTGTTTTGTAGATAATTTCTTTTATCTACCCAAGATATCATAGCAAGAAAATATCGATATTTCAAGAATTTTTTAAGGTCCTCATCGAGGTCAATTTTTATAATTTCATACTTGATTAATACCTCCTCGTGACAGGAAGGCTTTAAATATGAATTAATATATTTTGAAACAAATCATATTCAAAGTTTATAGATATAAAAGATAAAACAAATGTTAATGCTTTCATTTGATTTTTACTTGACTCTAGTATGGGTAGGTTATAGGAAATGGGATTGGAAAAAGGAAGGGGAGACAATGCAGAGCATCTCTTGGATATGATTAATTTGTTGTTGGAGATCCTTGAGGCACCTGAGGCATCAACTTTGAAATTTTTTCTAGTAGGTATTCCTATGGTTTTTAATGTTGTGATTCTTTCACCTCATGGTTATTTTGGTCAGGAAAATGATTTAGGAATGATAGAAAAGACATTAGTGGAAAAGTAAACTAATTTTTTATAATTGCAATGTTCATTCCATGATATCCTCTCTTTATTGCTTGATTTTATTTTGAATTTTTCTTTTTATTTTGTTTTTTATTTTAACTATGAAACTCAAAATACTTGGTATCATGTGCATTTAAACAACATCCAAATCTTGAAGATGAGATTAGTGTTTTGTCTCAACCTAGTCTCCTAAATTGAGCTCATTTAATTGTCAACCAGGGTCAGTAAACTGCTGAAGTGTGGTGCACTATATGTGCCTAAGTAACCTCTTCCTACTTCATTGTGTTTAGTGTTTTTATGATGTTTTTGGTTTTGTGATTTTATTTTGAAAAGGAAAAGAACTAAGTGCTAATGAAGGGAAACTATTGGTCAAAACAGAGTGAAGCCTAAACTATAGATGACAAATGACAAATGCAAATACTGAAACAGAATCAAACCTAAACTATGACTAGCAAACAACAAATACAAAGCTTGATAATGAATCTATGGCAAAGAAACAAACCACAAAATGAACTTGAAATGAACTTGAGAAATGGAATGCTAAGTGTAAATGAAGTTCTCCTAACTAAACAATCAACTCATAATATTACAAAAATCTAAATTAACCTATGATGCTGAAGTTATTCTATTTTGCAACTTGATTTATCACTACTAAGCCTTATTCAGAAATTTAGAGATTTTCTAGAATAATGTTTGGGAAAAAGGCTATTGGTGAATTCATAAAAGATTTGCAGGATAATCAAAGCCTTAAACTAATATGACTGACCTCTATTCATGTGATGATATATCAATATAGATTCAGAACAAAAGTAAGTTTTGTAAATAATGAAGGCTGTGAGTTTTAATGTTAACAGTTATTACTACTTAAAATGCAATGGATAACACTAGGTGAGAGTGCAATCTATCAATCTGAAAATACAGTGACTACAACTAAGCTAGAATGCTATTAATCTATCTTGAAACAAAATGAACTAAAACTAAGCTAGTGTGCCACTAATCTACTTAAAACACAGTAAACAAAGTTGATGCCATTATCAAACTTGAAGTATGTTGACAGAGTTAAAACTAAATGCAAACAACCTCCGGAGTGTTATGACTAAATTAATCATGCAAATAGTCTATTGCATATTACAAAAACAAGTCTGGCTGTACTATCTAATGCAAATTGGCAGAAAACACAGTTTGAAATGAAAACACAATTAAACTCCTAAAATACCACAGTTAATTCCCATTCATCATTACAGATATTTTGGAAGAATTCATTAGAATGAGACTAAACTGTAGAATTTAATACAAATGAACATAAAAACGAAGAATTCAGAAAATTAACTAAGCTAAGAATGACACGAGAGTTACTTATCTAAATTAAAAAGAACAGAGCTGCACAGTAGGCAGGGGCCCTCCACCACCTGGTAGCACGTAATCTAATTCAAAATCGACTCAACTCATGCAGCAGAATGATGCTTTTTCATTAAAGGAGAAAAATACTTTAAAACAGAGTATTCACGGTTGGCAACAAAAGCCAAAATCTAACTAAGATCTAACCAGCGTTGCTTGGTCTCCCAAGTCATATTTATAATGAAATTACATAACAGAACTTGAGATAATGAAGGGATTACTGTCTTTCCTTATCGAAATAACATTAGGACTCTTGAAGTGGTTACGTAACAAGGAAATGGACATCTGGACTGAGACAGTCCTACTAGAAGTCTGCTTTCTTAAATATGTTCCCACGTATCAAAACCATACACAGAATTTGTTTCTTCCTTCATGGTGAGCAACGAACCATGTAGACATGACGTGGAATATGCCCATATGCGGTTTTTCTTGAGACGACACCTGTAACCCACTCAAACTGTAAAACAGCTGCGGAATGCGGGATCAGCTACGGAATGCGCGGTCAGCTACGGAATGTCTGTATTCTGTAGCTATTTTGTAGAAAATTGTTAAAATAGAAAAAATCATGAAAATACAATATGTTAATCAATTTTATGAAACCTTTAAGCAATCCTAATCATTCTTCATTGATTTTAGGCTTATGAAGTGATAAAATAATGATGAAATGAAGTGAAGGTTTGTAAAAGAGAAGGTAATTCTAAGGCTCAACATACCCCCACTGCAAGACTATTGCATGTCCTCATGCAATTTCATCAAAACTTATTCCATGTGCTTTGAAACCTCTGTTAGAACATCCAACCTTATCTTTCTGCTTCTTTTGGCCCTAATCTATTTTCTAATCTCTGTTAACTTTTCAGAGATTAGTTCTTCATCTTCCTTTTGTAGTGGAGTGTCAAGTTTATTTTCAATATCCATGTCAGTTTCTCTTCTTCTGCTCCATCAAAATATTTGACAAAAGATTTTGTAATCTCCTTATGGAAGCCATCAAATTTCTCTATAAAATTTAGCCTCCCTTCTTATTGTAGTAGCTCCTTGACTTGTGGATATCCTTCCAAATACTTGACTTCAACTGATTGTGTCCTGACAATTAGCCACATTCCTCCTTTGTGCAGATTATCTTCCTTTCAAAATTACTTTTCTATGCTTGAAGTTAGATTGACTACAGAGTCTAATACTTTATTTTGAAACTGTATCTCTGTGTCTGAAGATGGATTAGTTGAAGAATGATGCTTCACCCTTAGAATTACCTTTCTGCACTTAGAGATGGATTGGTTGCAAAGTGTAATGGAAGTGAATGGATGGAGGTAATTAAGCTATAAGGGAAAATGAAGTGGCTATGGATCTGATGGAGAATTTATGATGACCTTGTGGTGAAATATGGAATGTTGGATAAGGGATATGGCTAATCAATTCGAATGATAGGTTGTTTAGGAAACACATGATTATACACATTGTATCTATTTCATGTTTTAACTTTTTGCTATTAAAATAATTTTCACAATTTACCTCAGAATTTTGACCTTGTTAATTGCTGTGCTTGATGTTGTTCCTTTGGTCCTCTTTGAGCATGTTGGTCTTCAAAACAGAATCCTTCAATTTCCTGTAATCATCATCTCTTTTTAGGTTGTACAATTGAGTCAGAATTGCTGAATAAGATGTGGCTGCAACATGAAATATGTAAAAAGAAATGATGTATGAATATGGAAGATGGATGTGAAATGTAATGGAGTGAAAGTGGAGTGGACTTGTGAAATGAAATGAAAATGGCGTGAGATGGAGTGAAAGTGAAATGGACTTGTGAAATGAAATGAAAATGGCGTGAGATGGAGTGAAAGTGGAGTGAGATGGAGTGGAATTGTAGAATGAAATGAATTTTGCAATTTCTCTCAAATGGTACATCAGACTTCCCTGAAATTTTCTGAGGTTGTCACCAATATTATTATGCATCTTCCGACGAAAAATCTCTGCCATTGGTTACACGGATCTCCCGGAAAATGAGAAATGGCTGTAGGTGAAAGTGGCCAATTTCTTGAAAAATACACACTAAAATTTTCTGAAATTTTCTGTGTTTATTCACCCTACCTCAATGCATTTACCATAAAAATTTCAGGATCAACGGATGCACGGTTTGAAAGTTATGATAAAATCAATTTCCGCCCTGTTTCACCCTTCATTTTGCCCAATGATGCAACAAAAAAGTACGCCACGGACTCATTTTAAGGCCAAATTGAGTGATTCCAAAGGGAAACTGTGTATTTTTACCTTCTCTACTGCCACATGCTTCCAGAATTTTATTTTGATGAAGAAAAAGGTAACTTACAATGCCAAAAACATGAGAAAGCCAAACTCGAATTTTTATTTCTGCTCAATCTCTGCAAAAAATTGTGCCAGCTATGCAGAAAAAAAAAAAGCAAGCAATTGCTTGACAGCCAAACATGACCACTTTCCGCAGCTGTGGTTGAATTTACAAGAATATGAACATGCTGCTACAAGAAACTAATAAAATTTACTGCTGCAAGTTGTTGTTGATTCCATAAAACCATTAGTGTTCATCAAAGCCAACATTCATGGTACAATTCTTACCATGCGAATAAATGTGTCGAAGTCGAGCATGGGAAGAAATCATTAGATTACCGATCAATAACAAAAATCATTAATCAATGCGAGACAACTCACCGATAATGTAAATGAGTGTCAAGGTACCTCAGTGCATCTTGACAGGGACGAATGAATGTGTCGAAGTCGAGTCGCCTGCAAGATTTGACAATCATGAGACATTGTTGTATTCCCATTGTTATCAACGAGGAGGCTTGCCATTGATGAATGCAAGCTCCAAGGCACTTCAAATAATCTCTAATCTTGATCCCAGATAAAGTGTTGAGGTCGATGGGACAAGATCTATTGGAAGGTGGACCTTAAGGAATTCCACATCATCCAACTCGAGCATAGAACCAAGAATGATTTGAAGAACCATGAAAGATTGAAACCATCATGAAATTGCAGAACTTAATGTGAAATTTGCCCGCCAGTTGCCTGGTTTTCAAACAAATCTCATGTCCAATTGCGCCAGCAAGCTGGTTTTCACAATAGGACTTATTTTTCTCTTTACTCTTTTTTTCTTTTTTCTTTTTTCTTCTTTTTTTTTTCTCTTTTTTTTTATGTCCTACTCTACTTGAAAAAGAAAATCTTGTTCAAGTATATGAGTACTTCCAATGGAACCATGTCTGTAACAAGATGATAGATAAGCTCATATGCAGGTTTGAAAGACACTCTTTGATATGTACCTGTATATGAGATGCCAACTGTCTTGATTTAGATGATGTCAAAAGATATTGAATAATTGAGCATTGGAATCCAATGACTAAATTGAACCAAGATTAAATGTAATCTTGTCTTCCTTGTCTTTCCTCTATCATGAAATGCAAGTCTTCGGAGATATGATCTTCATTCATAGAATCTAGTGATAGGCATGCATGAGACTTTTCAATCTATGGTTCCAATATCTCCTCTTTATCAATAGACTTCCCTGATTCTTGGACCTTATCTGAGTCTTCTTATTTTGGTTTTTGTTCTTCAATGACAGCTAGTGAATCATTTTGCAATACCTCAGAATTGTAAGTTGATTGAGGTGTTTTATTGTTGGGGATATGAAATGGTTGTGGAGGTAGTGGAGTGGGGAATCTTTGGGGTGTTTGTGTGGATGGTAATGGGAAAGGTTGAATTGAGGTAAAATGAGGGTGATATTGATGTTGTAGTGGAGGTAAATGGTATGGATAACATTGATCATGGTATTGAGGATAGAAAGGGAAAGATTGAGGATATGGTGGATTTCCTTTATAGGGCCTTTGCCAACTTTGTTGCCAAGATTGGTTTTGAGGTTGGGATTGAGATGGCCAAGGTGTCCAAGGTTGGTTTTGAAGTTGGGATTGAGATGGCAAAGGTTTCCAAGGTTGGTTTTGAGGTTGGGATTGAGATGGCCAAGGTTGCCAAGGCAAGGGTGTTCTCCAATTACCTTGAGGTTGTTGTGCATAACCTTGAAATTGTGCATAAGAATATTGCATCATATTGGGTTGATGAGGCTGCCATAGTCCTCTTGGAGCTACATAAGAAAGTTTCTCTTGTGCTTGATTTGCTCCATTATCCTTCTGGTAAATTTCCTTCAACCCTGGTAATGATGGGCAATCTTCAGTAGTATGTGATCCTGCACAAATTTTACACATTTTAATGTTATCAAGTGGACATTCATGCAAAGCATGTTTCTTTCGACATTTAGGGCAAAATATAAATGAAGCAACTTTTTGCTTGTTTTGCATTCTTAGCATGTCAGTTTGTTCATTTAAATTACCAAGAATGTTTAGCAGATTGTTAGGTTCAGTTTGACTTACCAATTTTGATGATGACTTACTTACTTTTGCCACAAATGGACCTTGAAGGGATCTTACACACTTTGCTTTTCCTCTTGATATGTTCTTGCATAGTTCACAAATTTCTTGAAATGGTAATCGATAAACATCTCCTTTTCCCACAAGATTAAGAAGATCAATCCATTCATTCTTTATAGCATTTAGTAGGAGAGTTTTTAATGCATCTGATCCTAAATTATGCAATTTAGATCTTTTGATATTATAAGTAAATCTCTCTACTAAATCTTCTAGGCTTTCATCCTCTTTTTGGTTCATGTTAAAGACTTCATTTCTAAGGTCATGGTGCATGAAATAACCTTTATATTTTTCCAAAAATACTCTTTTCATATCATCCCATGTCCTTATAGAATTTGTTCCTAAAGTCATGAACCATCTAAGAGCTCTATCCTTCAATGTTGCCAGAAACAAATTCAATTTTTGAATGTGCAATGAATAACCATAAGATCTACAAATTATTTCAAATTCAAAAAGAAGAGTTTCCGGGTCTTCTAATCTCATACCTTTGAAATTAGGAAGTACAGATGGATGGATGTTCTTCATTTGAATGTTGATATCAGTTTCTTGAATAGGAAATCCAAAAGGATCTTCCTCATTGTCATCATCTCCATCCATTTCTTCCACCTGCTTTGTCACCTCTTCTTCTACCTGCAAAAATATGAATTCATGATGTGGATGTGTGGCTCTTACTGCACCACATGATATAGTGAGTGTGGTAGGTGATTGAATTTTTTTGTTTTTGTTTTTGTGGATGTAGGAAATCAGGATACCTAGTTACACTTCCCCGGCAACGGCGCCAAAATGTTTGGTCTCAACCTAGTCTCCTAAATTGAGCTCATTTAATTGTCAACCAGGGTCAGTAAACTGTTGAAGTGTGGTGCACTATATGTGCCTAAGTAACCTCTTCCTACTTCGTTGTGTTTAGTGTTTTTATGATGTTTTTGGTTTTGTGATTTTAGTTTGAAAAGGAAAAGAACTAAGTGCTAATGAAGGGAAACTATTGGTCAAAACAGAGTGAAGCCTAAACTATAGATGACAAATGAAAAATGCAAATACTGAAACAGAATCAAACCTAAACTATGACTAGCAAACAACAACTACAAAGCTTGATAATGACTCTATGGCAAAGAAACAAATCACAACATGAACTTGAAATGAACTTGAGAAATGGAATGCTAAGTGTAAATGAAGTTCTCCTAACTAACCAATCAACTCATAATATTACAAAAATCTAAATTAACCTATGATGCTGAAGTTATTCTATTCTGCAACTTGATTTATCTACTAAGCCTTATTCGAAATTTAAAAGATTTTCTAAGAATAATGTTTGGGAAAAAGGCTATTGGTGAATCTATAAAAGATTTGCAGGATAATCAAAGCCTTAAACTAATATGACTGACCCATGTTCATGTGATGATATATCAATATAGATTCAGAAAAAAAGTAAGTTTTGTAGCAAATAATGGTATGCCCGCGGAAAAATATGATTATTACTACTTAAAATGCAATGGATAACACTAGGTGATGCAATCTATCAATGTTTGAAAATACGTTATTACAACTAGCTAGAATGCTATTAATCTATCTTGAAACAAAATGAACTAAAACTAAGCTAGTGTGCCACTAATCTAATTAAAACTACGATGAAACAACAGGTTATGCATTTATCAAACTTGAAGTTATGTTGTGAGTTAAAACTAAATTAAACAACTATAAGTGTTATGACTAAATTAATCATGCAATAGTCTGTGCATGCAAAACAAGTCGGATTTGTACTATCTAATGCAAATTGGCGAAAGCTTAGGTTTGAAATGAAAACACAATTAAACTCTAAATGGGTTAATTCCCATTCATCATTACGGATATTTTGGAAAGCTTCATTAGAATGAGACTAAACTATAGAATTCAATACAAATGAACATAAAAACGCAGAATTCAGAAAATTAACTAAGCTAAGAATGAAACGAGAGTTACTTATCTAAATTAAAGAAAACAGAGCTGCACAGGAGGCAGGGGCCCTCCACCACCTGGTAGCACGTAATCTAACTCAAGATCGACTCAATGCATTCAAAGGAATACTGCTTCTTTCATTAAAGAAGAAAAATTCTTAAAACAGAGTATTCACGGTTAGCAGCAAAAGCCAAATTCTAACCAAGATCTAACTTCTTTCTCTCGGTTCCCCAAGTGTTTTTATAACAAATGTACATAACAGAACGTGCAACAATTCAAGGGTCATTGTCTTTCCTTATCGAAATCATACTAGGACTCTTAAAGTGGCTGCGTAACAAGGAAATGGACATCTGGACTGAGACAGTCCTACTAGAAGTCTGCTTTCTTAAATATGTTCCCACGTATCAAAACCATACACAGAATTTGTTTCTTCCTTCATGGTGAGCAACGAACCATGTAGACATGACGTGGAATATGCCCATATGCGGTTTTTCTTGAGACGACACCTGTAACCCACTCAAACTGTAAAACAGCTGCGGAATGCGGGATCAGCTACGGAATGCGCGGTCAGCTACGGAATGTCTGTATTCTGTAGCTATTTTGTAGAAAATTGTTAAAATAGAAAAAATCATGAAAATACAATATGTTAATCAATTTTATGAAACCTTTAAGCAATCCTAATCATTCTTCATTGATTTTAGGCTTATGAAGTGATAAAATAATGATGAAATGAAGTGAAGGTTTGTAAAAGAGAAGGTAATTCTAAGGCTCAACAATTAGTATTACACGATATTAATTGAAATATTTTTAGTTTTATTGTGTTAAAATATTTTCATAACTATTAGAAAATTTTACTATCATGTTGTTATTTCAGAATAGGTTGTATATATCCATAACCAAGTTCACATTTTAGAGTGAAATGTTTTTGCGAATAAAACGACAAGGATTGGACATAACACCTTAGATTATATGTTTTCATAAGTTATCTACAACTTGAGTGCTTTAGCATATAATTTAGTTGGCATGATTGTGCTTAACCTTTCTTTGAAGGCTGAATACAAAGTTAATAAGGTGTTATTTTCAATGGCGAAGTTTTATTTTATTTTCTTATACAGGTCATTTGGCCACATAGTGGCAACTATTTCCCAACTGAAGAAAACTTGTTTGAGTTTACTTCTATTATAGGGAAAATGGAATTGGCACGTTGATGTTGAGTTATATGTTGTATAAATATTTTATAGTCAACTTTAGCTTATATTCCAGTGTTCATCATCTTTCAAGCCTTATACTTTTCATTGTATCTTCTTTCATTTTAAGGAGAGGAACTCATTATTGATGGTAAGAAGCAAGAATTGAAGAAAGGGAAAAATAACACGGAGTGACAAATGAAAAAAGAGAGAGAAGAGAAGTGGTCTAGTGATAATGTTAGAGCCAATATTCCGCACAAGAAACACACATAAATACTAACGATCAAGTCTTAAGAGTTGGTGAATTCACTTGTAATGCCTTGGAAACACAATTATAATGTTTTAAAGTGATAAACCAATATTTCATGTGTAAATTGTAGTCCAAACAATATTAAGTTGGAAACTAATATTTTAATACTTCAAATTTTATTTAATATAATTTATGTGGTTGAAATTATTTATAGTTGCACTTGAAATTATTTAGTATTGTAATTAACATATACAACTTTGTTTTTTCATATTAGATTAACATGCACATTGTCTGGATATTTTTTTTAATTTAGATGCAAAATCATACTAATTAATTTATGTTGATTAATAATGAAAACAATATCAATCTAAAACTACTAAATTAGTAGTTTATATAGATTAATGAAGAAGACAAATAAAATGAATATGCGACTAAATTATTCGTTTATAATTATTATTAATGAAAGTAAATGAAATGAATATAAACTACTAAATCTATTGTTTATATAATGAATATCAAACAACCAAAAAAATCTAAATCACTTCAGCAAATGATAAATTTGTGATCACAAATGATGACTAAATTTTTCATATATACGACTATTAGTAGATAATTTATAATATCTTATAACATGACCAAAATTTATTTATATTTATTTTTTCATTAATTGGTTTCAAACGATGACTAAATTTTTCATATATATGATTATTAATAGCTAATTTACAGTGTCTTATAACAAAACCAATATTTTCTTCATATTTATTTGGTCATTAGTTTGTTTTTTTTGTGACCATATAGTAATATATTATGTTGTATATTTGGTAATTAATTATGGAAACTAATGACTAAATCAATGACTAAATCAATGACTAAATTAAGGACAAAATTTATACCTAAATATACAACTAGATGATAAAATTGAGACAACCAGTTAATGACTAAGCTAAAAACGACTAAAATTTGGTCACGTTATAAGATACTGTAAATTAGCTACTATTGGTCACCAAATGAAAAATGTCATTTATATGTAAATTTTAGTTGTTTTTTTATTAACTAATTAACATTTTCTCTGAATAAATGTGAAATAGTTATGAAGAAGATAAAAGACAAGTTATATAATAATCTAGCCCTAAACAATTTGGAAAGAAAATTAGATATCAATTTATAAAAAGCCTCAAAGATGATGAGTGTGGCAAAGAGCCTCAAATATATAAAAAATTGGTATAAAAGAGCTGAAATATAAGCATGAATTGTCAATAGACAAGGAAGAACCTCAAAATAAATTACAAATTAAAACAACTTGTCTCATAGAATTTTAGAGGCTAGGTAAAACAATTAGTTGTAAAGATAGGTTAATTTGTGTTAAGATTAACTCTAATGATGATAAATATGGAATACTAAAAAAAATTAAATCTAAAATAGCCAATAATATTTATAAATGAAAAATGCATTCTAAAAAAGACAAGTTGAATTAAGGAAGGAAGTTCAAAAAATAAGGAAGTGAAGAAATAAGGAAAATGAACAATGTTTAGGAATACAAAATCATTATTATTGATAAAAACTAAAAGGATAATTATAAATAGGAAATTGGGACTTATTGGAATTTTTCTCGGAACCACTATATCTTGTAATGGATTAAAGGGCCTATGTTATGTTGTACTATGAGTGAAATTTATATTATATTGCTTATTGAAACATGGGTGCATGAAAAATACAATGTCCCTAACATATAGGAATTTTCCCTCTGGTAAACATAGGATAAGAGATCCAATCATATCGGGATTGGAGAAATAACATGTTACATAAATAGGAAACATTTTCCTCACATTAGGCTTTAAAAGAAGACTCCTTTAAATTAGTAAATGTGATGATGATTTTTGGTATTATTGATAAGAAAATTCAAATAAAAATTTGTTATATTGTGCCTCTAAATTCTACATTTTATTAGAAAAACAATCTAAACAAAAATTTCCCTTACAATGGTTTAGAATAAAATATTTATAGTCTTAGAGATGGAGACAATGCCATATTCCTATAATATTTTAATGTTATAACTATCACTAATCTAGCCATTGATTTAAGCAATTATTTAACCCTAATCCTATATGGCTAGATGAGGGAATTAGTTTAGGTAGGAAATACAAAAGAAACTCTTAAGACCTTGTCAAACATTTCTTTGGCACTAAACTAATCAAGATTTGTTTTCCTTAACGTATAATAATTTGCAATAATTTAATTAAGTGGCTATAATTTAATTATGTGACCTATAGTCATGGCCTTTGTATCAGTTCCAAATATTATGTGACATATGATATCTCTATATACTACCAAATAGTAAATTTTTGTTTCTTTGAAAACCATTAGCATAAAACTATAAACCTTTAAATTTAGTTCTACGGTTTTTCATTTATAAAACCACATTAAGGATAATTAGGATAACCAAAAGTATTTTATTTTAAACAAAAATAAATTTCATATTTTCTAAATAATTTAAAAAATGAACTCAATAGCCCATCAAATAAGAAAAATGTAGAAGGCCTTTATCATAATTTTGGAACACGTCCCTCTATTTCCATTAAAAAGTAATATATGAAGGTGTTTAATAAAATGAAAAACAAAATGGTGAAGCATTAGAATGATAGTGTGTGTAATATTTCTATAAAATCCATTAAATATTCTTCTCATGAGTCCTTAAAATCTAACAAGATAAATAGATACGAATACCTAATTAAAAGGAGAAAAGGTTCTCTATGAATAGGAAGTAATATAAGTTCTTTCAATTATTTAAAATGTATCCTAAGAAATTATAGAGGTACATTTTGACTCATAGAAGTAAAGAAAACAAGAAGAATCCCTTCAGGAACTAGAATTCTTACACTAAAAAACATCTAGAAAATTGTTAATGTCATAGATGACATTTAAATTGTTTATATGGAGATGGAATTTTTTAGATATAAGACACAAAGTTTTGAGTCAAGTGGCCCACAAATGGGAAATATAAGGATATCAAATTCTACTAACCAAAGTGCTTAGAAATTAGAGGGCTTATGCTCATCCCCCACATCCATAAACTCTTCAATTTAGTATTCAAGCAAGAAATTCCTAATCATTGAAATAAAAGCTACATTGTACCAATTTTTAAATGTGGGGATAAAAAAAAACTCTCTTTAATTATGGGACCATTATGAATATCCCCCTCTTAGCCAAGTTATATGGAATTTGGAAGAGAAGATTAACATTTGGCTAAAAAACCATGAAAATGGAGATAAAGGTTGAGTCAAATTTAGGAGTTAACATTGAACTATGTATGACCTTGTTACACGTTGGATCATTACATAGGAGTTCCATAATAAATATCCTAATTTTTTTTTTTTACTTTATAAAATATTTTGACACAGTGTTGAGCCCTAACCTTTCAAATGGTTTAGAAGAGCTAAAAATTCCTTTCATATTGAGAGCTATTAGGTTAAGGTTGCATAGGAATGTTATTTCCATGTTTACGAAAACTAAGGGATGGTAAAAGGAAATCAATTTTAATATAGGATTTAATGCAGGTTTTCCCCTAACCCCTACCTTTTATTCCATATATACTAACAATATAGAGTGTTGTTTGAAAGAAAAAAGTTGTGTTAGCCCAAAATTCACTAGATTAGTCATCGTCCTTCTTCTTTATGCTAATGACATTGTTTTTGTGGTGAAGATTACCCATGATACTATAGGATATAGATCACTATGTATCAGTATATATGAAGGCCATAATTAGTAGGAAAAACGTATTGTAGTGTGAACACCACTTTTATGAGAAACTTTACAAGAAGGTCCAACATACTAGAAATTTGCATCTAAATAATGTTACTAGGAGATATAAAATATTATTTCGAGATGTAGAACCGTCATAAAATGTGTCTCATAAATCATTTGGAATATGAAATTCATTTAATTGGAGGTTCCCCCCTCAAAGAGGCAAGTGAACATTTCCTCCATCCAATAAATTTATAACATTATAGTTGTCCATTATGTTTACTATTCTATTTATTTTTTATTTGAGTAGTATTTATTACTTTCACTTTAAATATTTATATTTGGTTCATAAAAAATGGTTTAATAGCACTTTTATAGCACACTTGTTAGCATAATTCTATTTGAGATAGATATATGTTTCTACGTCAATAAATGACATAGAAATATATTATTAAGCATGGAAACTTGTAGTCAGGGAAGCATACATGAATATAAAAGGTTTCACTTAGTGGGAAGTCGGTGTAACCCTTATTGATAATCTTTGAGTAGTATCACATATGATAACACCTATATACATAATTCAATTATGCGTAACATTGAGTATCTTGAAATTCCTATATATTTCCTAAAACTAGCCTTATATAAGTCACTCGACTGCTTGATGACTATAATTGCATTCAGAATAAAAAGTAGAAAAATTGCTCTCCCTTTCCTGGGTAATCATGTAATATGGATAAAATATCATTAGTCATCCTTATTTACCCCCCTTTGATATTAGTTTGAGTACCTTGCAAGCATATCAAAGAACTATAACTTGAGTAACACCTTACCCTTAAGAGATTTGAAACCATCCTCCTTGAAATTAGACCAAACATTATATAACAAGAAGAGTTCTATTGAAATTTTGAATATTCAATCACTTGAAACCCTACTTCCTAGTGCCAATTTTAAAAATTCCTACATAATCTACACTAGTAATAATTTCAGCATTTTATTAATTCAGTAAATTTTAGATGGGAATGATAACTCCATAAGACTAAAAAAACATGAGTATAACATGGACCCACTAACACAATTATTGGATACCTATCTCACTAGAATCCTTAGATCATGTTGATTTCAATGCTACCCCTCTTTTATAAGCATTTTTTATGTGGACCCATGCCCCTTGTTACTAACCACCTATCTCGATAGCTTTAGAAGGTAAATTTATCACATTCATAAAAATCCCTACTAAGATTTTCTTTGTGAGCACCCTCACCACACTACCCCACCACCCTTAATATTGTAAGCACCTTCTAGATGGAAAAAAAAAACAAAGTTTACATCTCCCACGGTGCTAACATGGAGGAATTATGTTATTCATTGCAAATAACATTGAATGATGATAAATATAACACCATTAAATTCTTTGCTATAGTAGATTACAATTTTCTACAGTTAATGCCTTGCTCAAAAAATTAGATGGTTTAGAGGACTAGTTATCCGCATTTATTATCACATTTATAGTTATGCAATCCCAGGAAAACCATTACACCAAGGAATTGAATTCTTCCATACCATAATGCTTCACTTTAACCCCTTTATTCATGATGTGTGCCTTCCTAAAGAGGTCATGAAAATATTTAATGGCTCCAACCCTAATGGTCAGATCATTCAAATGGAAATTGAATCCATGAAATGCACCATTTGTATCATCTGAACTAGTGTACCCGAACGAAATTGAATCCACGAGGGATTATCCACCCCATACCACTATTAAAATTCTATGTCTTCTCCCATGTCTCACACTATACTATATAATATTTTTCTAGAATTATGGAAAACATTTTACTCCCCTCACTACCTTACTTTAAAAAAATGCTTTTAGTTGAAATGTACCAATATATTAGGCTTTCCAAGATTTTAAGAAAGGTATATGCACAACATTCATATTGGCCCCTCCAAACTTCAACAAGACTTTCTTTTTGCGAAGTGATGCTTTGGGAGAAGGAATGGGTGCCATTCTCATGGAAGAAGAAAACCACTTAGCTTTTTTAAATAAAGAATGGTGTAATAGATACTTGGGAAAATAAAATTGTGAATTTTTATTTTTCCATTTTGTACATTTTGTATATCTCACATCTCTACTTGTTGGTGAAATGGTTCCAGATTAAAACTACTCATTGTAGCCTCAAATAATTTAGTTTTTTGGATAATATAATAGGTTATTAAGATGTTAGGCTATGATTATAAGATGATATATTATAAGGGAAAGGAGAATGTGGTAGATGATTCTCCCTCTTACAAATATGAATATGATAGACCCATCTCTTCCTTCTCTTTCATTATGGCTAATTGAAATTTTTAATGACTACTTCAACAACCCATGATTTACAACCCAAGTACAACATATTGACCATGATTATACACCATGTTAGGGTACACATGGCACAATGATCATCGTTTCTATTTGTTAGGTCCCTATATTACTAGTATAGTCCCTTATTGTTGTTAGTGTAACCCCCTTATTGTTATTATTGTACCCTTGTAACCCCCATTTTTTTATTACTGTGCCCTTGATTTATTATTGTTAGGTCGGCTAGGATTACATTGTGGCCCACTAGGATTACATTATGGCCCCATGGACTCCTATATATAGAAAGGAGGTTTTGTAAATTGTATCATCCAAGAATTTTTCATTTTATGTAATGTATTGGAGGTTTCCCCCTCGAAGTGGCTTATTTCTAAGGCGTTGATATCTCTTTTCTTCTATTTTTGGAGCTAGTTACACAACATTTGGTATCAGAGCTTTGGATTCTAGGGTTTCGCTGCTCTAAATAGGTCATCGTGGAATTTTCGCTATAACATTTTTTCTACGAAGGTTCAGAATTTGAAATTTTTAGGGTGCGAAGCTGAAATCCTGAGGAAAGATGACAAAACATTTCAGAGCTTGGTTCGCAATATTTTCGGAGATATGATATGTGGAAGGTAGTTCTTTTTTAGGCTCCCGAATTTCATCTTAAAGAGGTGATCATGGGAAAATATTCATAACGCTCTCTCTGAGCATCGGATTGGAGTGCCGTAAAATGCGATCGCAAGTACACAGAATGTAGTTTCTTGGCTATCAATTTTAGAGCTGAAGGACAAAACAGTGACACGTGGCAAGTCTTACAAGTTCGCTCTACTGAACAAATCCATAATTAGGTCATTGTGGGAGATTGGAAACAACTTTTTCTTGGACAATCAAAATCAGGTCAGACCTATGGAATTTGAAAGAGAATTCAGAGGGATACGTTGGTGCCGAAATTAAAATATTGAAGTGCTGCAATCACAAAGATAATCCAATTTGAATATCAAGCTCCTCAAAAGCAAGAAAAAGGTGTGTATTTTTTTTCCGAATTACATAAGTCTTGTTTGAAGAATCAATTTCAATTGATTCCAAGGGCATATTGTAGAATAGATATTAGTATTGGGTTCTAAAATATGCCCTGTAAAAATAATTCAACACCTATTAAGCCTTCAGAAGGCTCTACGATGACTCATGAAGATGAAGAATTGCAACATGATCTATCAAAATTACAAGAGCAAGTGCACCAAACTTCGCTCTTGCAAAGAGAAACAAAAAATGAAATGGAAGTTTTGAAGAAAGGCATGGAAGCGAAGATGGACGGTTTGAAGAAAGGCATGGAAGCTAAGATGGATGGCATGGAAGATGGCATGGAAGCTAAGATGGATGACATGAAAGAAAACATGGAAAATGTGAAGAATGATCTAAAAGCAGACATGGAAGGTTTGACAAAGTTGATACAAGAAATGTTTCCTAATGGTGAAAATATAGTAGAAAAACCTCATGATGAGAACAAAATAAATGTTAATCGTGATTTCATAAACTCTAATGTTGGTGGGAAGAACCACCGTATTCCAAAAATGGATATGAGGAAGTTTGATGGAAAGGATCCTGTAACATGGATACTACAGATGGAGCAATATTTTGATCTCCATAACGTGCAAAACACACAAAAGGTACGCATTGCAACTTTACATTTAGAACAAAATACATTTGTATGGTATCAATGGCTTTGCTCCCGTAAAAAAATTGTCACTTGGTCAATTTTTACCGAGGAAATGATAGCACATTATGAGGATACAAAGAGCAACACCTTCTTTAGCCAATTGATAAATCTCAAACAAAAGGGTTTAGTGGGGCAGCACATTGAGGACTTCCAAAAATTGAATATAAGGGTAACTGATATTCCAGAGGAACACATGATTGATCTCTTCATAGGCACTTTAAAGGATAACATCCAAGATGAAGTTCATTTTTTGGAACTGGATTCATTGGAGAAGGCATTCAGGTTGGCAAGAAAAGTTGAATGTAAAATTATGGCGACAAGGAATCCTAACACTCAATTCTATAAAGAAGGAAGTGTTTCTACGCCTAGATTTCCACAACCTACAAGGTTGACACCACAAAAATTGGAAGAAAAAAGAGCAAAAGTTCTTTGCTACAGTTGTGATAGCAAATACACTAAAGGACATAAGTGTGTTGAGAAGAAATTATTTTACATAGATTGTGAAGAGGAAGAAGAAAATGAACAAGAAGAGGATATACACCAGGAACCAACCCTAGAAGAGGAAGAAATGAATCCAACCATATCATGTAATGCACTGGCAGGAATTACCACTCCTCAAACTCTCAAGATAGAAGGACATATCAAGAAGAAAAAGGTAATAGTGTTTTTTGATTCAGGTAGAACCCATAATTTTATTCATTGTAAGGTAGCCAAGGAATTAAATTGTTTCCTATACCTAGAACCAGAATATCAAGTGATGGTTGCAAATGTAGGAACTATAAATTGCTCTGGAAAATGCCATAATATCAAGCTAACCATGGGGGAATATGTATTCACTAGTCCAATGCTTTCCATTCCTATGGGAGGTGCTGATGTTGTACTCGGAGTACAATGGTTACAATCTTTGGGGACGGTAGCTTTTAATTTTCAAGAACTTTTCTTGAAATTTTTTTCAGAAGGAAAGGAAGTCGAATTACGGGGTATTGCGGGGAAGATGGGAAGGATAATAAGCTTTAATGTCATGACAAAGCTTCTAAAGAAAGAACAACGAGGCGTAATTGCACAATTATGCTCACTAGAAGTTCCAACATCAAAATCATCTATTTATGTAGATCTCCAACAAGTCTTGGACAGTCGTTCCAAGGTTTTTGAAACTCCCAAAGGACTCCCACCTATTTGTGATCATGATCATGCTAGTCATTTGATTCCAGGAAGTGTTCCTCCAAACATCAGGCCTTATAGATATCCTTACGTCCAAAAAGAGCGAAATTGAACGTATAATTGCAGAAATATTAGAGGCAGGTATAATTCAACCTAGTCAAAGCTCTTTCTCTGCTCCTATAGTATTGGTACACAAGAAGGATGGATCATGGCAAATGTGTCCGGATTATAGGGAGCTCAATAAGCTCACCATTAAAGATAAATTTCCCATTCCTGTGATTGATGAATTATTGGATGAATTACATGGAGTAATTTATTTTACCAAGTTGGATCTTCATTCAGGATATCATCAAATTAGAATGAAGACTGAAGATATTCCAAAAACAGCATTTCGAACTCATGAGGGTCATTATGAATTTTTAGTCATGCCTTTTGGCCTTACCAATGCACCTTCTACATTTCAAGGGTTGATGAATTCCATTTTCAAACCCTTCCTTAGAAAATTTGTGCTAGTATTTTTCAATGATATAGTAATCTACATTAGGTCTTGGAAGGATCATGTTGAACATGTTGACAGGGTGCTCAAACTATTGCAGGAGAAACAATTATATGCAAAAACATCCAAATTTTTCTTTGGAGTACAAGAGGCGGAATATCTGGGTCATATTGTATCTCACGAGGGTGTTAAAGTAGACCATAACAAAATTAAAGCCATTAAGGAAGGGAGAGTCCCCACAACCATAAAGCAGTTGCGAGGATTTCTCAGGTTAACAGGGTATTATCGCAATTCTGTTAAGAATTATGGGAGAATAGCAGCACCTCTAACAACATTATTGAAGAAAGATGCATTTTCATGGACTCTTGAAGCAACTAAGGCCTTTGAAAATATTAAAGAGGCAATGTGCCTTGCACCGGTCTTAGCTATACCAGACTTCACAAAAACCTTTATTGTGGAATGTGATGCCTCAGGGAATGGAATTGGTGTTGTTTTAATGCAGGAAGGAAGACCCATTTCTTTTGAAAGTTGTGCAATCAAAGGAAATTATTTACAGAAACCTATTTATGAGAAGGAAATGTTATCAATACTGCATGCACTAAAGAAATGGTGAACTTACCTAATGGGAAGACACTTCAAGGTGAAAACTGATCATGATAGTCTTAAACACGTTTTGGAACAAATACTATCTTCAGAAGAGCAACAAAAATGGGTCACAAAGATGTTGGGTTATGACTTTGAAATAATCTACAAAAAAGGAAATCTTAATGTTGTTGCAGATGCACTCTCAAGAAAGAATCAAGAGGTGGAAGCATTTCTTTGTGCCATTTCTATTATCCAACCAGATTGGATAACCGAAGCAAGAGATGAATGGAAGAAGGAAAAAGATGTATGGACACTCATTCAAAAGTTGCAGCAAGATCCTAGTACATATTATACATTTAGTTGGAAAAATGATTCCTTATGGTACAAAGATCGCTTATATATTTGTAAGAATTCCCTACTAAAACAAAAGATTCTTCTGGAATTGCACACTTCTCCTTTAGGAGGACACTCATGATTTTTAAAAACTTACCACAAGGTGAAGAAAGATTTTTTTTGGGATGGCCTTAAATCTGATATTCAAAATTTTGTGGAAGAATGTTTGGTTTGCCAGCAAAATAAAGTCGAGACAATTAAGACCCCGGGACTTCTACAACCTTTATCCATTCCAAGTCAACATTGGGAGGAGATTTCAATGGATTTTATCACAGGTTTACCTAAGTCCGAAGGAAATAGTGTCATCATGGTGGTAGTTGATAGACTTACCAAGTATGCACACTTTTGTGCATTATCTCATCCATTTAAAGCAAGTACGGTTGCTACTACATTTATGGACACAATTCAAAAGCTACATGGAAACCCAAGGGTTATTGTGAGCGACAGAGATCCCATTTTTACTGGAAATTTTTGGACTGAGTTATTTTCTTGTTTGGGTACTCAATTAGCTTATAGCTCATCTTATCATCCTCAATCTGATGGTCAAACTGAGATAGTAAATAAATGTTTGGAAGGATATCTTCGTTGTTTTGTATCTGATAAACAAACACAATGGGTCAAGTGGTTACCTCTTGCTGAATGATGGTATAACACTTCCTTCCATACTGCAGCAAAAATGACCCCATTTATGGCACTTTATGGATATCATCCACCATCCATCACATCATATTTAAGAGAAAATTCGAAGGTTCAAGCAGTGGAAGATCACATCGAGCATCAACAAGAAGTTCTCCAACTCTTAAAGGGTAACCTGAATTTGGCACAAAATCGAATGAAACAACAGGCAGATCAACATCGCAGCGAGAGAATTTTTGATGTAGGAGACTGGGTATTTTTACGACTACAACCATACAAAAAAATGTCCCTCAAGCAAGCTAAGAAGGATAATAAATTATCGCCAAAGTACTATGGTCATTACAAGGTGTTGCAAAATATTGGTACTATGGCATACAAATTGGAGCTTCCTGCTTCTTCACGAGTGCATCCAGTTTTCCATGTTTCATGCTTAAAGAAGGTTATAGGTGAAAATCTTCCAGTTCAAACAATATTGCCAGAACTTGATGAGGAAGGAAAAAGCATATTGGAACTTGAAGTGGTCACAGAAACAAGAACTCGACAGCTACGAAATCGATCAATTTCAGAGTATCTCATCAAGTGGAAGAACTTACCCACTGAAGATTCTACATGGGAGGATGAGAATTTTATACAGAAGCACCCAGAGCTACTCAAGCATTGAGGACAACACTTTTTTGAAGGAGAGTGGCATGTTAGGTCCCTATATTACTAGTATAGTCCCTTATTATTGTTAGTGTAACCCCCTTATTGTTATTATTGTACCCTTGTAACCCCCATTTTGTTATTATTGTGCCCTTAAATTATTATTTTTAGGTCGGCTAGGATTACATTATGGCCCACTAGGATTACATTATGGCTCCATGGACTCCTATATATAGAAAGGAGGTTTTGTAAATTGTATCATCCAAAAATGATTCATTTATGTAATGTATTGGAGGTTTCCCCCTCGAAGTGGCTTATTTCTAAGGCGTTGATATCTCTTTTCTTCTATTTTTGGAGCTGGTTACACAACACTATTAACAATGTCTATGTTTTCTTAACCAATCCAATTTTAAATAAAAAATTCTCTCTAAATCACTTACATCAACAATCGTATGTCATTCTATCTTTCATAAAAACATATAGCCATATTTCCAACCCAAATACAAAATCTTCACCATGATTATACAACATATCATGGTAGAAATGTCACAATGATGATATTTTCTATTAATGGTGTCTCTTTTTTCTTAACCAATCCAATTTTAAATAAATAATTATCTCTCAACCACTTACATTGCCAATTGTAGGTCATTCCATATTTCATAAAAAAATATGTCAAATGAATCAATCATTCATTCTTATATGAAGGAACAAAGAAGAATAATTTTACCTTTGTGGTTGACTGTGATCATTTTGAACACCATAAGCATGGAAAAATGATAGAACTAGGTGCACTACAAACTTTATCTATTCATGTAATTGTATGAATAGGAATTTCTATGAACTTGTTTATGGGGCTACCGAAATTGGTAATAAATTTTGCATTGACCTTTTGGGTAATAATATCTCCAAATATGCTCATTTTTGTGCCCTCCAACAACCTTTCAAGTGGATTCCCTTGTCACTGAATTCTTCATGGGTAACACCTTCAAACTCCACGCTATTCCATAATCAATTATCATTGATCATGATCCCACTTTCACTAGAATATTGTACGTTAATAATTTCCTCATCTATGTTGAACTCAATTACATATTAGGATTAAATATCAACCCTTGAATGAATTTGGATAGACTGGAGCCATTAACTAGTGTTTAGAAGATTATTTTAGGTTCTTTACTTTAGAAATACAATTCTAATGTCTCAACGGTTAATTCTAGAAAAATGGTATTAGAGTACAAATTATCATGGTTCCACTTACATGAATACATTTAAGGTGATCCATGGAGAATATCTTGTATTAGAATTATCTCACTTATGAGGTGTATCCACCATATAATAGGTTGAAAAAACACTAATATCTTAGGTTGACATTAATTGAATTATTAATGATAATTTGTTCATGTTTCAAAACCAAATGAAGTAACATGATCTCGAGCGTAACTCAAAATTAAATTTTCAAGAAGGCCATCAAATGTTTCTTTGTCTCGCACCATATATGAATACCTCTCTCAAATGTGATCGTCGTAAAAAAATTTCACACAAATTTTATTGTCTCTATAAGGTCTCAAAATCATTTTCTGGTGGCTTGCAAATTTAAAACTTCCAAGCCACTCTAAGATCCATACCATATTTCATGTCTCCTACTTAAATAAAATCATTGGATATGATTTCCATGGTTAGACTAGTTTACCTAAATTAGATGAAGAAGGTTGGAGCTAAAGGATGTCCTTGGAAAATAAGAGTGTTGTCACCACCAGAAAATGGTCCAATAATATTCAATATGGTGGAAAGATACATAATTTGGGGGTGCCACTATTGGACATAGTGTTGTATATTGTTGGACACAATTTTTCCATTGATTTACATGTATCACTGATCTGGTACAATAATTAACGTTAAGAGAAACATCAATTTGGGTGTTTAGGTCAATCAAAGAGAAACATCATAGTAGTAGAATAATTGAAGAATCCTTAAAAACATTATAATTGTAGATGGTGGATGAATGGCTCAATGGCCTTATGTTTGAAGGAAATTTGTACAAAAAATATCAATTCAAATTCCCCAGCAAATGAGATGGTTGGATGGTCCTTACAAGCACCTTACCAATCGCATATGATAGTCCAAAAAAAATTCTAAGTGTTAAAGAATATTTTTGGAGGTTTGGGCTTCTTGAAGGAAAGAAATAGGTGTGTGGAAAAAGGTCTAAGACTCGCATTTGTTCAGTCATCTATTCGAGCAAGTTTGGTTTTTTGATCAAGTTTAGTTGTTCAAGATTTTGGGTGTTTGAGATGCTCAACCTTAATGAAACCATGAGGAAAGGAGAAAACTCAAAATTTTGTTATCTATACAAATGATGATGTGGAAAAGGGACATGGTTAGTGAAGTGGCATTGAATAGGCATAGATGATTATGTGGCACATTTTGCAAGCGACACATGGTAGTCAATTTTGATGTTTTTGGATGGCTAAGTGAGATAAATCCAAGTGAAACATGGCACCACTTTGAGGCAGTCACATGGTAGTAATGATGACATCTTGATAGTAGTAGATGACATGGAATAACATAATTATTATGCCAAAGTGTTGCATTTGGAGTTCATAATTCTCAGTGGAGTAATTGTGGGACACATGCAAGGGCTAGATCATTAGCTGCGTAGTTTGGGATCTTGGGAGTTATGCTCGACTACATAATCAACCAAATCCTAAATATGAATAAAATATTAAATGCATATTTAGATTAAATATTTCATCATATTCTTGATCTTATGGAAGAAATATCTCAAATTATCAAGGCTTATACCATTAATAATTTGGAATCGAGATTAGTTATGCAAGAAAATAGTGTGTTTCACAATTCGAGGGTGAAGAAAGGAACAAAAGAGGATATATAATTTTTTTATGTGAAGTGATGGACAACCTCTAGTAGAAATAGCAACTAAATATTGGGTTTTTTCTATAGCACAATCATAACTAAATATTTAGAATCATTAAATGGAATGTGTAATTGGTGGAATTAAATAAGTGAGTTACTTAACATTCCAATGTGATGGAACAATGTTAGAGGATATCCATAGAAAATTGCAGTTGGAGTGAACTGAAAAACTCCTTGAACCGAGGAATAATTAATTGATGTACCATTTCTCATGTGGTGAGAATTTGGAATAAAAAGGAAGAGAAACAACAAAGTGAAGTGCATGTGCAATATAGTCATAGAGAGAGCACATAAAGTCTAGTGAGCGCATTTGACAACAATAAAACCAGATAAAAAACGTGTAAGTAGAAGAGAAAATCTATATATTGTGTTTTTGTGTGTACCTGCAAAAGAGAGAGGACCCTATTAAAGCATATGTGATATCCTGAAAAAAAATGTGACTACAAGTGAGAAATGATAAAAATTTGTAAATTAAGTTGAATATCATCGCAAAAGGTATTAATTTGAAAACCCTATGAAAGATTAGATCTAACTATTAAGTAGCATGTTGGTGCCTCTGAACAAGTTAGTTATTTTTTATATGAGGGGTGTTGGAACCTCTTGTGATATGGTTCTCACGAAAGAATTGATGTCAACATAGTAGGTGCTTTCAATTTACATCATAATAAAAACAAACTTTGGTGGTTTTTCACCCACAAGGGTTTCTATGTTAAAATCACTATGTACAATCGTGAATTTGTTTAATTGTGTTATTGTGTGATATTTGTTTTAAAAATAATAAATTAGAATTACTAATTCCCCCCGCCCCCCCATATCAGTAATTTCTCATTCCCAACAACCACATGGGAACCCACGACCATTTTGTACTACCTCTAACAATTGTATCCTTCAAGACAAGGCCATTATAGAGGGGGGGTGCATGGCAAGATCCTTACCTCCATGACCCCATAAGTAGATACATTAATACATATCACTTTGCATGGTTTCTATAATTAGTAAATAGGGCCCATTTTCTTGTATGAACAAAATTATTGTAAGAAGGATTAATAGAAGGTTTTAACACCGAAAAATTTCTTTTTCTTTGTTCTTAGGACATAGAAACTATATAAAAGCATGTAGAAGAATTGTAACATGTGCCTTGGAAATCATTTTTAATATGAGATCTACTCTAATGGATGTTCCCTCCATAATTAAGAAAGTGCAATATATTCCATATTAATAAAGGAATAAAATTATAGTTCATATTTTCTATTTTGTTTACGATTTTAATTTTTTATGTGAGATATCTAAGAAATATTTGTAACTTGCACTATGAATATTTTTATTTGGCACATCAGAAATACCGACAAGAAAGTAAAAGTCCTTAAGAACTTTTACTCTAGTAAAGTATCACTATTAAGACTCCCAACATAATGAATCTTATGTTAATTAAATCCAAAGGGACCAATTATGTTAATTTCATGCACGAAAACAACAAATTGGAGCAAGTGACTTCATATAAATATCTCTAAATTGACCTTCATCACATGCTTAACTACACATATATCATTGAAAATAAGATAAATGGAGGGGGGAATATCATTATGGGCTTCAAATAAATTGTAAATATATGGAACTATGACTACAGGATAAGAAAAATTTTCTCTTTGAGACTCTCATCATTCTTGTTACCTTATATGGTTGTGAAGTTTGGGGTTGCAACTTCTGTAGATAATCACATAGAAAGATAGAGAAATCCAAGAATGTTTTATAAATTATAATATCACAACTAAATTCAATACACACAATGTCATCGTTCTCATAGAATTTATCCTCTTCCCCATATAAAGTATGATAATGACTAGTTACCTTATATAGAAGAATAAAATAAGAAACATTGAATAAGAAATACTTCCTAAGATCGCTTCAAACTCTAACCAAAATCATATGCCGCTCAAGTGGGGGTGCTATAAAGACTCCATTTCTTGCATAAATCATTTGGGAATAAAGGAAAATGTCATAATATAGAATAATGACGCATTGAAAGAATTATTACATCAATATTTAAGATGAAATTGCGGTGTGAAAAAAAATTAGAGGATAAAAGAAAATTAAGATACGAAAATAAGGTAGTCCACCCTAACGTAGAAGATCAAAAGTATACCTTCATTTTGTATTGTATAAAGAAGAAAATCAACATCATTGAGATAAGAACAATCTCTCACAACTCGCTACACATTAGAAAATTCACAAAACGTCATGGATTGAAAGTATTTATTATTTTTGTGAAACTAAGAGAGTCGAAGGTAAAAACCACTTTCTCTTAGATTGTCCCACCCACACCCACATTAAATGGATATTCCAAAATGTTTTTTAACTTTGTAATTCATCGAAACTATGGTGACTTATAATAACTTTGTTTACAATTTTCTTAAATACTTCAAGTCATATAATTGAAATTTTAAAACAATCCAATTAAGTCCTCACCTTACTGTAATATCCCTATTTTTACTGCTTTTATTAGACAGTTAAACAATCCTAAAGGTCAGGCTGACCAAAGGAAAACAATTATTGTGGACATATTTTATTATTTTAAATTTAATGAAAATAGAAATTGAATTATTGTGCAAAGACTAGAGTATAATTAGAGATCAGGAATCCAAGTCCATGAGGATGGATATGATTCGAAAGACTTTCCCAGATTCTCCAAAAATTCCTTGGAGAAAATAAATAAATAAATAATTAATTATTATATTGGAGATAACAATCTAAAAAGATGCCTTAGTAAAGTAAAAAGTTACTGGGAAGAGGTGAAATAAAAATAGAAAGAGGAAAAGGCTAGTTTTAAAGTACTTTTGTGGAAAAAACAAAATGAAAGACTAGGCAAAAAGGAAAACAACATCCTGATTAATTGGACACAATTATGGAAACAACTTGATGGGAAAGCAGGCTTGAATAAGCCATTCCTATGTAGACAAGAGGCTTTCTACACCTAGAAGGCATTGGTCTCTACTCAGGGGGGGTTGTAGAGAGAGAGCTCAAGGTTGGGTGGAAAATAGTCTTACGAGAATTGGTATGCAAAAATTATTTAATTATGTTTTATCATTGTGTTATTATGATTAAAATTATAGATATGATGGGTTAGGTAGAAAGATATGTGATAAATTATATTCTGTGTTATTAAGTAGTATTATATTTTTCTATTAGTTGTAAGTTACAAAGTCAGATGTATTTAATAGAACCTACTATAACAGATATAGTGTAGTCTTGTATAGTTACACATACAATTATAAGAATTATACCAACTCTCAAAATGTCAAAATCTCTGTAACAGGTTTAAATCTGAGGTTAGGTAGGGAATATTATTATTATATACACAGAAAAATAGATAAATACATGATAAGTAAATCTAGTGTATTTATCAATTGAGCCATAATAAAATAAATCAAAAATTTATACAGAATGAGGAAATTCCTTTCTCTTACTAAAAAAAAATAAGATAAATTAAGGAATGTCCTTAAATTCAATAAATAAATGAATATCTAAAGAAGTAATGTTGATAATTAAGCACAGAAGTTGCTCGTTGAAATAGATCAGGAAAATAAGTCTGCATATAAAAATTCGAAAAAAAAATTAACTAAGAATAAGAGGAATATAATAGTAAGAATAAATTAATACAAAGAAAGGGAAAAGGATTACCTAAAGTATATTCAGCAGAGTGCTTGAAAAACTCTAAGGAATTGTGCAAAAAATATTGTTCCTGTACAAAGTATTGATAAATGTCATCCGAACCTATTCTTTACAATTAAATATATCAAAATTCATATCAGAAAATTTTACAAGCTATCACTCTGTAATACTGTCATGTTAAATTCAGTTAGAATAAATAAAAAGGAGTGGAATTTACTACACCTGAGAAAGTTTGAATAATACGAGAACAAACAATATTATAAAATCCTCATAAGAAAACGAGGAGTTCTGAGTCAACTCATAAATCAAAATTTTGAGGATAAAAATAATATCGAGAGGAGTTCTGAGTTAACCCATAAATCAGAACTATGAAGATAAAATGAGTATCTGAGAGCTGTAAGGATTTATCTAATGTAACCTAGGTCATTGACCAATAAAGAGTTACATTCATATTCCGAAAAAAAAAAAATTAAGTCCCAAACTAAAGATAGTTGCAACACAGAACCGTCAGAATAAAATTGAGAAAACAATTTATATGATATAACACAGTTTATATTCACTAGGAAAAAACCCTGTCCATTAGAGAGGTGTAAAACAACCAAGATTGACTTTGAACTCTCATAGTAGGTTAGAGAAGATCCAGGTGAATTAACGAAACCCATATATTGATTTAAAATGATGCGGAGAGTATTTTGAATGAAAAGGGTTAAAATATCAGAGAACTCATACATTGAGAGGCATTCTGATGCCAAAAAGAAGAACAATTAGCTAAGGAACAAAAGGCAGGTAAGAATACTCGTAAAGGGAACTTCCTTATTGTTGGTCAAGATGTAGGTGAAGGAATCATTACAACGAAGACAATCACCAGCCTGCAATCAAAACAAAAAAAAAATATTATTATAGAGAATCAAAATATGAATAAACAGAAATTAACAATAAACAAAGTATAGAGATAAACTAGTATCTATATAATACATCGAAAACTGTGGAATAGAAATTATGCCAAAGGAACCCTGACATAATTATGAAATTTTGAAATTACAGTAAGCTCAAATTTATTGGGTAACTGGTTGAAATTCTTACCTAGTATACATCGACGAAAAGTTAGCTTATGGATTGCCTCAACTTCGAGGGATAGTGGAAATTATACACATCCAAAAACGTAAACCCCTGCAACAAAACGAAAAGTTTGCAACCGCAATGAATAGATACGTATAATTTGCAGAGCATAATTATTCAAAAAAATGAATTTAAGAGAAGTAAAATATGTAAAAGAGATGTCATGTCAAAAAAGTTTCAACTAAAATAAAATATTACTTAAATATTACATGCAAGTATTCCTTCATGAAAATTTAACGAGAACCAAGGATCTTCTGTGTCATGATTCTGGCAAGGATAAACGAACGACATGGAAACCTTTCAGGTCAGGGTTTGAGGAAGAGCCAGAGCTAGAAAAAAAACACAGTACCAAAATGATAATGAACAAACCTAAGTGAAATGAGGTAGACTAATAGTTAATTCAGAACAATGATACGACTCACTCGTAACCGTCCACATGGAGTGGATCGAAGCGAAGGAAATAAATCTAGTAGATGAGAGGTCAAGTCTCTAGAGCCATGTGATGGATTTAATTAACACCGTATTGTTCATAAATGAAAAAAAAACCTCTAAAGGATAAAGTAATTAAAGTGTTTGACTTCAAAATACTACGGATAGTCATATCAAATCCTAATTACATAAATTCATATTGCTATATGAACCATTTTTAGGTCAATACAGGGCATAGGTCAATATGTGGAAAAGCCATGAGAAGTATGTAAGTCCATGCTAACTCAGGAATGGATGTATACATGACATAAATTAGTGGTTATATACCATGACAACAATCCCACATAAGACTATAGAGATTAATATACAATCCTTCTGTTCGAATGATAAATTTATATACGATATAGAATTGTAAAGTTATCCATTATATATCTTATAAAGTGGAGTATATAGTTATGCTTAGTGGATATGTAATAAGGCAGAATTCATTTTAAGGTCAAAATGGATCAATTATGACAAGTAAATGTGTACATATGTAAATTAATATAATAAACACATTGGTAAGGTCCCAATTAAAATTTTAATCAAATACAAGATATAATTATCAACTAGGGGAAGTTGATAATATAAAATCAAGTGGATATAAGCATAATAAAAATAAATTAGATAGAAAATAAAGTAACATATGTTTTTTCATTGATAATAATAATGGAATTAAGATGTTAAATGTATAATATAAGAATTATATTATGCTAGAGTTAGCATAAGTATCAGAAATTATATTATATTAAGATAAGGTGGTAAGGAGATGTAGTCAATGTTAGGCTTCCAAGAAAATTGACTGATGCATAGTGTTGGACATGAATTAATCCATAGTAAGGGAAATGAGAAACAAATAGATGAATGTGTCAAAGAGTGACGAACTACCTTAACGAAAGTGACTACAATTACTCTTTATACTATAAAAAGAAAAAAAAATTGTGGAAGTGGAGTTGTTACAAATCAGAGCCCAAGTTAAAATACTAGGCAGATATGTGTCCTCACATAGAAAATTTAAAATCCCAAATTTTACTACTGAAAATATATCTAGATTGAAATTTTTTTGCACTAACTTAATTTCTGTGAACAGTGATTAGTGCAGAAAAGTACAACTGAAATTATGAATGAAGGGGAAGAGATGTATGTAAATTTGGGTGGTGCGGAATATCCACCAGATCAAAGTGCTTCGTTGTTGGCTATGTTGCGGGATATGCAACGAGAAATTATTTAGCTGAGAAATAGTAATGAAATATTGTTGCAAGCCAACGAAGAGCAAGAAAGGTTTATCAAAGAATTAACCACCAGGTATAGTCATGAAGGTGAAGGCTCTCGAAAAAAGAGAAATGAAGATGAAATCAAATTAGAAGGATCTAAGGAAGGTGAAGCCTCTGGACATCAGTCCAGAAATAGGAAGGAATTGCAAGGATAATTCTGAAAAATTAAACATCCCACTTATGACGGTGAAAAGGAGGAAGATGTAGAAGCTTGGCTTCTAAACACGGTGAAATAATTTCAAGTTTATGAATATGGAAGTAACTGGAAAGACACATTGGCTATTTACCAACTACAAGGTATGGCTACCTTGTAGTGGGAAGAAACAAAAATGGTACATGTACTAGATGAGAATACTGTCACTTGGGAAGATTTCCAAACAAAATTTAAATCGAGATATCTGAATGAAAGATACTATGATGACAAGGCCAAATATTTTCATGAGCTGAGATTGGGACAACTCACAATAGATGAGTTTGTTACCAAATTCATAAAACTGCTTCGTTATGTACCTTATATTAGAGAAGAGAAGGCTAAGGTACAAATTTTTTTAAACTACCTAGCTACTATCTACAAGGAGAGAATATAATTTGATAATCCCAAGACAATGGATGAAGCTGTGCACAAAGAAAAACTGTGTTATCAATAGTTCAAAGGCAGAAATGATCAACTGAACAATTGGCAGAACAAAGAAAAAGGAAAAGGTGACTCTAGTGGGAAAAGAGTAAAACCAGCATACTTGAAAAACTTTGGGAAAAATCATCAAAGGAATAAGTTTAATAAAACTGGAGAAAATCAACCATCCCAATCACAAACTGGATGTAAACATATGGATGTAAAAAACAAGAAGTACAGAACTGTAAAAATGAAGGAACCATTAAATTGCTGGGGTTGTGGAGAACCTCATCTGTTACGAGACTATCCTCATGAAACAGTTCAAAATATTAAAGTGTTGAGAGAGGCAACTACAGTAAATGATGTGGCAAGAAACATTCCAAGAATCAGTGCTGCCCTAGAATATCACCAAGATGAACATCAATATAACATGGTCGAAATCGAAGGTATTATTGCCGAAAAACATGTTTATGTTTTGATAGAAACAGGAGAAAATTTAAGTTATATAAGTCCACATATGGTGGAAAATTTCAAATTAAGATCAGAAAAATTTCAGCAAGCATGGTTAGCTCAGTTAGCTACAGGAACAAAAATAAAAGTGACCCATAAATTACCAAAGATTGCTGTAAATTTAAACGGGTACGAAACTGAAGTGAATTTAAATATTTTTCCTATAGGTTCCTATGATGTATTAGTGAGAATGGACAGATTAGAAAAACAGAAAGCAATAGTTAATTTCTAAGATAAAATAGTACATTGTATAGATTGTGAGGGAAAACCAGTGATAGTGAAAGGAAAACCCAAACCAATATCAATAAGACAGATTCCAGCACTACAGTTAAAATGGACAACAAGGAAAGGTTGTCAAGTATATGTTGTACAAGTGGATGAATTGGGACAACAAACTGAAAAAGAAGCTGTAGAAAATTTACCGGTAATCATATAATTCAAAGATGTGTTTCCAGTTGAAATTCCTTAACGACCCCCTAAAAGAGAAATTGATTTTTCAATTGAATTAATACCTGGAGATACCCTTGTCTCTAGAGCACCATATAGAATGAGTACCCCAGAGTTGTAGAATTAAAGCTACAACTACAACAGTTGTTGGATAGAAGATATAACCGACCAAGTGTGTCTCCATGGGGAGCACCTGACTGTTTGTTAAAAAGAAAGATGGTACATTCAGAATGTGTATAGACTACATACAACTAAATAAACTGACTATAAAGAATAGATATCATCTACCAAGAATAGACAATTTATTTGATCAAGTGAGAGGAGCCACTATATTTTCAAAGATTGATTTAAGGACATGCTATCATCAACTGAGAATTAAGGATGAAGATGTTGGCAATACGATGAAATATGTTGTCCTTGATGGCAACCTACTTGATGAAGTTGTCCTTGATGGAAACCTAATTGATGAGTTGCCTATGATAAGAAACCTATGTGTTAAAGATGTAAAAATGATGTTTGTACAGGTCAATTCAGATGTGACAGAGAAAGGAATTCTAGTAAGTGCTAGAGAAATGAAACAAGAAATATTTCTCAATGTATATGCAGGTTTGGTGAAGGAAACCTGCGTATGGATGCAATATATACGCTAATTTTATGAAGGCAACCCACGTATACATTCAAAATTAGTATATACGTAGTTTTTATGAAGAGAAGTCGTGTATACATGCGGATAAGAATGATCCAAGTCGTGTATTCCTTTTACACTCTAAAATTAAGATACCAGGGGGAATTACCATGGTATTAGCCCATAGTATTGAGTGTTGTGTCGTCTATTTGATTATGTCCAAGAAAACCACCAGAAGTTATGTGGTTTTGACTCATGGTATTGATAAAGGATAAATCTATATAAGGAGAAGAAGGTCATAGTCCAAAGTGTGCATGTGTAAGGGCTATCACTAATATTTCTCTCTGAAGGATATCTGTATAGGATTAAGTCTGTTTTATTGAAAAATATGAAGTTATGATGCACCCTTGGATAGATTGATGGATCAAGGTCTCTAGATCTGAAATGACTATATTCTTGCATGATCCATTGAAGAGATGAATAGATCTAAGACCTAGCACATGTTTGTTGAAGTGTAGTGAAGAAATCTGGTAAGTTCTATAGATCTAAAAACATTCTGCTGAATTAATATTTATAGATCTATACGCTAGTTCTTCTCAGTAAAAGCGTGTATATACACGGGTTTTATTCAGAAAAGGCGTGTATGGAAGTTAGATTTTTCTGAAGCTTATTGCAGAGGTTTTTTGTTATTTCTACTATTATTTATGCTATCTGTCAATGAAATCTTCATGAAGATCTGGGTTGCTTGAATACTGTACATGCTGCTAAGTTGAATATGTCTAAATATGATCACTAAGTGAGTAAACATGGTTAATGATGATTGACTGTTTAAAGGTTTTGTGCTTCTGAAAAGATGTCTGACTGAAATCCTTAGATCTAGATCTGAGACAGATCATATTCTGAAAAACATTATTCACATATCTATACGTAAGTTGGTGTGACGGAAAGCACATATACATGAAATTTCAGTGAAGCGAAGTAGCGTATGCATTTTAAGATGATGAATGTTCAGGGTTGAGTTTGATTCTGCATACTTATTCTAAAGTCTGGGTTATTTCTATGTTCTGGTTACAGTGTTCTCACTATACTGATTGAAGTTTGGGTTAAGTTTATTATTGATGATCTTTATGATGAGTTGAGTTGAACCTCTAGGATCCAGTATGAAAATTGATGAAACATGGTCTATAGTGATTCTGAGGGAAGTAGAATCTTCCTGCTATTAGAAGCTGGTGTTCTGATCAGGGGGTTGAAGCTCCCTTCCAATAGTGACTGGTAAATGGTATTAAGGGGTTGTAGCTCCCTTCTAGTAGCAATTAGAAAACGAGAGAAGATTGTAGCCTTCTGCAAGTAGATACATGCACATTGATATGAGTCTACATCAGTACAAGACGACAACAACGGTGGTTTTCTCCTGAATTCAGTTTCCACCTTAAAACTTGGTGTTCATGTGTGTTGCTCTTTTGTGATGTTTTATTCTACTATTACTGCACATATTTTCTAATTATCTAACAGATGCATGACTAAAAAACTGAGTTAAAAGATTGTGTCTGAAAAGTGTTTCTAAACAATAAAATTATATCAGTATATGCTAGTTTATTTTGGTATATGCACGTGTATAAGCGAGCTGGGTTCATAAAAGACGTGTATGGAATTCAATAAAGAAAAAGGAAAATATTTTAGTAATCTCTAAATACCGATTAACCACCCCCCCCCCCCCCCCTCTCAGTATTTTTCCCTACAATTGGTATCAGAGCAGGTCCTTCTGAAGAAGCTTAATCGCTAGAAGGAAGATCAGCTAATATGAGAAATCAAAATGGGACAACATCTATCAGGCCTCCTCTCTTCAATGGAAAAAAATTAATCTTCTTGAAGACAAGGACAAGATCCTATCTTCAGTCTCTTGGAGCAGATGTATGGGCTATAGTTGAAGGAGGTTATCAATATACAACATCAGTTCCAACAGATGCAGCAAAAATAAAGAAATATGAAACTAATGCAAAGGCGGTCAATGCATTATTGGGAAGTCTGACTGAATCAGAATTTGTCAAATTCATGCAGTTGAATACATCAAAGGAGATATGGGACAAAATCATTCTAAGCTATGAAGGTGATACCAAGGTAAAAAGTGCTAAACTCCAAACTCTCAGAATTCAATATGAAAATCTCAGGATGCATAATGAGGAAAGCATTAACAGTTTCTTTTTATGTCTAGATGATATTGTAAATTGTATGAGAAATCTGGGTGAAACCATAACTGACATTACTATGGTAGAAAAGTTTTTAAGATCTCTAACTCCCAAATTCGAGTCAAAAGTGTCTACTATTGAAGAGAAGCAGGATCTACAAACTCTTACTATTGTTCAACTTCATGGTATTTTGACTGCTTGTGAAATGAGAAAAGGAGGTCCATTTGAAGTAAAAGAAGTTGTCTTTAGAGCTGTTGCAAAAGGAATAGAAGAACAAGAAGGATCAGGGTATATTTCAGAAGAAGAAGAGAAATTTTGTAAAGAAGATACAACTTGGCACTGGAAGGTTCAGAGGTAAGCTTCCTTTTAAATTTTTTTCTTGTGGAAGAGTTGGTCATTATGCTGCTAAGTGTCCCCATAAAGAAAAACATGAAAAAGGAAAGGAAGTGGAAAAAGGAAATAAGAATCGGTTTATCAATAGAAAAATGTATTATACTCATCGGAAGATAGTGATGGGCTATCAAATAGTGAAGAAGGAGAATCTGATCAAGGTGTTAGACTACTCATGGCTTTTGAAAAAGACTCTAGTGAAGCTAAAGATACCTTTATGGATGCACTAGAAGAAAATGATTTTCTTGAAGAAATTAATCAGCCCAAAATACGTTTGGAAAAAAATAAAATTTCCATAGATACTCTAAAGAATCAATTTACAAAAAAGGATAAGCACAATGAGAAATTAGAATGTGAAATAGTAAGTCTAAAAAAGGAAAATTATCAAGATTCAACACTCTCCTTTTGTAAATACAGGTCTTGGATATATCAAATAATCCTCTCAGTCTTCAGCACCAAGCTATATAAATGTAGCTAAAGCTAGCCTACAACATTCCATCACTTAGCAAGAGAACAGAGAAACTTCACAGGTAAAGCATGACCACTTCAATACAAAGAACAATAGCAAAAATATCAATCAGAGAAATACCAATCAGCATGTAAACACAAATAGAAGGTTTCATAATTGCAGAAATTTTTTCTTTAATGGGCAATGTTTCTCAGGTCATAATTTTGGTCATAAAGTTGTTCAATGTGTTGCATATAAAACCATCATGACCAGAGAAGCAAGAAAGCAAAGAAATGAGACTGAAATAAAGAGGAATACTTATAACAAATTTTATCATCTTCAAAATGAAATTAAATGTGCTTATTGCAATAACTTTGGTCATGGAGAATCTGAATGCAGGAGCAAACTTCAACCAAGAGAGCATATACCTTCAAATTCCAAGGTATGGAGAAAGAAGAAATTACAGGTTGAGAACTGTGGCATAGCCCTATTTGTAGAAGGGGAAGAAAATCAATGGTACATTGATACCAAATGCTCAAAACACATGACATGTGATAGAAATAAACTCCTTGGATATAATGCTCTAGAAAGAGAAAAAAATGTTAGCTTTGGAAATGATACTCCTGCTGCCATTAAAGGAAAAGGTTCTATTTTTCTAAAAGAAAAGGTAAAATATAACAATTTTATGTATGTGGATGGTGTTATAGCCAAAATTCACCTCAGGCTGAAAGAGGGCGGGATTCAGGGTAACATCAAACCACGCTCAGTCTGGTAGCTAGCCCTACCAAAACAAGAGAGGGCTCTCTCCGGGTCAAACTCAGTGAAAATGATCAATAGGGTCTGAGATGACTTAAATGAGTGCTAATTTTAGGCTACGTATATTAATCAAGGATTTTGGAACGATTTTTTAGGGGTTTTTTGTTGGAAGAAGGAAAAGGAAGTTTTGGGCTTGGGGATGAGGCCAATTTCTTCTAGATTTCAAGTTGGGGCAGGGAAGGCAATGGATTTGATGTCTTAGATTCAATGAATGGATAGAAAAGACTACCGAGGAGCTGAAGAGGGCAAGAAGGTGCAAGGATCCTCTTCAAACGGAGGAAAACATATAAAACTAAACAAAAGTTTAAGACAGAGCACAAGCAAACTAATGAATTGTACCTTAGTTACTCATTTGTTTAATTCAGAAGAAAAGAGAAGGGAAATGGAATACATATAAAATTAATGAAACTTACATATACATGAAGAAAAACATCATCAAAACTCAGAGCCACAAGGATCCCAACAAGTGCTGCAAAACCCTCGTCTTTCCTTTGCCAAAAATGCAGAAGTGTATGTACAATGAAGTGCCAAACTTTTCCCAAGTATCCAACCCTAAAAATGTCTCAGAAAATACAATATATAGACCATACAAACACCTTCCCATGCCTCTAGGGGTCTAGCTCATCCTTCTAGGAGCTGTTTCAACCAATTCTAAACAAGGAACTGAAATCTAGGCAATCAAACAACTTGCCTCTATATGGAAGGAAACTGATTCATTCATTTAATTTTCACCTTTTAGTGAATGAATCCTCTAGAAAAATTAAATATGAGCCAAAATTACATCATAGTCACCAAATTACATCAATATAGATCAATAATTACATCAAAAAGTAAAACTAGTCAAAACTGGGCGAATTTCTGAGCTAAAGAGTCAAAATGAGGCCAAATTTCTCTATGTGCCGCGCCCAAAAACTCAATGCGTCGCGCCACTTTGAGCCTGTGTTTGAGGCACTTCATGAAGTCCAAATTGAGCTCATGATAGTTCGTTAGAAAGCCCTGTCTGTCTACTATCCAACCCAAGTGGAATTTCTGGATTTGGATGTCATTTTCCCTGCCAAAACTTCAAACTCCCAAGACTGGTTCCTGTGTGTGAAAAAGGTGGCAGAAAGGCCATTTTTGGAGTGTTTTTGACCCTTTAGGCCAGCCAGAACTTGATGAAATATTTTAGCCATTCCTGAGCATGCATAATTTTTCATAAAAAACCCAAAAAAATCAATTTTTCCTCCAGAAGATCTCTCAAACGTAAGCGCGCGCCAAGTGGCGCGACGCGTCGGGTGGAAAAATCTGTTTTGTGACCAAAATTTCAAAAATGACAAAATTTTCTCCAAATTTGCTGAAATTTGGAGTGAAGGCCGCCCATCATGTGCCATGCTCAGCCAAAGAAGCTTCAGCCAATATTTGGAGTGGATCAGGCCTTTTTTGACGTTTCAGTGCTCTCCTCAGCCTCGCCTTCAGGATCTTCATCTTCGCTTTGCAAACATGTGTGCGGGCCCAATAGTGGTTCCTCATGTGTCTGAGCATGTCTTTTTCCCTATTTGCCTTCGCCAATAGTTTCTCAAGATGAATGTTGGCTCTCATAAGGAAAATATCCCGCTCAAACGGTGTCATGTCACCTGGTCTCTTTCAGGCCAATTCCCGGTCTTCGCGGATTCTCTGCAGCTCCATGAGTGTGTGCTGATCCTCCAATTGTTTGTTTCGCTGATCCAAGTATTTTATAACCCATTGAGCTCTCTGCAATTTCTCGGTCAATGTGCTGATCTCCGCTTTCTGCTCCTGGATGATTTCTTTCAGCTTTGAGCTGGGAGAGCTTGAATCAACATCAATGAGTGTAAAATCAGTGTCTTGGCCTCCTGAAGGGCCCTCATCGTGCATAGGCCTCTTTCCTCTGTCCTGTACCTGTGCTGATGTCGAAGGCGAGACCCCTTCCACCCCAAGTGGAGATAGTACTCGCGCTGCTGATGAAGGTAACAAGACCCCTTCCACCCCTGGTGGAGATAATACTCGTCATGCTGCTGCAAATAAGGCTCTGGTGCCTCTCTGATATGTAACACACACTGGAGCACTTATAAGCTCCGTCTCGGGAACCTCAAACCGATGTGAAGGCTCTCCTGCATCATGAACGATCTCGGGAGGAGGCTGAGGGGCTGTAACGAAGTCACGGGAAATGAACTCCTCCCATGCAATACCCTGCAATCCAAACTGATGTACCACAATCATCTTGATGAGCGCATAATGATAAATGTTGTTATGTTGCTGCTCTGGAGTCTTCTTCTGTACAAGAATAGTCATCCGCTCTATGTTTCGGCACATGAAATATGGAATATGCATCAGTCTCACTCTCGTGAAATGCATCAACAACCAGATGTGGTATGCATAAAGGCGTGAGAATCTACCCTCGCAACTAAAGTATCTGATGATGAATTTCATCAATGGCGCATAGGACTCCTTCAAGAATCTGAAAGGAAACACCCTGCTGAGCTGCCTCATATAACCAGGCTGGATGTATAGTTCATAATATGCTCTATCCAACTGCTGTCTCTTGTTCCACTCTTCACCTATGTTTGGTATCCCGGTTGCCTGAGAAATGGTTTCTGGTGTCAAGGTGAAGTTCAGTCCAGCAAGGTTTACATGACCATCACACAAATGTAAAACAAACAAGCGAACCAACTCTTGAAGATGCTGAATCTGAGCAATCATCTCACAATACTGAAAACATGAATGTTGCTGAAAGCATGCCATTGCAAGCGGGCAGGCCTGCAATTGAGTCAAGGAAGTACGCTCTTCTCTGACGTGCCTGCCACTTTTATGAGGCCTGCAATTGAGTCACTGTCTTGCTCATATCCTTGCTCGTAGATGAATCTGTCTCTGTCATGATGCTGCAATGTGTATAAAAAGTGTATGCTTGATTGGTTTGAAAATGAGAAATAGGTGTTTTGTTTTCAATGCCAAATGTGTACCAAGTATGAAATGAGAGACTGTGAGGAAATATTACAGTGGGTATAATGGACTGTCAAGTGAAATTTTGAGTGTGAGGATATTCACTTGACTGCTTGGGGGACTTCAGGATTTGGGGATTTTATAAGTGACATGGGAGTGGGAGATGGCGATGGGAAATGTAGTTTTTAGAGATAGGGATAAATGAAATGACAATATATATTTAAGCTAAGTGAAATCAATGATGTAAAGACAGTCCTTGAATGTTTTGGGAATTGGGAATTTATAAGTGATATGAAGGAAGGAAAGTGGTAGAAAGTGGTAGGGTTTGAGGATGAAAACATGGGAACAAAGGGTATAAGTAGTTTGGGACAGAGGGGAATAGGAGAAGGACTGTGATAGTAGTGTGACAGCAAGGAGGAAAGGAAACACAAGTGGGAATGGAGTTTACAAATTGGCACCAACAACCACACTTTACATTTCAAGCATAAACCCTATGGAACAGTTTTCATCACATGAGAGGGTTTGCAATTTGCCCAATTAAACTTTCAAATTCCTTCCTCCAAATAAAACTCAATGCAAACTAAAATCAACGGCAAAGAGCTCACAAACTTACTTGGAGCGACCAAGATGAACTATTTTCATTTTGGAGCAAATGATGATGATTTTTTAGCTTGTCGACCCTGTGCGCCGCGCGCACACCCAGTGCGCCGTGTCGGCTCTGTGCACCGCGCTGGTTGGAGAAAAACACTGTGGCAGGAGGCCCACTGCGTCGCGCAGCCTATGTGCACCGCGCTCTTACCTAATTCGCTGCGCAGACAATTACCCACAGTCTTGGCTCCAAAATTACAGCTTTGCCCTCTCACCACTAAAATTCGACTTTCAATCGATCTTTTGGATGAAATTGGCATTGGTAAACATAAAAATATCTTTATAAAGTCATGGCTTTGATTTTTTCTTTGTAAAGACTCATTTTTGTAATGTTTTGGCTTGGCTGTTTTTCACTTTAATACAACTCTGCTTTTCAAGTTTCCTTTTTTATTTTTTTGGCTTGAAATGATGGCTTCTTGGTTGATTTTTTGCAGGGATGGTGGCATTGGATTTCGGCAAAGGATGACCAGGGCTGCATTTGAAATACTTCATGGCAGAAAACTTTAAAAATACATATTTATTACAAACAATTAATTTGACAATTTCTTCCTCAAAACAGAGTTTTGAAGAAGAAACATCCTTGAGCATTATTGATGATGAAAATCTTGAAATGAAAACTTTTTGAAGACATCCTCATGGCCTGCGGGCATTATTTGACAATTTGAAAACCAAACCCTAGACCTAATGACTGAAATGACTCTTTTTTGACCAAAATACCGCCTATGACTGTAAATGACTGAAATCAACTTTAATGAATTTTGATAAATTTCGACCAACCCTGCAGGTACAAACATGAGGGAGAATTAGAGAACAAATCCCTTCCGTCAGATAATGGCATGCCCCTAATGGAATGCAAATGAATGAGCGGAATGAGACACCTAAAAATGAAATGCAATAAGAGAAATGATCTCTGACAGAGGGATGTAAAGACTGACTCTAACATTGGCTCCAATGGGGATGGTGGCTCCTTGGAGGTGCCAAGAATGGCAGATCTCTGGGAGAGTAGGCAGTGCCTTCATCCATTGGGCTATGGAGTCTATTATTTTGACAAAGCAACTCAAGACTGTTGACTCAATTTATTTGACTGAAACTTTGACTGAAACTGACTCAAATTTTAAAACTGAAATGACTAAACCAAATCAACTAGACAGACTCAGACCAAAACTAAAATCCTTCTTCAGAATTATAGCCTTCACTTCGGGCCCCAAACTGAAGAAAAGACCACAGTGCACACTTGCGATGAAATTGAAATAAATGATATGTACAATGACAATGTGATCAGCAGAAAACATCTTAGAAATGGTACCGCTTGAGCAGCCGACCATTGACCGGCCCTCCTGGACAGTCTTCACCGTTCATCTCCTTCAAAAGAAAAGCGTTTTTGACCTCGATATGCTGCAATCTTAAAGGGATCTTTCCAGAGATTTTCAAACTTACCGTGTTTACCTTTATCCTCATTCCTTGCATCCCACTTCAGTACCACCTCTTCCAGTTGGAATTTGTCCACCTTCGCTTTCCTGTCATAGATATTCTTGATTCTCTCCTGCAACTTAAATGTATTCTAAAAAACTTCATCTCTCGTTTGCTACAAATGAATCATCTGATTTATCCTTCTCTGCATATGTTTTTCTTCACTTCCGGCTTCCTGAAGAAGCTTGACCACCGGAACCGCAAGAGTAGTCGGAAACACTGTATCCACTCCATAAACTAACTCAAAGGGGGACATACCAATGGATTTCTTTTGACTCACCCGATCAGCCCATAACGCATTGACCAGCTTCTTATGCCAACTCTTCTTATTTATTTCCAGCAACATTTTAATGATGTTGACTAAATATTTATTGGAAGATTCCACCAATCCGTTGCCTTGCGGATGATAGGCGGTTGAATGCCCCAAAATGATTTTATACTTGTTACAAAATTCAATCATCTTTCTTGATTTGAAAGATGTTCTATTGTCAGTGATTATCTTATTCGGGAAACTGAAGTGAGACAAAATGTTATTCTCAAGGAAAGAAATGATTACCGAATCGGTAGCTTTCCTGGTGGGAACTGCTTCGATCCATTTCGTAAAATAATCAGTCGCTGTTAGGATCCATCTATGCTGTCCTGAAGAAGGAGGATGGATCTCCCCAATGAAATCCAAACCCCACTGCTAAAAAGGGACGCTTACCTCAATAGGCTTAAGCGGCAAAGGCTGTAATTTCTGTCTTCCTTCGAAAATCTAGCACTCATGGAAGCCATTGACTGTCTTATACACATCAGCAAACAATGTCGGCCAATAGTATCCCGCTCTCAAAATCTTATTGGTTGTTGTTTTCCAAAAAAGGTGACCCCCGCAGTCTCCTTTATGGAAATACTCCATTACCTTCTTCGCTTCTTCTTCCACCAAAAAATTCAACAAAACACCACCCAGATCTTTCCAACAAAGTGTAGAATTCAAAATACAAAATTTTGCAGCCTTCAGTTTTAGAGTTCTACCTTTGTTTCTAGTCATGCCGGGCGGTGGTGACAAATTTTGAAGAACATGCATGATATCTGAATAACACGGTGAAACAAAAAAAAATTCTAATACCTGAAGTGGCGAATTCTCCTCATCCTCATCAGACATAGCAGCAATCAGATTTATGTCTAATGCATGCAAATTCGATTCATCCATAAGCTTCACCAGCCCCTATCCCTTGATAATCTTCGTGGGCCTTATCTCCACATCATACTCCAGCAAAGCTGCAATCCACTTGCCTCGTCTTCCTTCTGGATCAGTTTGTACTAAAACATCTTTCACGGTAGCATTAGGAACATAAGCCAAAATATGAGAATGCAAAATGTATACCTGGAAATCCTTTAACGCTTTTACTAGTGCCAGATCTTGCTTCCCAATGATGTTGTACTTCAAGGCTGCGTCTCTTATAGTTCGACTGAAAAAATCTATTGGCTTCTCATGCCCATCTCTTTTCTGCATTAACACAGCTGCCATGGTGTGCTCTGAAGCAAATGAAAACAAAATAAAATCTTGGGTGTAATCCGGGCTGATTAACACCGGAGCTGAAGATAGTGCCAACTTCACCAAATTAAAGGAATTTACCGCCTCTTCAGTCCACTTCACTTGGATGTCCTTTTTAAGCATATTTGTTATTTCTCTTAGATGTTCAGCAAGGTTAGGGACAAAACGGCGTAAAAAGTTCATCTTACCATTAAAATACTGAATCTCCTTCTTGTTCCTGGGAGGGTCAATTTGCTGAATTGCTTCAACATGTGCTGGATCAATACGAATGCCATCTTTTGAAATAATGTGACCAAGTAATTTTCCCTCATCCATGGCAAACAAGCTCTTTTTTGGATTAAGTGAGACACCATATTTTCTGCACTTTTGAAAAACAACTTTCAAGTGATACATATGCTCTTCATCTGAATTGGAAAAGACCGTAAAATCATCAAGGTATATAACAAGGAAAACATCTTTCTCATTCGCAAAAGCCATGTCCATCGCCCACTGAAAAGTCGCACCAGCATTTTTCAAACCAAATGGCATCTTGGCATAGTGGAAAGTTCCCCACGAAGTGGTGAATGCGGTTTTGTCTCGGTCGTCCTCATGGACCAAAATTTGGTTATGTCCAGAATAACCATCGAGTAGTGACATGCGAGATGCTCCAACTACTCACTGCAGTATATGATCCATTTTGGGCAATGGATAATTGTCCTTCAATGACACCTTGTTCAGATTTCGGAAATCAATGCACAACCGAATCTCACCTGTCTTTTTCCGCACTGGCACCAAATTGGAAATCCAATCAGAAAATATGATGGGGACAATGATTCCTGCTTTGTACAACCTATTTACCTCCTTCTCAATTGATGGCAGAAATTTGGGGTTGATTCTTCTTAGCTTCTGTCTGAAAGGCTTCTGATTAGGCTTGATTGGGATAGTGTGCTGAATTATATTCGTATCATATGTCTTTAAATCTGAATAGTCCCAGGCTAAAGTATCAACAAAAGAAGACAACAAACTCACATATTTTGCTTTTACCTCCGGTGGCAATGATTTGGATAACTTCACCATCTTGGGGTCTTCAGCTGTTCCAATATTTACATCTTCAACTCCTTTTTCAGTCGGCCGTAAGGTTGGTTTCTTAGCCACATCATCCTGATCGAAGAAATCTTCTAAGGGTATCAAACCTTTAGGAATAACGTTATCTTTCAGCTACAACACTTCCATTTGATTTACTTGCACATCATCTTTACCATCATCATATTCTACATCAATTGAGGTATCTTTGAACTTACCTTTATTTTGCAGAAAATCATTAATCTCATCATCATCTTGGAAAACTTGCCAACATCTTTGATTATCCGGGACGGTAGGACGGTGCTTCACATGGATTTCAAACTTATTACTTGAATTCATTGGGATCTTCAAATTACTTGTTGCCTTAGCAAGTGCATCTGCAATTCCATTTTGAATGCGAGGAATACAAGTCAAAGTATAATCTGAAAACTGCTTCAAAATATCCAGAACAACATTCCGATAAGCCCACATCCGAGGATGCTTCGTTTGATATTCACCCTTTACTTGCTTAATCACCAATTCGGAGTCGCCATAGACTGCAATTCTCTTAGCATTCAGCTTTCTAAGAATTTTTAGGCCAGCAATCAGAGCTTCGTACTCAGCCTCATTGTTCGAACAATCGAATGCTAATTTGTAAGAACATACCCGTACATTGCTCGGTACCTTGTTTGGAGCGGAAAAAGGACTGCGTACCCAAATACCAATTCCAGCACCATCATTTCCCACTGCACCATTGAAATCCATGGTCCAAAGACCCTCTTCATCATCTTCTAAGTGCTGAAATTGTGCTAGCTCTGTTTTTTCTGCTTGCTATCCACTATCTTTAGCTAATTGCTCAACTGTGCTTTCCGGTTTTTGCCTTTCCTTCTGCAAAACTTCTCTGAAATTCTCGGTAATCTCTGGAATATCTTCTGCTTTAAATAAATGACTATCTACATCATTGAAACTATCGGAAAACAAAACAAAAGACTCTAAATTTGTATGTACATAATTAATCGGATGATTGACCGGTTTCTCCTTGGTTGTAATCAAGTACTTCATTTTTTATTCCCGGTACAACTTTCTCATTTGACCAAACACGGGAATCATTGCATAGGAGAAATCTAATTGTAATGTCCCTTTCAATTTGGCTCCCCAAGATCTCGAAAGCAACATACCAAACCTAGGAGGAATGTTTGCCACAACTACGTCCATCAAAACATTCTTTGTGGGAATCTGATCCAAACTAACAACCAAGTCTTTAATGAGCCCAATACATCTCATTCTGCTAGAATCAAATGAATAAATATCATGGTACTTCCTTGTGATGTCTAAACCCAACTTCTCCATGATTTGTTTCGGCATAAGATTATGGGAAGCACCGAAATCAAACATGGCATTATGCAATACAAACTCATGCAATCGGAGACTGATATAAAAAGGAGGCACTTCGCTATCTGGAGACTCACCATCTAAAGCTGGTCCAAATATCAGTTTAGGTTGATCATCTTCAATATTCACCATATCAGACATAGGATTGAAATTCAGAATTTTAGAAACTTGACTTCTATAATTGTTGTTCTTCATTATTTCAGTCAAGGGAATGGATACCTTTAATTTAGAAATCTCATTCTCCAAACTAAAGGCTAAAGTCTTTTCGATCTCTTTGGCTGGAACATCTTTCTTTTCAGCCTTCTCCCTCGATGTAATTGGCTGATTTGATTTTTCTGCTGATGATGACTTGGTGGCAGCGGGATCAACTATCTCTTTTGCTTTATTTTGTGCAACAAGTGAATCGTTTTTAGGTGCTGAAACTTCCTTTCTCTTTTGGATTGGATTGACAGGCACATCTCTGTTTCTAAGAGAATATTGCTTCTGCTGGGCTGACAAGGCATTCATATAACCTCTCTGATACTCATCCGACTCTTCCTCAAGAGCTGCATCATTGGCCAAGATAAAAAACTCATCTCTTTGTACCGCTGAAATTTTTGCATACTCTTCATCTTCGGTGATATAAATGGGAAAATAATCAGGAGTGAAGAAGTGATTTTCCTCCCCTACTACATCATTTTCATCATCTGAATCCTAACCAACAAAATTCTGCTGAAGAGGTGTCTTTACTTGCTGCTGGACTGCTGGTTCTTGTGCTCGCTGCTCTCGTTGTTTAATCCTGAATTGTGGCTGCTGCTGACCATGGAAGTTGGGATTTCTAATCTGCGGTTCAGGCTTATCAAGTGTGATCTTTTCAATCATTCTTTCCACTTTACGAAGTAGCTGATCTGATGTAGATGTAGAAGCTTCTTCCTCTATCACAACTTTCTTTTCTGCTTTCAATCTAGCTCTCTTGTCATTCAAATTTGCCTCAACACTAACGGCAATCTTCTGCATATCCTCCAAAGTGGGCAGATCTCTGTCTCGTAATGAATAGGCCATCTCCAGATCAAAACCATCCGGAAACTTAAGCAAAGCTAATTTCTTAGATGGCCTCAAATCATCAGGAATTGCATTATAAACCAAATTAAATCTGATAATATAGTCTTGGACGGAATCACCAGGATTGTGCTTGATCTTGGTATATTCAAAAGTGATTCGAAGTGGATCTTTCTTCATTTCCCACCGATCTAGAAACTGTCTCTGAAGCTAGTCTAATGTATTAATACTTCTAGGCTACAAAGCTCGAAATCACTTGCGTACCTCACCTCCAAAAGTTTGCACAAACAATCTCATGGTGACATTCTCTTCATCAATTTCATGGAGATCAAAGAAGTCTGTCATTCTATCAATATGCTGCTGAGCGGATAGACTTTGAGGAGTACCATCAAACAAAGGGATTTTACTCTGATAATCAGTGGGCATGGGATCCAAGTTCTGTGGTAAGACAAGAGGTGCGAATCTAGCAGCCATTGCTCTTGGTGGATTTATGATCTGTCTTGGAGAAACGAGTGGAGTAGGAGCAGTAGATGTACGAGGTGTATGTGGTGGGGATGGAGGAGGAACTACTGCAGATTCCTGATCAGATATAGATGGTTGCATGGGAATGGTAGGAATGAAGGGAAGCTCGGTATGAACTTGTAAATCAGAAGTAACTGCTGATGGACCAAGAGTTTCAGAAGCAGATTCAATAAACGTAGGAATATTCGTTGCCACAATAGAGTTTTGAATGTTCAAGATGTAACTATCAATGGATCTATTAGCTTGTTCAATCTCAAGATACTTGATAAAATCGGGATTTATAACAGTAGAACCAGTAGCACTTTCAGACTTAGTTTCAAACAACGACAACTCGAATTTATCATCAAACTCAATATCTTCAAGGAATTAAAATACAGTAGGGCATGAATGAGATTTAAACAAAGGGATCACGGGACTTTCTCAATGGAGGATTCTTGAAATCAGATTGGGATTCTCATACACTGGAGGCGGATCAGGATCGGGATTAGCTCTAGTATGTCTTCTGGAAGCCAGTGTGTTGATCTATTAAAAAATTAAAGGACAAAATCGATCTATTTCAGCCTATCAAATTCTAAACTCAATCACCCAAAAGTCCAGAATGATGTAATATACTGGGGTAATTCACAAGTCAAATGTCACGTTCACAATCTAAACCAGAGATTGACTGAAGCAGCGTTTATCTACTTCCACTAATGCAAAGCAAAAGCGTTTCGAAGGCTACCTGGCATAACTTCAGGCTCCGTCTGTAGCTTATGAAACAAATAACACCAACAAGAAAACCATTTTTTTCCCCAGTATGGTCGCCACTATGTTATAGCCCAAATTCACCTCAGGCTGAAAGAAGGTGGGATTCAGGGTAACACCAAACCACGCTCAGTCTGGTAGCTAGCCCTACCAGAACAGGAGAGGGCTCTCTCCGGGTCAAACTCAGTGAAAATGATCAATAGGGTCTAAGATGACTTAAATGAGTGCTAATTTTAGGCTAGGTATATTAATCAAGGAGTTTGGAATGATTTTTTAGGGGTTTTTTGTTGGAAGAAGGAAAAGGCAGTTTTGGGCTTGGAGATGAGGCCAATTTCTTGTAGATTTCAAGTTGGGGCAGGGAAGGCAATGGATTTGATGTCTTAGATTCAATGAATGGATAGAAAAGACTGCTGAGGAGCTGAAGAGGGAAATAAGGTGCAAGGATCCTCTTCAAACGGAGGAAAACATATAAAACTAAACAAAATTTTAAGGCAGAGCACCAACAAATTAATGAATTCTACCTTAGTTACTCATTTGTTTAATTTAGAAGCAAAGAGAAGGGAAATGGCATACATATAACATTAATGAAACTTACAGATACATGAAGAAAAACATCATCAAAACTCAGAGCCACAAGGATCCCAACAAGTGCTGCAAAACCCTCGTCTTTCCTTCGCCAAAAATGCAGAAGTGTATGTACAATGAAGTGCCAAACTTTTCCCAAGTATCCAACCCTGAAAATGTCTCAGAAAATAAAATATATAGACCATCCTAACCCCTTCCCATGCCTCTAGGGGTCGAGCTCATCCTTCTAGGATCTGTTTCAACCAATTCTAAACAAGGAACTGAAATCTGGGCAATCAAACAACTTGCCTCTGTATGGAAGGAAACTGATTCATTCATTTAATTTTCACCTTTTAGTGAATGAATCCTCTAGAACAAGTAAATATGAGCCAAAATTACATCATAGTCACCAAATTACATCAATATAGATCAATAATTACATCAAAAAGTAAAACTAGTCAAAACTGGGCGAATTTTCTGAGCTGAAGAGTCAAAATGAGGCCAAATTTCTCTATGCGCCGCGCCCAAAAACTCAATGCATCACGCCACTTTGAGCATATTTCTGAGGCACTTCCTGAATTCCAAATTGAACTCATGATAGCTCGTTGGAAAGCCCTATCTATCTACTATTCAACTTAAGTGGAATTTCTAGATTTGGATGTCATTTTCCCCTCCAAAACTTCGAACTCCCAAGACTGGTTCCTGTGTGTGCAAAAGGTGGCAGAAAGGCCATTTTTGGAGTGTTTTTGACCCTTTAGGCCAGCCAAAACTTGATGAAATATTTCAGCCATTCCTGAGCATGAATAATTTTTCATAAAAAACCCAAAAATATCAAGTTTTCCTCCAGAAGATCTCTCAAACATAAGCGCGCGCCAAGTGGCGCGACACGTCGGGCGGAAAAATCTGTTTTGCGACCAAAATTTCAAAAATAACAAAATTTTCTCCAAATTTGCTGAAATTTGGAGTGAAGTCCCCCCATCATGTGCCATGCTCAGCCAAAGAATCTTCGGCCAAGATTTGGAGTGGATCAGGCGTTTTACGACGTTTCAGTGCTCTCTTCAGCCTCGCCTTCAGGATCTTCATCTTTGCTTTGCAAACATGTGTGCGGGCCCAATAGTGGTTCTTCATGTGTCTGAGCATGTATTTTTCCCTATTGGCCTTCGCCAGTAGTTTCTCAAGATGAATGTTGGCTCTCGTAAGGCAAATCTCCCGCTCAAACGGTGTCATGTCACCTGGTCTCTTTCAGGCCAATTCCCGGTCTTCGTGGATTCTCTGCAGCTCCATGAGTGTGTGCTGATCCTCCAATTGTTTATTCCACTGCTCCAAGTAATTTATAACCCACTAAGCTCTCTGCAATTTCTCGGTCAATGTGCCGATCTCCGCTTTCTGCTCCTGGATTATTTCTTTCAGCTTTGAGCTGGGAGAGCTTGAATCAACATCAATGAGTGTAAAATCAGTGTCTTGGCCTCCTGAAGGGCCCTCATCATGCATAGGCCTCTTGCCTCTGTCCTATACCTGTGCTGATTTCGAAGGTGAGACCCCTTCCAACCCAAGTGGAGATAGTACTCGCGCTGCTGATGAAGGTAACAAGACCCCTTCCACCCCTGGTGGAGATAGTACTTGTCGTGCTGCTGCAAATAAGGCTCTCGTGCCTCTCTGATATGTAACACAAACTGGAGCACTGATAGGCTCTGTCTCGGGAACCTCAAACCGATGCGAAGGCTCTCCTGCATCATGAACAATCTCGGGAGGAGGCTGAGGGGTTGTAAAGAAGTCACGGGAAATGAACTCCTCCCATGTAATACCCTGCAATCCAAGCTGATGTACCACAATCATCTTGATGAGCGCATAATGATAAATGTTGTTATGTTGCTGCTCTAGAGTCTTCTTTTGTACAAGAATAGTCATCCGCTCTATGTTTCGGCACATGAAATATGGAATATTCATCATTCTCACTCTCGTGAAATGCATCAACAGCTAGATGTGGTATGCATAAAGGCGTGAGAATCTACCCTCGCAACTGAAGTATCTGATGACGAGTTTCATCAATGGCGCATAGGACTCCTTCAAGAATCTGAAAGGAAACACCCTGTTGAGCTGCCTCATATAACCAGGCCAGATGTATGGCTCATAATATGCTCTATCCAACTGTTGTCTCTTGTTCCACTCTTCACGTATGTTTGGTATCCCGGTTGCCTGAGAAATGGTTTTTGGTGTCAAGGTGAAGTTCACTCCAGCAAGGTTTACATGACCATCACGCAAATGTAAAACAAACAAGCGAACCAACTCTTGATGATGCTGAATCTGAGCAATCATCTCACAATACTAAAAACATGAATGTTGCTGAAAGCATGCCATTGGAAGCAGGCAGGCCTGCAATTGAGTCAAGGAAGTGGGCTCTTCTCTGACGTGCCTGCCACTTTTATGAGACCTCCTTGGTACATTTAGCTCTGTGGTTGAGTCACTGTCTTGCTCATATCCTTGCTCATATGATGAATCTGTCTCTGTCATGATGCTGCAATGTGTATAACAAGTGTATGCTTGATTGGTTTGAAAATGAGAAATAGGTGTTTTGTTTTCAATGCCAAATGTGTACCAAATATGAAATGAGAGACTGTGAGGAAATATTACAGTGGGTATAGTGGACTGTCAAGTGAAATTTTGAGTGTGAGGACAGTCACTTGACTGCTTGGGGGACTTTGGGATTTGGGGATTTTATAAGTGATATGGCAGTGGGAGATGGTGATGGGAAATGTAGTTTTTAGAGATAGGGATAAATGAAATGACAAGATATATTTAAGCTAAGTGAAATCAAGGATGTAAAGACAGTCCTTGAATGTTTTGGGAATTGGGAATTTATTAATGATATGAAGGAAGGAAATTGGTAGAAAGTGGTAGGGTTTGAGGATGAAAACATGGGAACAAAGGGTATAAGTATTTTGGGACAGAGGGGAATAGGAGAAGGACTGTGATAGTAGTGTGACAGCAAGGAGGAAAGGAAACACAAGTGGGAATGGAGTTTACAAATTGGCACCAACAACCACACTTTACATTTCAAGCATAAACCCTATGTAACAGTTTTCATCACATGAGAGGGTTTGTAATTTTCCCAATTAAACTTTCAAATTCCTTCCTCCAAATAAAAATCAATGCAAACTAAAATCAACGGCAAAGAGCTCACAAACTTACTTGAAGCGACCAAGATGAACTATTTTGATTTTGGAGCAAATGATGATGATTTTTTAGCCTGTCGACCCTGTGCGCCGCGCACACACCCAGTGCGCTGCGTCGGCTCTGTGCGCCGCGCTGGTTGGAGAAAAGCACTGTGGCAGGAGGCCCAGTGCGTCGCGTAGCCTATGTGCGCTGCGCTCTTACCCAATGCGCCGCGCAGACAATTACCCACAGTCTTGGCTCCAAAATGACAGCTTCGCCCTCTCACCACTAAAATTTGACTTTCAATCGATCTTTTGGATGCAAATGGCATTGGTAAACACAAAAATATCTTTATAAAGTCATGGCTTTGATTTTTTCTTTGTAAAGACCCATTTTTGTAATGTTTTGGCTTGGCTCTTTTTCACTTTAATACAAATCTGCTTTTCAAGTTTCCTTTTTGATTTTTTTGGCTTGAAATGATGGCTTCTTGGTTGATTTTTTGCAGGGATGGTGGCATTGGATTTCAGAAAAGGATGACCAGGGCTGCATTTGAAATACTTCATGGCGGAAAACTTTAAAAATACGTATTTATTACAAACAATTAATTTGACAATTTCTTCCTCAAAACAGAGTTTTGAAGAAGAAACATCCTTGAGCATTATTGATGATGAAAATCTTGAAATGAAAACTTTTTGAAGACATCCTAATGGCCTGCGGGCATTATTTGACATTTTGAAAACCAAACCCTAGACCTAATGACTGAACTGACTCTTTTTTGACCAAAATACCGCCTATGACTGTAAATGACTGAAATCAAATTTAATGAATTTTGATAAATTTCGACCAACCCAGCAGGTAAAAACATGAGGGAGAATGAGAGAAGAAAGCCCTTCCGTCAGATAATGGCATGCCCCTGACGGAATGCAAATGAATGAGCGGAATGAGACACCTAAAAATGAAATGCAATAAGAGAAATGATCTCTGACGGAGGGATGTAAAGACTGACTCTAACAGATGGATTAAAACATAACCTGTTAAGTGCGAGTCAAATTTTTGATCAAGGAAATGAAGTTGTTTTTAGTTCAAAAGAATGTGTAGTACGTGAACTTGACACAAGAAAAACGGTAATAAAAGGAACTAGAACACCAAGAAATCTGGATGTATTGAAAGGTTGCAAAGAACACTGTTACTTGGGTAAATCTTCAGAAAATTGGTTATGGCACAGAAGATTGGGGCACTTGAGCTTCTCTCAAATCAGTAAATCTAGCAGACTCAAAGTTGTTCGTGATCTTCCTAGCATCACTCTGCCTGAAAATACCATATGCCAAACTTACCAATTCGGTAAACAAACAAGAGTGCAATTCAATGCCAAAGAAGGATCAACAAGTAAACCTCTTGAACTCATACATACTGACTTATGTGGACCTATGATGAAAAAGTCACTTTGTGGAGAACAATACTATATTCTATTTATTGATGACTTCTCTAGAATGTGTTGGATTGGGTTACTAAAACACAAAGATGAAGCATTTGAAAATTTTCAGATCTTCAAAGCCCTGGCTGTGAATAAATTATATCTAAAAGTCAAATGTCTTAGATCATTCGTGGAGGGGAATATATATCAGAAGAATTATTTGATTTCTGTGAACAACATGGCATAAAAAGACAGTTTTCTGTAGCTGGAACCCCACAAGAAAATGGCGTGGTAGAAAGAATGAATAGAACATTTCAACAAATGGCTCGTGCTATGCTTGATGATTTTGGAGCACCTTATAACTTTTGGGGAGAAGCAGCACATACCACAGTAAATATTCTTAACAAGGCTCATGTTCATGTAAACAGTGATAAAACTCCTTATCAGCTCTGGTATGGTAATATTCCAATTGTAAAGCATTTTATAGTTTTTGGAAGAAAATTTTTTATCAAGAAAAATGATGAAAATCTTGGTAAGTTTGAACCTAGAACAGATGACGAAATATTTCTTGGCTATTCTTCTAGAATTAAAACATATACATGTTACAATAAAATACTTTGGAATATTTTTGAATGCATTGATGTTGTAATTGATGAGTCTCTCTCGGCTCCTAAAAAGGAAATACCAACAACAAATGAATATGACGATGATGTATATCCTCCTACATCAAATAGCAACAACATGGAAGGGGAACACTATGAAGCAACAGAAGATTATCTATCTGAAAAAGCTCCATCCAGGTATGTTCAAAAGAATCATCCAGAATATCAAATTTTGGGAGAAAAGGGATCAGGTGTCCAAACAAGAAGAAAACTTGTAGGATCTCCTGGCTATCTACCATTTCTATCCACTATTGAACCACAGAATGTTAATCAAGCTAGCAAAGATGAGTGTTGGATTCAAGCCATGAATGAAGAACTTGATCAAATTGAAAAGAATCACACTTGGGAATTAGTTCCAAGATCTCATAATAAAAATTTTATTAGAACAAAATGGATATTCTAAAACAAGTTAAATGAAAATGGAGATGTTATTAGAAACAAAGCTAGACTTGTTTATAAAGGGTATGCTCAACAAGAAGGTATAGACTTTGAAGAAACATTTGCTCCTCTAGCTAGACTTGAAGCCATAAGAATGTTTCTTGACTTTTCAAGCTTTCAACAATTCAAAGTTTATCAAATGGATGTTAAATCTGCTTTCCTCAATGGTGATCTAGAAGAAGAAGTTTATATAGAACAACCAGAAGGATTCATTTTAGGAAAAGATGAAAAACTTGTTTGCAAACTTAAAAAGTCTTTATATGGTCTCAAAGAAGCTCCAAGGTCATGGTACCATCATCTTGACAAATATCTTCATCAACAAGGTTTTTCAAAGGGATCTGTTGATAGCAACTTATACACAAAAATTGAAAATGATAAACTATTGATAGTAGTTGTATATATTGATGACATCATTTTTGGGAGTAATGCAGAGTCCATGAGTCATAAATTTTCTTATGTTATGCAACAATAATTTGAAATGTCTTTGCTTGGGGAACTAACATTTTTTCTTGGCTTACAAGTGCAACAGGCAACACATGGCATATTTTTATCACAAGCAAAATATCTTAAGAAAATTCTAAAGAAGTATGTGATGGAAGACTGCAAACCTGTAAGTACACCAATGGCAACTGGGTGTAACCTCATTTCTCATGATGATTCTCCCACGGTGAATCAACTAGAATAAAAATCCATGATTGGAAGTCTGCTTTATCTAACCGGGACAAGACCTGACATTATATGTGTAGTTGGGATTATTGGACGATTCCAAGCTAATCCAAAAGAGTCACACCTTGAGGCTGTAAAAATAATATTCAAATATCTACAAGGGACTAAAGAATTTGATTTATGGTATCCATAGAATTCTGATCTCACTCTTCATGCTTACACAGATGCAAATTGGGCTGTAAATGTTGATGATCGAAAAAGCACTAGTGGTGGTGCATTCTATATGGGCCCCTGATTAGTATCTTGGTTCAGCAAGAAACAAAGTTCTATTGCCTTATCTACAGCAGAAGCAGAATGTGTGGTTGTCACATCATGTTGCACACAACTACTTTGGATGATGCAGACTTTACAAGACATTCAAATCAAATGTTCACCTCCCATCTCCATTTTATGTGATAATACAAGTTCCATTAGTATCTCAAAGAATCATGTTATGCATTCCAAGACCAAGCACATTCCTCTCAAGTATCACTTCCTACGTGAACAAGTGCTTGAACAAAAGGTTAAATTGGAGTATGTTCCCTCCAAAGAAGAAGTTGCTGATATATGTACTAAACCTCTTCCCAAGGAAGCATTCGAATATCTCAGACAGAAGCTGGGAGTTGTCTCTACCTCTCTGATCAAATATTCTTAATTTCAGAAGATCAAATTCGATATGGGGGTTCCATAAAGAGAATCATGTATATATGCGAGTTTCTGTGAAAAAAAAAAAACTGCGAATGGGTTTTTCTTAAATAAATTCTCTGGGTCAGCATTCAGAACAGATGTGGTGCTATTGGGTAATCTATGTTTTGATCCAGTTTTCATCTTTCTGTATCATTCTTTGATATTTATCTCCTTGATATAGATGCTTTTATGAATTGGTTGTTGAAAGTGTTTAGGATGCACAAGCTTAGGGGGAGCACCTACCTTGTTGAAGAGAATGCATTGTTGGCATTCTGATTTGGTTTATGGTTTCTGATTTATTTCTTGAGCTCTTTTGGTCTTGGCTATGAAAAGCCATTTTTGTAATTTGATACAAAAGGAAATGTTGATACTCATCATGTAAATTGTTATATTCAGTCATGTAAGGACTTTTTCAAATTGTAAACCCACTTGGTTGGGTAGTTGAGTCAAAATTTGTATACCCACTTGGTTGGGTAGTTGTTGGCCGGATAAATCATTCTTGCGGACAAGACCGATCTCCCTAGTACTAAAAGTATCTAGCAACAAACAGCCAAATAGAATAATCTTTCTCTAAGCATATATGATCTACGAAAAGCTCTATAGATGTGTAAAAGACTTACCGTATGTCCAGCGCTTGTTTGAAGTCGTTGTTGTCCCTCGTGCACTTGAAGGAGTTTTCCTCGTAAACCTGCAGTCACAAACAAGAAAAATATTACATAGCACCTGTATAAACATTATCATAAACCATGCTTATCATAGTGATCAAGGAATCTATGAAATAAACCATGAACTGAAAGCTTATTGAGAAAAATGAGTATATTTGTATTAATTTCAAAAGAAGGAAAACCTTACAACCTGAGCCTTGATGTTGCACAGGCCTTTCCAGGGTCTGAAGCAGGAGTCTCCTCTACTTTGATAAGCTCTGCACTCCTCCAACCAAGACGAATAGAGGTATGTAATCTCTCCTCACAAAATTCTTGGCTAACTGAGTCTGAATCTCAACAGCACTTAACCTCAAATATCCTAAAGCTTGAACTCCCTTTGAGGCTACCCAATGCCTCTTTTTATAGTGGAAAAGAGGAGGTTTTCTGTTCCAACTATGAAGGGATAGAATCCTCCTTCAAAGGGATAAGCTCCTCACATCAAGGGGTTAGCTCCATAAGGTAAGGGATACATGCACCTCACAAGAGCGGTTCTGCCACCGCAAAATCCATTCTAGAAGCTTCCAGAATTCACTTTTATTGAGCTTTTTGGAATTTACTTGCGCCTTTTTGATCTTATAGGGGTCCACACCTTTACCACATAGAAAGTGCGTTTAGGTACACGGGAAAGCTGAACATTGGGTGCGGGACCGCAGGCAAGATAGCGAGAAAGTGCGATACCAAAGTTTAGGAGAGTTTTAAGAACTTTCGACTGATTTTCAAGGCTTGACATGAGGAACTAATATGTTTAGACTTGCAAAGGGAGAAGTATGAGTTATAATGAGCTCATACACATAGCAGAATGTTAGGATGACAATTTTTAGTGTAATAGATTGCCCCCTAAAGTGCAAAGTCTGGAATAGATGATGCTGAAGTCTATCATATATGAAGAGTGTAGTACTTTATCATTTCAAGGATCATCCTGTGGTCACCCCAGTCAGAACCTGTAAAAAAATTCAATGCAAAATATATATATATCATCACTGAGGTAGGCATTCCCATACTCAGATCAAAACTAACTAATTCAAACTGTTCTGATACAGGAATGATTTTGAGTACATCACAGTATATACATGTGTAGACACAGTATGGACGCATCCATCTGTTTATAAATATTCCACTGTATAAATGATAACAAAATTCCTCGCAGCCTGGATGGTAGAAACTAGATCCAGGGTCTTGATTTTCGCATCTTGAACTAGTAAGATTCTATCCATGTGAATGAATGTGTTGAAATCGAACATGGTAGAAACCACTTGATTATCAGTCAATATTGTAAACTGTTAACAAGTGTGAGAGTAACCACCAATAATGTCAATGGCTCTCAAAATACTCAGTACAATCCATGAAATGTGAATGAATGAGTTGAAGTCGAACATGTCACGGAATCATTCGATCGAAGGTTAATGATGCAACCTATTGTCAAAGGCGAGAAACCTGCCATTGAGGCATGCAGATTTCAAGGTACTGATGATTTCTGGATCAACTTCCTATATAATGAGCTGTCGTCGATAGAAAGTGATCCGTTGTAGGAAAGCCCACAACACGAAATCATAGATCAAGTTTTGAAGAAATGTATTGGCAAGGACTGACTCAGGGATGGTTAAAATGGAAGACAAATATTTCGCAAATTAATGGTTTATTCGAACTGTCCTCTTGAACACATAACGACACTGCAGATGGTTTGGTGACAATTGACCCAAAGCTAATACCCAGAAACCGGATTAAGACTTTCAATGTGGTTTGATTAACTGTTAGGCAAAGGATTTTCCCAACCGAGGTGAACAAAAATTGTTGTGTTCAAGAGTGGTTAACGATTTTCCGAATAATCAAAATGTAACAAACAGGTTCGTTTTTCTCTCTTTTCCCCCACCATTTCTAGCAAGTACCTCTTTATTTTTGACAAGATTGAGGAGGATAACATTTGCTTGTTTATAAGCTCATCCTTCGGATGAGTCCAACTTAGTTTAAGATTTGAACCCTAAGAAGGAGCGGTTCGTTCCTGTTTAAAATTGAACAGGTCCTTTACTGTTAAATTTTAACGAGTCCAGTATAGGAGAAACTCGGTGTTTTTTCAATTTTAGAGAGTCAGAAGAAAAAACTTAAGAAAACTCCATGGGTGTACTTTTTCATAAATTTAGTCTCTCGAGACCGAAAAAGAATAAAATAATGCGGGAGAGAACTCTATTGACCGTAATTAGTCAACGTATACCTTTTTCGTAAATAGTCCTTTTCAGTCCGTAAAAGGGGTAAACTTATACTGAAGGGACGACCGTTCATTTACTTTAACGAGTTCTAATAGTCAAGTACTCGGCAATATTTTCATTTTTAGAGAGTCTAAAAAGGGCTTAAAAGAGAACTCAAAATTTCACTTTTTCGTAAGTTTTAACGAGTTCAAAAAAGGGATAAAAATGTACTCATGGTTTTCTCTTTTTCGTAAGTTTTAAAGAGTTCGAAAAAGGGATAAAAATATACTCCTGTGGCCGACTTTCAATTTAATTTACGAGCAGGAAAAGATGGAAAGAACTGGGCATTTTCATGTGTTTTACGAGAATGAAAGATAACAAAATAATCTCGGGATTTTCATGAGTTTAACGAGTCTTGAAAATAACCGAAATTGACTCAAGATAGGTTTCATTTTTACAACAGCTTGAAACAGAGAAAAACTATGCTTCAGAGTGGTTTCATTTTTACACAAGCTTGAAACAGAGAAAAAACTATTCTTGATGCCCCCTAAGTGTAACTGCTAGAGCGCATGCCCCCCCAGCTTCATTTCATTCAACTAAGTACATTGTTGGTAATTAATAGCTGGATGGAATGAAGGTTCATTTACGAGATCATATGAAAGACCTGACCTAAAACTATAAGAAAATTATGCAAAAACTGAAATAACTAACCTAAATATACGACTTAACATTTATGAGATCTAGTCAAAGAATCGACTCAATTAGGGGAGGATTTGTTTCATTTTTTAATGATCTTGACACAGGAAAATAACTATGCTCATGGAAACGTGTTTCATTTTTTAACGAGGTTGACACAGTAAAAGGAACTTTCCTCTTGATACACTGATTCATTTTTAACGAGGTTGACACAGTAAAAGGAAATTTCCTCATATATACTTTCTACAATCTACCTATATAACCTACTGATTCATTTTTTAATGAGGTTGACACAGGGAAAGAACTGTCCTCATACCTGATTCATTTTTTAACAAGGTTGACTCGGTAACAGGAACTATCCTCTGACCAACTGATTCATTTTTTAACGAGGTTGACACAGGAAAAGAAACTATCCTCGTATCTACTTTCTATAATCTACCTATATAACCTACTGATTCATTTTTTAATGAGGTTGACACAGGAGAAGAATTGTCCTCATAAAAGCTTGTTTCATTTTTTAAACGAGCTTGACACAAGAAAAGGAACTATGCTCTCGACTAACTGATTCATTTTTTAATGAGGTTGACACAGTAAAAGAAACTATCCTCACACTCACTGATTCATTTTTTAAAGAGGTTGACACAGTAAAAGGAACTTTCCTCATACCTAATTCATTTTTTAACGAGGTTGACTCAGTAACAGGAACTATCCTCTGACCAAATGATTCATTTTTTAATTTATCAATCTACTCTCTACAATCTACCTACTGATTCATTTTTTAATGAGGTTGACATAGGAAAAGAACTGTCCTCATCACCGACTGATTCATTTTTTAAAGAGGTTGACACAGTAAAAGGAACTATCCTCGCACTCACTGATTCATTTTTTAACGAGGTTGACACAGTAAAAGGAATTATCCTCCGACTCACTGATTCATTTTTTAACGAGGTTGACACAGTAAAAGGAACTTTCCTCAGAAAATACTTATTTCTAATCTATCAATCTATTCTCTACGATCTACCTACTGTTTCATTTTTTAATGAGGTTGACACAGGAAAAGAACTATCCTCGCACTCATTGATTATGGCTTCCAACTGGAAGAAACACATGTCAATGGACACACCTTGATCATGGCTTCCAAGAGGTGTTCATCAGAAGGAAGAAAATTTCTCTGGAAGAAACACATGTGAAGGGACTCAAAAGGGATAAGAACATCACGTTCAAATAATCCCATATATTTTTCCATGTCAATTACCGGATCTAAGCCATATGAAGTTGAGCAAATAGTGAGAGGCTCGCTTACATCGGTAACTAAAAACATGGGACTAGTTGCCACATAATTAACCCGTGGCGAGGTAGATACCACTTGCGTATGACGAACATTCAGGGATGTCGGATTATTGGTAGTCGAATCAAGACTAGGGAACGAAAGCTGGTCTACAGTCACAACATTTCCATTGTGAGGGAAAGACATCACGCGAAAGAGTGTCGATACGACAACTTTCATTGCATAAACATAGTCTCTCCCAAGGATTAAATTGAAATCCAAGGGACCTCGGACTACCGTAAGATCAATACAGACAGTTTTACCTTCCAAATTAATAGAGAACTTAGGAAGGATCCCTAAAGGTTCACTAATGGTTCTGTTAAAAGCTTTCAAATTCTACGTAATAGGCACAAGTTGAGGGGAACCCAAAGCTTTCCAAGCAGTTAAGGATAAAATACTAACAAAAGCACCTTAATCTACCTGTGTGCGGTGTATGTCCCTACCACCCAAATTCACAATGATTTGGAAAGGGATGGAGGAAGGAAGACAAGGTTCTGTCAGTCTATTCCAATCAAAGGAAAAGACCTCAGTACTTGGAGGGGGTTCTATAGAAACAGGTGAAATGGCCCCCGGCGTAGAAGAATCTGATGTAATAGGAAGAACCTAAGTGGTATGAAGTTCACTCTCTACAGGGAGAATGGGATCGACCGAATGTGAAATCAAATCGACCACTTGATCAACTAATGGATCATGAACCTGAGTGATATGAGTTTCACTCTCCAATGGAAGAGTGGGATCGACTGTACTTGAAATTAGATCAATCACTCCATCAGTTGACGGTAGGTTGGGAGAAATTTTACGGTAACCAGTTGGAAATTCTTGCTGTGGGATAGTAAGGTTTTCCAATAATTTTGAGGCTTCATCCATGTGAGGGAAAATGTGAGTTTGATGACTCCCTTTGCATAACTTACAAGGAAACCTAACTTTACCCTTTTTCCCAGGAACCTGACTATCACTGGTTGATGGATCAACGGAAAGTTGATGAGATTTTTCTGACCATACTTCCAAGACCTTAGGAATACCAGGAAAATTAACAAGGAAGTGGTCACCCTTACAAAGCCTGCAAGGGTATTTTGGTTTACGATGCATGTTGGAGGTTTCCTGAACACAACTAACACTTACAGCCATGGTTGGTTGGTTGACTTCTTTCTTATCTTGCTTCTTCTTTTTCTTCTTCTTCCCTTTCTTCTTCTTCGCCACCTGGTTACTAGCGTCAAGGCTTTTACCGAGCGAAGAGGAAGAAATGGAGGAAGAAATATTAGGCGAAGAAGGTAAAGGGTCAACAGAAGGTTGGTGATGTTGAGATGGTGAACTCTGTTGAAGTGAAGCATTCGGTTGAGGTGGAACAATTGGAGTATTTGGGGCCAACGAAGTTGAAAATAACCATATCGGTAAACCTATTGTAAATCCAGGTAATGACAATGTAGCCATATAAGGAGGACCAACATTTCCAAAGGAAGGAAAAGTACTAGGATTCTCATGAAGAGAGGTTCCTTGGTTGGTAAATTCTGGAACAATTGTCATTATATTCAACTTCAGTGAATTTTATTAACAATTTAAAACTAAAATTAAAAATTAACAATTCACACCTAATAGTTAAAATTCACAATTCACACATATGGTCTCTAAAAGTAAAAACAAACAAATTAACATGCGCTATCAAATCTAGGAGTCAAACCACACACAAACAGTAACTTCCCGTACTAAAAACACTAGTTGATGATGAAATCCAACATCGTGGAATTTAATACAGAAAGGGTGGTTGGAACAGTTACCCCGACAACCTGCTTAATGAAACAGACTGGCACAAGTTTTCTCACAAAACCATATTGAGTGAAGAGAACCCCCCAGAGAGTCCAAGTGAGTCTAGTCGACGTCTGCTCCAGGTACAGTGAGATCTTTCCTTCACCGTCACCTTAGGAAATAATCTGAAGCTTATGGACACTAAAGTTACCAACAGTAACAAATAAAATTGGGGGAACAGTCTACGATATGATCCCACGCGCAAGGGCAGAGTAACAAAGCTCAATCCCCTTGAAGGTTCCTTGACATGGTCAATCCGAGGTTTACCGACAAGTGACCCCAGGCTCCTCGACAATGGTTAATCCGAGGTTTACCGTTTGTAATGCACGCAAAATCTTCTATCTTCCCCAATGAAACAGAATTGATTGTCTCAAAGGTTCGGACATGATCTCGTGATTGACTTCTTTAAGAGAAGCTTCCCAGATTATACAAATTACAATTGGATTTATTTCCTACCGCAAGATTTGTCTACTTGTTTATTTTAGTTGCTTTGGAAAGTTAACTACAACCTATTCCAAAGCACTAGTCCTGAGCTAGATTGGTGGAAAGAGCCCTAAAAAAGTAAAAATTACTAGATGAACTTTAATTAAGCGCTGTGTTATTTAGGCTGTTATTACTCAAAAGGGTAAATGGATATGAAACCAATGGTGTTATGACCCGACCCAAAACTGAATGCAATCGAATATGATAATTTAATATTTTCAATTCGATGAATCCTAACTAAAGTAAGGAAAGAGTTTCCATTCACTTCCAACAATGCAAAAATTGATCACTAAGAGAAAATATAACAAATTCTCTAATGCACTAATTTCTTTAAGCAAAACTAATGCAAATCAATTCCAAAACAATTTTTTATATTTTTGTGTTTTTAAAATAAGCATAAAAACATCTAAATTCAAATCAAAGAAAATTGATCTAAATCTATGATTGATTTTTCAGAATGTAAACTATGCAATTGTAATCTATGCACAATTCACATGAAAAGTATGCAAATGTAATCTATGCACATTTTTCATTCATATTCTGAAAATGAGAATTCTAATCATGCAAATGTGATCTATGCAAAAGAATTCTCAAACACAAGATGATTCTAATGTAATCTAAGAACCAATCAAGTGCAAGTCAAGAAAATCGGGTGAGAGTTCCAAAGATCAAGAAACACTCAAAGGCGATTAACACTCATACACAAAAAGCAAAAAGATGAAAAATTGAAAAAACAAAAGCAAAAAGATGAAAAATTGTGAAAAGACTGAGACAAACCTCCAAGTAATGACCAAAGGAAATCAAATTAAGAATTTCTCAAAAAAGAGACTCAAAACACCCAATACTGCTAAGATTCATTCACAAAAATCTTTTGACAGAAACAATCATCAATCTGGGCAGAAACCAAAAACTCTAAATCAAAATAAAGATAAACTAAAGAAAGAAATCTAAATTTTTTCAAAATTTTAACAGGGTCCGCAGGCTTGTAGAAGTAACAGGTGCGGCACCGCACTTTTCACTCAAGAAAAGATGCGAAACTGGCTGCACTGTGCAAAGAAGGAAAAGTGTGGTCCCTGGAAAAATTAGAGAAAAACATAAAAAATCTCAAAATTTTCAAAAACAAAGAAAACCTAAGCTACCCAAACAGATATCCATCAATCAAAAACTAGGAAATTTTTTTCCTCAAATCAAAATAAAAGAGAACCAAAAACAAGTTCTTTCCCTAGTGGATTCGCCAATTTGTTGGCCGGATAAATCGTTCTTGCGGACAAGACCGATCTCCCTAGTACTAAAAGTATCTAGCAACAAACAGCCAAATATACTAATCTTTCTCTAAGCATGTAAATTTTACAAGAAGCTCTGTAGAGGTGTAAAAGACTTACCATATGTCCAGTGCTTGTTTGAAGTCGTTGTTGTCGCTCGTGCACTTGAAGGAGTTTTCCTCGTAAACCTGCAGTCACAAACAAGCAAAGTATTACATAGCACCTGTATAGAAATCATCATAAACCATGCTTATCATAGTGATCAAGGAATCTATGAAATAAACCATTGATTGAAAGCTTATTGAGAAAAATGAGTATATTTGTATTAATTTCAAAAGAAGGAAAACCTTACAACCTGAGCCTTGATGTCGCACAGGCCTTCCCGGGGTCCGAAGTAGGAGTCTCCTCTACTTTGATAAGCTCTGCACTCCTCCAACCAAGACGAATAGAGGTATGTAATCTCTCCTCACAAAATTCTTGGTTAACTGAGTCTGAATCTCAATAGCACTTAACCTCAAATATCCTAAAGCTTGAACTCCCTTTGAGGCTACCCAATGCCTCTTTTTATAGTGGAAAAGAGGAGGTTTTCTGTTCCAACTATGAAGGGATCGAATCCTCCTTCAAAGGGATAAGCTCCTCACATCAAGGGGTTAGCTCCATAAGGTAAGGGATACATGCACCTCACAAGAGCGGTTCTGCCACCGCAAAATCCATTCTAGAAGCTTCCAAAATTGACTTTTATTGAGATTTTTGGAATTTACCTGCGCCTTTTTTATCTTACAGGGGTCCACACCTTTAACACATAGAAAGTGCGTTCAGGTACGCGGGAAAGCTAAACATTGGGTGTGGGACCGCAGGCAAGAAAGCGAGAAAGTGCGATACCAAAGTTTATGAGACTGTTAGGAACTTTCTTCTGATTTTCAAGGCTTGACATGAGGAACTAATATGTTTAGACTTGCAAAGGGAGAAGTATGAGTTATAATGAGCTCATACACATAGCAGAATGTCAGGATGACAATTTTTAGTGTAACAGTAGTTCAGTCAAATATGTAATTCCACTTGGTTGGATCATTGATGTAAGTATGAGTCCTTGGTTATAGGAAAAGTCATACTCAGTTGAGTTATAGAGTCATGTATTTATTTAAAAATCTGTCTAAAGATCCAGCATGAACTCAGGGGGAGCATGGTAAATTGAGTGCACATCAAATCTGCAGAGCTCTTATTTATACAAGGTAAGAGAAACCTTGTTTCAGTATTGTTCTACCCTTTTTCCCTTGATGTCAAAGCGGGAGAGTATTTTGGTGTTTTAATAATGGTTATTATTAACGTATTTATCTATTGTGGTGATCAAACACCATCATGGTTGCCATCAAGTCCAAAGGGGGAGATTGTTGGCAATGTGATGAAATATGTTGTCCTTGATGGCAGCCTACTTGATGAAGTTGTCCTTGACGGAAACCTACTTAATGAGTTTCCTATGATAAGAAACCTATGTGTTAAAGATGTAAAAATCATGTTTCTATTGGTCATTTCAGATGTGACAGAGAAAGGAATTCCATTAAGTGCCATAGAAATGAAACATGAAATATTTCTCAATGTATACATAGGTTTGATGAAGGAAACCCGTGTATGGATGCAATGTATACACTACTTTTATGAAGGCAACCCACGTATACATTCAGAATTAGTATATACACAGTTTTTATAAAGAGAAGGTGCGTATACACACGGATAAGAATGATCCAAGTCGCGTATACCTTTTGCGCTCTAAAATTAAGATACTAGGGGCATTACCATGGTATTAGCCCATAATATTGAGCACTGTGTCGTCTATTTGATTTCTTCCAAGAAAACCACAGGTAGTTGTGTGGTTTTGACTCATGGTATTGATAAAGGCTAAATATATATAAGGAGAAGAAGATCGTATTGCAAAGTGTGCATGTGTAAGGGCTATCACTAATATTTCTCTCTGAAGGATATGTGCATAGGATGAACTCTGTTTTAATGAAAAATATGAAGTTATGATGCACCCTTGGATAGATTGATGAATCAAGATCTCTAGATCTGAAATGACTATATTCTTGCATGATCCATTGAAGAGATGATTAGATCTGAGACCTAGCGCATGTTTGCTAAAGTGGAGTGAAGAAATATGGGTAAGTTCTATAGATCTAAAAAAATTCTGCTGAATTAATATTTACAAATCTATACGCTAGTTCATCTTAGTAAAAGCGCGTATATATGCAGGTTTTCTTCAAAAAAGGCATGTATAGAAGTTAGGGTTTTCTGAAGCTTATTGCAGAGGTTTTATATTATTGTTTTTATTATTTACGATGTCTGTCAATGAAGTCTTCATGAAGATTTGGGTTGCTTGAATACTGTATATGCTGCTAAGTTGAATATGTCCAAATATTATCAATAAGTGAGTAAACATGGTTAATGATGACTTAATATTTAAAGGTTTTGTATTTCTGAAAAAGATGTTTGACTAAAAGCCTCAGATCTGGATCTCAGATAGATCGTATTATGAAAAACAATATTCACAGATCTATATGTAGGTTGGTGTGACGGAAAGCATGTATACACGCAGGTTCAGTGAAGTGAAGTAGCATATGCATTTTAAGATGATGAATGTTCAGGGTTGAGTTTGATTTTGCATACTTATTCTGAAGTCTTTGTTATTTTTGTGTTCTGACAATAATGCTCTCACTATACTGATTGGAGTTTGGGTTAAGTTTATTATTGATGATCTTTATGATGAGTTGAGTTGAAGTTGTGGGATCCAGTATGAAAATTGATGAAAGGTGGTCTGTAGTGATTCTGAGGGAAGTAGAAGCTTCCTGCCAAAAGAAGCTGGTGTTCTGATCAGGGGGTTGAAGCTCCCTTTCAGTAGTGACTGGTAAATGAGATTAGGGGGTTGTAGCTCCCTTCCAATAACAGTTTGAAAATGAGAGAAGGTTATAGCCTTATGTAGGTAGATACCTGCGTAATGATATGAGTCTGAATCAATACAAAAATTATAAATAGTTTTCCATATAATAAATATTTAAGACAGAAATGGTAGCAACGATGGTTTTCTCCCGAATTGGGTTTCCACCTTAAATCTTGGTTTTCATGTGTGTTGCTCTTGTGTGATGTTTTATTCTACTATTAATGCACATAATTTCTAATTATCTAACAAATGCATGACTGAAAAACTAAGTTAAAATATTGTTTCTGAAAATTGTTCCTAAACAATAAAATTATATCAATATATGCTAGTTTCTTTTGGTATATGCATGTGTATACGCGATTTGGGATCATAAAAGCCACGTACATGGAATTTAGTAAAGAAAAAGGAAAAAAATTTAGTAAGCTCTAAATAATGATTCACCCCCCCCTCTTAGCATTTTTCCCAACAGAAGACATAAATAAGACTACATTCATAACTATATACAGAAACTATGAGTTTGTAGTTCAACCTTTTGGGTTGACTAATGCACTTGCTACCTTTATGTGTGTAATGAACAGTGTCTTAAATAAGTACCTAGTCAAATTTATTCTGATGTTTATTGATGACATTCTAGTATAATATAAGAATGAATCAGAACATAAAGAACATCTCAGAATTGTCTTACAAGAACTTAAAGAACATAAGTTATATGCCAAACTTAGAAAATGTGATTTTTATAAAGAAAAAAATCAGTATTTGGGTCATGTAATATCAGAAAAAGGATTGGAAGTAGACCCAGAAAAGATACAAGCTATCATTGATTGGCTTGTTCCTACTGATGTTCTAGCCATAAGATCATTCATGGGAATTTCACGATCCTATAGGAGATTTGTAGTAGGGATTTCAGCCTTAGCTTATCCTATTACATCGCTACAAAAGAAAGGAGTGAAAAGTGGACCAAAAAAATGTCAACATAGTTTTGAACAGTTAAAACTTAAACTAACAACTGCTCCTATTTTGAATATTTTTTATCTAAATAATGAATTTGTAGTATGTACAGGTGCTTGTGCAGAAGGATTAGGAGGAGTATTATTACAAGAAAACTCAGTCATATAATATGAGTCAAGAAAATTAAAGAAACATGAACAGAATTACACTCTGTATGACTTAGAGTTAGTTGTTATAATACATGCTTTGAAGATGTGGAGACATTATCTGTTAGGAAAGAAGTTTGTATTGATGACAGGTCACATAAGTTTGAAATGCTTTTTCACACAACCTGATTTAAATGCTAGACAAACTAGGTGGTTGTCTTCCCTTAGTGAGTTTGACATAGAAATAAAACATATTAAGGGAAAAGAAAATAAGATTGCATATTCTTTTAGTAGGAATGCTCATCAAGAATTGAATAGTGTTGGGAGTAGTGCGAATTTTGACATTGAAGGATTGGTACAAGAAGTAATGAGTCAAGATTCAAACTATGAAAAAACTTTAAGAAAAATTGCAGAATATTGAGATATTGGGATATACTCAAAACCATAAAGGACTGATTTGTTATAAAAACATATTACACATCCCAAATGTGAGCTCATTAAAATGTGAAATTTTAGATGAGTACCATAAATGACCCTATGCAGGACATTGTGTGTATAATCAAAAATTGATTTCAGCATTAAGGATGAATAAATTTTGGCCAGGTATGAAAAAACATGTGGCTAATTATTTAGCTAGAGGTTTGGAATGTCAATAGTTAAAAGTAGAGCATCAGCATCCAGCAAGATTGCTGAATCCTTTACCCATCCCAGAATGGAAGTGGGAAATAATTTCCATAGATTTTATTACTGGATTTCCTAGAAAAAAATATCAACATGATTCTATAATGGTGGTTGTAGACACATTGACTAAAGCTACTCACTTTTTACCAGTACAATCTACTTTTGGTACAACTCAAGTAGCTAATGTATTGATGAAAGAGATTGTAAAGTTACATGGTATTCCTAAAATGATTATAGCTGACAGAGATGAAAAACTTACTTCAGCTTTTTGGAAGTCCTTGTTTGGAGGAATGGGTACCAAATTGAACTTTAGTAGCACATACCATCCCCAAACAGACGGAAAAACTGAAAGAAAAAATCAGATTTTAGAAGACATGTTGAGAATGTATGTTATGGATAGACCTACAAGGTGGGAAGACATTCTGCATCTAGCAGATTTTGCATACAATAATAGTTATCAAACCTTAATAAAAATGAGTCCTTTTGAAGCATGTTATGGAAGAAAGTGCCACACGCCTCTTATTTGGATTCAACTAGATGATAAATTAATACTTGGACCAGATGCATTATAAGAAATGGAAATAACTGTGAAGAAAATTCAGCAAAACATTAAGACAACACAAGACAGGCAAAAGAGCTATGCAGATAAAAATAGAATTCATTGATAAATCAAAGTGGGAGATCATGTTTACCTCATGATTAAGCCAAAAAAGAGTACTATATATATGGGTAGCTATGCTAAATTAGCACCACGCTACTATAGAACATTTGAAGTGCTAGAAAGAGTGGGACCAGTAGCTTATAAGTTGGCTTTACCTAGTCACATTAAGGTTCACAATGTTTTTCATGTTTCATTACTAAAAAAATATCTACATGATCCTACTCATGTAATTGATTGGAATGTGATACAGGTGGAACCAGAAGGGGAGTTTCTTCCAAAGCCACTTCATATCCTTGCACGAGAATAAATTGAGCTTCAGAATAGGATGGTAGCTAGGGTGAAAGTGCAGTGGAAACACTTTGAACCCGAATAAGCTACTTGGGAGTGATAAGAATATATGAAGGAAAAATATCCATCACTTTTTTAAAAGTGAAGTTATATTTTGCAACACCGAGGACGACATTTTGTTTTAGAGGGGGAATATGTAATATCCTTATTTTTACTGTATTTATTAGACAGTTGAACAATCTTAAAGGTCAAGTGGACCCAAAGGAAAACAATTATTCTGGACATATTTTATTATTTTAAATTTAAATAAAATAGAAATTTAATTATTGTGCAAATACTAGAGTATAATTAGAGATCAGGAATCCAAGTCCATGAGGATGGATAAGATTCCAAAGAATTCTCAGATTCTCCAAAAATTCCTTGGAGAAAATAAATAATAAAAAATTATTTATTATATTGGAGATAAAAATCTAAAAGGATGTCTCAGTAAAGTAGAAAGTTATTGGGAAGAGGTGAAATAAAACTAGAAAGAGGAAAAAGCTAGTTTTAAAGTACTTTTGTGGAAAAAACCAAAAGGAAAGACTAGGAAAAAAGGAAAACAACATCTTGATTAACTGGAAGGAGTTATGGAAAGAAGCTGATGGGAAATCAGGCTTAAATAAGCCATTCCTAGGTAGACAAGAGGTTGTATACACCTATAAGGAATTGGTATTTTCTTGGGGGGAGCTGTGGAGAGAGAGCTCAAGGTTGGGTGGAAAATAGCCTTACCATAATTGGTATGCACAAATTATTTAATTATGTTTTATCATTGTATTATTATGATTAAAATTATAGATATGATGGGTTGGGTAGAAAGATATGTGATAAATTATATTATGTGTTATTAAGTAGTATTATACTTTTTTATCAGTTGTAAGTTAAAAAGTTTGATGTATTTAACAGAACCTACTATAACAGATATAGTGTAGTCATGTATATTTCCACATAAAATTATAATAATTATACCAACTATCAGAACTTTTAAACCTCTGTAACAGGTTTAAATATGAGGTTAGGTAGGGAATCTTATTATTATATACACAGAGAAATAGATAAATACATGATAAGGAAAGTAAATCTAGTGTATTTATCAACTGAGCCATAGTAAAATCAATTGAAAATTTATAGAGAATGAGGAAATTATTTTCTTTTACTATACAGATAAATTAAGGAATGTCCTTAAATTCAATAAAGGAATGAATATCTAAAGAAATGATGTTGATAATTAAACATAGAAATATTACTTTGTTGGCTGAAATAGATCAGGAAAGTAAGTATGCATATAAAAATTAGGAAAACAAATAAACTGAGAATAAGAGGAATATAATAGTAAGAATAAATTAATACAAAGAGAGGGAAAAGGATTACCTGAATTATCTTCAGTAGAGTGCTTGAAAAACTCTGAGGAATTGTGAAAAAATTATTGTTACTGTACAAAGTATTGATAAATGTCACCCAACCCTATTCTTTACAGTTAAATATATCAAAATAAATATCAGAAAATTTTACAAGCTATCAATTTGTAATATTGTGGTGTTAAATTCAGTTAGAATAAATAAAAAGGAGTGGAATTTCCTACACCTGAGAAAATTTGAATAATTCGAGAACAAACAATATTCTAAAATCCTCATAAGAAAACAAGGTGTTCTGAGTCAACTTAGAAATCGAAATTCTGAAGATAAAAAGAATTTTGAGAGGAGTTCTGAGTTAACTCATAAATCAGAATTATGAAGATAAAATGAGCATCCGAGAGCTGTAAATACTTATCTAACGTAACCCAAGTCAGTGACCAATAAAGAGTTACATTCATATTCTGAAGAAATTTTTTTTTAAGTGCCAAACTAATGACAGTTTCAGTGCAGAACCCTCAGAATAAAATTGAGAAATTTTTTTATATGGTATAACACAATTTATATTCACTGGGAAAAAACCATATGTCCATTAGAGAAGGGTACGATGGCCAAGATTGACTCTGAACTCTCAGAGTAGATTACAGAAGATCCAGGTGAATTAACGAAACCCATATGTTGATTTAAAATGACGCAAAGAGTATTTGGAATGAAAAGGGTTAAAATATCAAAGAATTCATACCTTGAGAGGCATTCTGATGCCAAGAAGAAGAATGATTAGGTAAGGAACTAAAGGCAGGTAAGAATACCCGTAAAGGGAAATTCCATTTGGTCGGCTGAGACGTAGGTGAACGATTCATTACAACAAAGACAATCACTAGCCTGCAATAAAAAAAAAAAAAAAAATATTATTACAGAAAATCAAAATATGAATAAACAGAAATTAACAATAAACAAAGTACAGAGATAAACTAGTATCGATATAATACGTTGAAAGCTATGGAATAGAAACGATGCCAAAGGAGCCCTAACATAACTATGAAATTTCGAAATTACCGTAAGCTCAAATTTATTGGGTAATTGGGTGAAATTATTACCTATTATACATCAAGGAAAATTTAGCTTATAGATTTCCTGAACTTGGAGGGATAGTGGAAACTATACACATCCAAAAACGTAAACCCCTACAACAAAACGAAAAGTCTAAAACCACAGTGAATAGATATGTATAAGTTACAAAGCATAATTATTCGAAAAAATGATTTAAAGAGAAGTAAAATATATAACAGAGATTTCATGTCAAAGGCGTTTCAATTAAAATGAAATATTACATGAAGAATACGTGCGAGTATTCCTTCATGAAAACTTAACGAGAACCAAGGATATTCTGCGTCATGATTTTGGCAAGGATAAACGAATGGCATGGAAACCTTCGAGACGAGGGTTTGAGGAAGAACCAGAGCCAAGAAAAAGAAAAGTGCCAAAATAATAACGAACAAACCCAAATGAAATTAGGGTAGACTAAGAGTTAATTCAAAACAACGATACGACTCACTCGTAACCATCCACGTGGAGTGGATCTCACTGAAGGAAATAAATCTGTTAGACGAGAGGTCAAGTATCCAGAGCCATGTGATGAATTTAATTAACACAGTACTGTTCATAAATGAAAAAAATCTCGAAACGATAAAGTAATTAAAACGTCTGATTTCAAAATACTACAGATACTCATATCAAATCTCAATTACATAAATTTGTATCGTTATATGAACGAGTGTTAGGCTAATACGTGGCAAAGCCATGAGAAATATGTAAGTCCATGCTAACTTAGGAATGGATGTATACCTGACATAAATTATTGGTTATATACGATGCCAAAATCCCACATAAGACTATAGATATTAATATACAGTCCTTATGTTCGAATTATAGACTTATATACGATATGGAATTGTAAAAGTTATCCATTATATATCTTATATAGTGGAGTATATAGTAGATCTTTAATAAGGTAGAATTCATTTTAAGGTTAGAATGGATCAACTATTACAATTAAATGTGTACATATGTAAATTAATATAATAAACACATTGGTAAGGTCCCAATTATAATCTTAATGAAATATAAGATATAATTATCAACTAGGGGAATTTGATAATCTAAAATAAAGTGGCTATAAGCATAATAAAAATAGCCTATATAGAAAATAAAGTAACATATGTTTCTTCATTGATAATAATAATGGAATTAAAATATTAAAGGTATAATATAAGAATTATATTATGCTACAGTTAGCATAAGTATCTGAATTTCCATTATATTAAGATAAGGTGGTAAGGAGATGTAGTTAATGTTAGGCTTCCAAGAAAATTGACTGATGAAAAGTGTTGGACTTGAATTCATCCATAGTAAGGGAAATGAAAAACAAATAGACGAATGCCTCAAAGAGTGACGAACTACCTTAATGCAAGTGATGACAGTTACTCTTTAGACTATAAAAAAGAAAAAAAAATGTGGAAGTGGAGTTGTTACACATACTTAAGATCTAATAAACCATGTTTAGTTTATAATGGACATTCACCACCATCATCATCCTTATAGAAGATTGTCGCAAAAATAAATTGATTTTTTTCCTTAATATATAACATAATTTAAAAGATAAATATTGTAGATAAAAAAATTCCTCATTTTAAACTATTTAATTTATACAAATTATTTAATTTATCAAATTATATGTTAAATTAAATTATTTGAAAATAAAAATATTGAGATTTATTCAACTCTTATGGGTTATTAATTTATATAAATTGGTACTATTATAAACTATATATATGACCTTGTTAAAACATTTATTTTTTTATGTTTTTGAAAATGAAAGTATTTAAATTTTTTCATCTATTATTTTTATTATATTATGTAAATTAATTGTTATGAATGATATGTAACTTTATAGAAAAAAAACTTATATATTTTTCATTTTTATTATTTTCTTATCACAAACCATGTATTGCATAACTCATATGGAAATAAAGGAAGATATCACTATATAGAATAATAGCATATTGAAAATATTATTACATTAATATCTAAAAAGAAATTGTGGCGTGGCAAAGATTTAGAGGATTAAAATAAAAAATTACCAGAAGGAGGTAGTCCACTCTAACATAAAACATCAAAATCCTATCTATTTTTTTATCGTATAAAGAAGAAAATCGATATTGTTGAGATAAGAACAACTTCTCACAACTTCATAGTGAAATAAACCATTAGACAATTCTTAAAATATCCCGAATCAAAGTATTTTATATTTTGTGTGACATTAAGAGAGTTGAAGATGAAAACCACTTTCTCTTAGAATGTCCCAAGCACACACATTAAATCAAAACTACAAAATATTTCTTACAATATTACTCTTCCTTTAACGTTGTAATTCATCAAAGCTATAATGATTTAAAATCAATTTGTTTACACTTTGCTTAAAGATTTTCAATCATATAATTACAATTTTTTTAAAAATCAAGTAGGTCCCCACATTTCTTAATGCGTAATAAACCCCACACCACCGTCACCACCACCACCACCATCATCATTATAGAAAATTGCAATTTTTTTTTAATTTTCTTTTTTATATGTAAAAGATAAAAATTTCATTGCTTTAATTATCCAATCATATTTAAAATTAAATAATTTAAAAATATAAATATTTAAATTTATTAAACTATTATAAATTATTAAATTAATATGGTTATAAATGATATATAACATTATTTTAAAAAATACACATTTTTATTTTTATTATTTTCATTTCACAAATTTTATAAATTAATTTATATGAAATTTTATTTATAAAATATATATATAATTTACCTTTACAAAAATGTCCTCACCTTGAAGATGACCTTAGCCGTGTTAAATGGTAAACTGAACCTTTGGAGTATTCGAAAGGGCCACATGAGAGTTGGTACCTTGAAAACAAGAAGCTCATGAAGCGTAGTCTACATGAATTGCACCATAAGTTTCGTACAAATTTCATTTATTCACCGAACTTTTACCACAAGGCCTGACCTTTGGGGTGTTTGAAGCGGTGGATTCAAGGCGTGACCCTTGGGGTGTTGAAAAGGGTGTAGTTTAGACGTCAACTTAACACTGCTAGCATTCAAAAAGTGACGGTAGGCCATGTACCAAACCATCATGAACCTGAATTTTCTTACATCATCCTACTTGAAATTTCATTATCATTAAGTCGCCTAGAAGGTGGAATTTAAATAACGCATTATCATGCCCTTCAACATTGTAGTAAGAGTAAATTCCGTAATATGAGGTTATTATTTTGTCCTAATGTGATATTAATTTGCTATCCTAAATTGATCCTCATTTACTATTTACTACGTGTAAATGAATTTGTAGATGAATTTATATGGAGTACGCTTATTGGTATAGATTAATTTTAATTTAAAAAAAAACTGGAAATTTCTATAAAGAGAAAAACTAGTACATATATTATCTCAAAAGAGTTCATCATGATTAAAATAAAATGTTAACACTTTGCAATTAGAAATTCCTAAAAGAAAATAATAGATGAAAACATATATGTCTTTCATCGGGTTTTTGTGTTCCAAATTAATGAAAGTTTCACCATATTTCTTAAAACTACATGCTCAAAGCAAAATTTAGAAAGACAAAAATGATGTGGCAACGGATTGGATCGCCTAAACAAAAATATTCAATCAAGAGCGATCTTGCCCTCATCCAAAACCACCACATTTGATCTGAGTCCAAAGTGAAATAGTCTGGGATCGCCTACAAACCTTCCTTTGATAACCCATTGACTGCATTGTTATGTTCCCCGTAAACATGCTTAAAGGAGATGTCAGAAAAGGATTGAATTAACATCTTGATACTAGTCAACCAATGAACCAGGGAAGGACGCGAAAAGTTAAACTTGCTTGTAACACCATCAATAATGGTCTTTGAGTCACCATAAACAAAAATCTAATCCAATTGTTGGTTCATGACCAAGTATAGTAACCCCCAAAGGGCCAACGTTTTTGCTCTAGAATTTGTGCCCTCCCTGCTAAACCAAAAGAAATGTAACTAAAATTGTGGATTAATCATCAACACAACCACACATCCACAATTCCCATATTGTGACACACCATCAAAGAAACCAGCTGGAAACTCCACTTGTAGAAAATTCCCCATCAACCTAGGTGCCCTGACATTTTTGTTTACATTTTCCATAGACTCCAACCATACCTGTACATTGGCACAAATCTTTGCAATATTCATGCACCTCCCTTAAATTTGACCAAGTTCCTTGCCCTCCAAACCTCCCAAGTAATGAACTAGGGGATATATTTGGTCCTCCCTCGTTTCTTGAACCACCACTGATAACACACTTCCAGTGAAATAAATACTAGGAAGGAGGAAGTTGGAGCCAATCCAATAGCCTCATCTATAATACAATAACAAAATAACACTACAAAAATAGATGGGTGACATTCTCCTATGACTACCTATAGAAGGAGCACCAACCTAGACTGAGAATGCCCCTTTAACAAATATTATCCCAAGTATTGATTGGTTTTTTCAGCGCCAACCAACAAAAAATGATAATGTTCAATAGGACATTCCAACCCCATGACTTCTTTTACCATCATTGGTTTATCAACTCATAAGATTCGATAGAAATGTATTAGTAAATCTATGAAACCCCCACACTTCCATATTGGATGGAGCCCTTCCTGTTAATTTTTGTGTAGCTTGGGAGATACTCCAAGCGCTAGGGTTCACAGTTTGAAGGGAAAAGTGCCACAAGAGTCACTTGTGGGGTTGAAACCCAAGCTTGGGGTTTTTCACCTATCGCGATTTGGTCCAAAACCATGAACGCATTTCAACATGAGATGGATGAGGATGATAGCTCTCCACGAGACGATTATAATGCAATGAGAATCATCTGACTCTGGCTTGTAGAAATGGAGTTATGAAATTTTTAAGTTATTTAATGGATTTGTACATGAAGTGTGAAGGTCAACTTAGTATAAAAATGACTTGTGATAGTTGTTCAAGCCCTTAAATAACATTGGAGAAGCCCTCTTGCTACTGTATAAATAAGAGGTGTTGTGGAGGTTATTTGATCATCCATTTAGGAAACACTTACAAATGTGAGCGTCTAGATGGAGAGGAGACTTCACTGTTTTGGGCTGCATAAAAGAAGAAAGACAAGCACAAGAGACCAGGTCTATTCTAGGGAATTTCTTAGGATGACAAAGTGCAGAAAGGAGGGTCGAGGCCCTGTTCTTGGAGGTCAAAGAAGTAGAGATAAGTCTGGGTTGTTTGAGGGCTAATTAAAGGGGACAAAATCCTATTCTAGGTAGTCACGGGCCTTTAGTACCTTGTTGTAACAGGCCGTAGGAATTTAAGGGAAGGTTCAGGGTGCGGGAAAGGGCTAGACTGCCCAGAATTATAGCGTGAAGTTTCAACCACTGAATAAAGGACAACCACACTCTTATATAGTTAAACCAGGAGAAATTGAAGGTTGGATTTGGGTATGTAATTATGCCCTAACTAGGCTTAGGTGGCAGCATAGGAATGGACCTCAAATAATGAGCTAGAGATGCGTTTTTGAGGTTTTGGATTCATGTTTTTGGGTCAGTTTTGGATTCGTTTATGTTGCAACGTGTGGAAGCCAAGAAGGAAGGGCTAACATGCTGGTTAGAATCCCTAACCAGTGGTCAGTTTCCATAATGATTTGACAAAATTATAGGCAGCCTGTGGGTGCCATGTGATTGGACTGACATGGACTATGAGGTGCACTAATTGGTGGGAAAATGTTGCAGCAGTTTTTGGAGCCTAGATTTGTGGAATAGCTCTTCTATTGCAGAAGCAAAAGGAATTTTATGAGAAGTTTGTGGCCAATTGTGGGTAAGAGTCTCCTAGGTGTGAGGATTCCCTAACTAAGTGTAGATGTTATAGTGTGGACTTGGTCACTCGTGTACTATTGGAGGGAAATGTGAGAGTGTACAAAGTGTGAACGTGGATTGGGCACTTATGGTATACTGGAGGACAATGTGATAGTTTCCAATTTGGAGCCGAGTGTGCAACACCTTGATGGAAAAACGTAGTTGCTAGAGAGGCAGTTGTTGGAGCTCAAGGATCTGATCATCTAGGAGCAGTTTGTGGAGCCCGAGACTTGTGTGTGGAGAAGGAATTCTATAGTAGAAGATGGGTAGTCCTCCTACCCCATGTTCATTGTGGGAGATGGACATCTTGGAGTGATAGGTGGCAACCTTCCATGCCCTATGCTGTTCTTCATCAGAGAAATGCAGGAAGACCATAGTGGGCCAAAGTCCCTAAGTAGATGAGGAGTAGTAGTGGGAAGATTAAGATTTGTTCACAAGTGGAGTTGTGAAAAACTTGAGAGGATTATAGATGTGTTTATGTGTTAATTGACAAACGATCAAATAGTGAGAAGATTGACAACCGAGATTCAGTGGAAAAATGGACTTGGGGCATTGATAGAGGTCGAAACTATAGATCGGGAGTTGAAGGACTGCGAAGGTATAGGGTATGACCGAGAGGAGCTGAGAGAGTCGACTGCATCATCCATATGATCATAGTATCTTGTTTAGTGCAGACTGGTCATCTATGTACTGACACCAAGCCATAATTTGTATCTCTTACTAGTGGATGATTGAGGTCCATTATCCTTGGTACGAGAGCCCTAGACTATTGTATTATATGTTGTTTAATATAACGAAGCTGGGTTGAAAATTGTAAAAAGGTGTCTATATTTTGTGCATGTGTGATTTAATGTTTTTTATATTCCACTATGTAAAGAATTTCTATTCAGATTATTGGTTTGGTAGCGTCAAATATTCTAAGATTCTATCCTAGACCCAAGATCATGGAAATTCAACATGGTATCATAACATATCTGAGCTACTTTGAGGGATAGTGAATCAACGTGTCAAAAACAAAGTAAGTCAATGGGAGTTGCGGGTGTCTATATTATGGAGCATAGGGTTCAGCTGAAGACATGGATTTGTGGTCTTGACTAGCTTGGGAGTGAGGTTAACTAGTAGTTCTGGTGGATTAGTTATGAGCCTGGTGAAAAATAGTTTGTTGTAGGGAAGATTGTTGATCATGGACTTCCGTTGATTTTCAATGGATGGTTGGGACAACTCAACGGTTCCTTTGGCATGGAGAGATCAGGTTGATCAAGATGTCTTCATGTAATGAACTACAAGTTGACAGGCTGAGACTTCATTGGTTCATGATGTTGCATATCTTATATTGGAGGGATTTTCATGGCTAGTATTTGATCCAAGAGGATGAGTGCTTACAGGACTGAGCCAGTGGAGATCGTCTCGGCTCAGAGGGAGAATCCCTATGGATGTTTGGGATTTTTAGGTTTGTGTATGATGAGGAAGATATACTACGAATATTGACGGGTTCACTCTATAGGGTTTGTTGCAATGATGGATGCCAACTGGGCTAGTGTCATCGGGTGATGATGGTTACTTCCTAGTCTTGGGAGTACCTCCTTCTCTAAGAGGGAATGTTGATTTTTGTGTAGCTTGGGAGGTACTCCAAACATTATGATTCTTGGTTTTTAGGGAAAAGTGCCACAAGAGTCACTTGTGAGCTTGAAACCCAAGCTTGGGGTGTTGCACCCATCGATATTTGGGCTAAAACATGAACAAATTCAACATGAGATGGATGAGGATGATAGCTCTTGGTGAGATGATTATAATGCAGAAAGAGTAATATGATTTTGAGTTGTAGAAATGGAGTTATGAATTTTTGAATTTATTTAATGGATTTGTATATGAAGTTTGAAGGTTAGCTTCATGTAAAAATGACTTGTGATAGTTGTTCAAGCCATTAGATAACGTTGGAGAAGGCCACTTGTTGGTTTATCTATAAGAGGTGTTGCAGAGGTTATTTTATCTTCCATTTTGGAAACACTTACACATGTGAGAAGCTCGTTGGAGAGGATACTTCATTGTTTTGGGCCACAGAAAAGAAGGAGGACAAGCACATGAGGCCAAGGTATGTTCTATGTAATTTTTAAGGAGGTGGAAGTGCAGAAAGGAAGGTTGAGGTCCTATTATTGGAGGCTGAGGTAGTAGAGGGAAATATGGTTTGTTTGAGGGTCAAGTAGAGGGGAGGAAGACCCTATTCTAGGCATTCGCGGACCTGTAGTACCTTGTTGTAGTAGGCCGCAGGAAGTGGGCATGCTGAGGGTGCTGGTAAGGGTTAAACTACCTATAGTTACAACGTTAAGGGTCAACCACCTAATAAACGGAAACCACAATCCTATATAGCTAAACCAGATAGAATTGAAGGTTGGATTTAGGACTGTTATGATGCCCTAACCAGGCTTAGGTGGCAGCATAGGAGTGGGCCTCAAACAGTGATCTAGAGATGTGTTGTTGAAGTGTTGGATCTATGTTTTTGGGTTAGATTTGGAATTGTTTTAGTTGCAGCATTTGGAAGCCGAGAAGGAAGGGCTAGCATGTTTGCTAGAAGCCCTAATCCATTTTTACTTTCCATAATGATTGGACATAATTATAGGGAACCTATGGGTGCCATGTGATTGGGTTTACATGGACTGTCATGTGCCCTAATCAGTGGGAAAATGTTACAACATTTTTTGGAGTCTAGATTTTTGCAGTAGCTCCTCTATTGCAGAAGCAAAGGGTAGTTGATGAGAATTTTTATGGTAGTCATGTGTAAGGCTCTCTTATGTGTCAAGATTCTCTAACTAAGTTCACATGCTACAACATGGACTTGGTCACTCGTGGAATTTTGGAGTGCAATGTGAGGGTGGACCAAATGTAAATGTGTATTGCACTTATCGTTTTCTAGAGGAAAACGTGATAGTGTCCAAGTTGGAGGCCAGTGTACAACACCTTGATGGACAAAGGTAATTTCTAGAGTGGCAGTTGTTGGAGCTCAAGTGTCTAATCAGCTAAGAGAAGTTTGTGGAGCCCGAGACTTTTGTGTGGAGAAGGAATTCTACAACAGATGATGGACAATCATCCTAGCCGGTGTTCATTATGGGAGATTGATATATTGTAGTGATAGGTGGTATACCTATGTGCCCTATGTTGGTATTCATCAGAGAAGTGTAGGAATACCATAGTGGGATGAATTCCCAAAGTAGCTTAGGAGAAACAATTGGCACATTACGAGTTGTTCAGAAGTGGAGTTGTGAACAATTCGACATGATTCTTGATGTGTTGATGCATTGATGAATGAACAATCAACTAGTGAGCAGATTAACAGTCAAGATTTAGTGGCCAAATGGACTTGGAGCATTGATAGAGGTAGGAGCTACATATCGGGAGTCGAAGGACTGAACAGGTACATGGTACGACCGAGAGGATCTGAGAGAGTTGACCTCATCAACCATATGGTCAGAGTATCTTTTTGAGGGAATATTTGTCATCAATGTACTGAGACCAAGCCCCTGTTTGTATCTTGTACAAGTGGATGAATGAGGGCCATTATCACTGGTACAATAGCCCTATATTATTGTATTATATTTTTTTTAATATAACGAAGCTGGGTTGAAAATTGTAAAATATTTTCTATATTTTGGGCATGTGTGATTTACTATTATATTCTATTCTCAAAAGTAGTTTTGTTGAGATTCTTGGTTTGGTAGTGTCAGAGATTCTAAGATTCTATCCTAGACCCAAGATCATGGAAATTCAACGCTTCAAAACTAAAACATATCCTCATTCTTTTCTAACTAGACTTTTCATGTAAATATCTACAAATTAACAATCCCAGAAAAACTACATTTTCACAAGAAAAACCAGTCTTGACAATATCCTTCCAAGACAGGTAAGAAAAAGATTCAAACCTGTGTTCAAACACTTGGCAAGGAAAAAACATCCTTCACATTCAAGGCATCAATGAAAAAAAGGGGTGGGTTTTTTTCATTACACATCCCCTATATATAATCAATCTCAATTCAAATTTTGTCAAGATTACCAATGGACCATTGCAAATTATGAAACAAACACTTTATAAACTTAGTGATACTATTCCATAACTAAGATCCATTTTTTATTCCAATACCACTGTGACAGTACCATTCCACCAGGGATATCTGCCTTGGATATTTTTCATGAATGACATATTTCCATATCCCCTTACAAAACAATTCCCTCCATAGAATGCTAGTTAGGATCACCTATCCAAACATCTTTAGATCCAATAAACCCCATCCACCAAACTATTTTTCTTTTGAGATGGTTTCAAAATGAATGAGATGAAATTTATGTTTCCCTCTGGCCCCCAACCATAGGAAATGTGTCATGATATCCTTGATCCACTAAATGATATTCATAGGGATCATGAAAAGGTGCATCTAATACACCGAGATATAATGAAGGACATATTGTATAAGTTTTTATCTTCCACCTAGAGATAAGCATCGATGTGACCATAAATATAAGTTCTTCTGAAACTTATCAAGTAACTAATACCAATCCCCAAACTTGTATTTGTTTACTTTAATCCAGAAACCCAAGTAGAAGAAACCATATTTAATATATGAGACAACCATACCAAAAATCCTGGTAATGTTTTCTATCTCCACATTATCACCAAATGGATGGATTAGTATTGATTTGTACCATTTGGGCACACATTAGGGGAATTTTGAGGTCTAAAATGGGCCTCCTAAGAAAAATGTACAAAAAAAATAAACTTTATAAGAACTAATAGGATTCCAGATGATGATGTCAACCATGGGGATGATTCACCATTTTGGGAGTAAAAAAGTAAAAATATTAAAAAATAATAAAATAATAAAACTACTTTTTCAACTCGTATTTTCAACTTATCTCTCTATTTTTTTACTCAAATTTCGAGCAGGAGTACTCATTGGATGCAAAATTTAATTCCTCATCCAAGGAGTACCCATGTTGCACTTTCGATGGACCTTGCTACACAAAAAATGAGAAATACATGAAAAAACATGTTTACAAACACGAGTTTCATGTATTTATCATTTTTCATGTAGTAGTGTCCAGAAAAAGTATGCAATATGGTTACTTCTTGTATGGAAAATAACATTCTAAATTCAACGAGTTTTTCCGCTCGAAAATTGAGTAAACACATAGGGATATAAGTTGAAAATACGAGTTGAAAAAAAAAAATTTCCTTCTTTCCCTCTAAAATTTGATGATGTAATCAAATCTTGTTTTATTATTTTCACTATTATTTTATAATTTCCTTAGGAGGCCCATTTTATACCTCGAAATTCCCCTAATGAAACATATGCTACACCATATCTAGAGAGAATGATATGCAAAAAATCCCATTATTTCTAAGAGGCCTATCCAAAAGTAAGAACATCATCAACAAAAAATAAGTGTGAAACAATGACTCTACAGGATACTTGTATGCTACGAAAAGTGCATGCCATGCAAGCCTTCCCAATTTTCTTGCTTTGATCATCAATAACCATAATGAATAATAATGAGGATAAAGAGAAAACTTGAACAAGTCCTCTACGAGCCTGAAAAAAATTGGATGGGTCACCATTAGTCAAGGCTACATAATAAAAAAACGAAGTGCATGTCATGATCCATGCAACATTATCCATAGAGAGTCTGATCTTTGTAAGAATCATTCTAAGAAAATACCAATTTATGTAGTCATATGCCTTATGAAGATCCAACTTCATAACAAATGCCTCCTATATCTTCCTATGAATGGGATGAATGGATTCATGGGAAATAGTAACAACATTTTGAATCTGTCACTTGGAGAGAAAACCAAATTTCTCTGGAGAGATAAAATATGAAACGGTATTATTAAGTCTGAAGGTTGTGATATTTGAAATTAATTTATAGGAAATTTTGTGAATGGAAATCAGTTGAAAATATATGAAGGAAGTTGGGCGGGATGCCTTGGGGATGAGACTAATGAAAGTGGATTTTATCACCCCATAGACATGACCAAAAATGTGTGACGCTTCAACCATATTCAAAAGATCGCCTCCCATACTATTAAATAAGTGTAATAAGAGATTTGTAGTCCACCAATTAGGAGTGGGACACTTATCCTTCATGAAATAATTAAGGACCATGGATATCTCATCAATATTAACTAGTCTTCCTAATTTATTATTTGATTTCGTTTTGAACATATTTGAGAAAGTCTCAATCCCTTAGATTTGTAAAATGATGTACACCTTTCTTCGAGCTGAGAACATATACTCAAAAAAATGGACAACCCCCTGTTGTATGTCATTTTTGTTGTAGATATTATCACCCAATACCGACTCCAATTACCAGATACAATTCATATATCTCCTTTGAGTAGAAAAATTTTGGAAAAAAAAAGTGCTATGATCCCCCCTTAATCCAAATAGATTGACTCTTTAGTCGCCATGTGACCTCATATAATTTTGATATATGTCTCCTTTGAAGCTCCAATTCTTGTGTACGATCCATATAAAAAGGAGAAAAATCTACCAGATCCATTATCTCACCAATACTTTCCATATTTGTCTCAAACTGCTCCATATCTACCCTCAACTTTAATTTTTTCTGTCTCTCCCACACACAAACTTCATGTTTTAGCCTCTTTAAATTCTATGAAATTAGGCTCATCACCAAGGATGAATTTGTACACACCATATTATTATAATAATATTGAACCAAGTTATTAAAAACATCCTCTTTGAGCCAAACCCTATTGAATTTTAAAGGGAGTCGTGGACCTAATCTTTTATCCTTTCATTAAAGAATGATCGCTGAATGATCCGATGTTTTTTCCTGTTAAACCCAAATTCTAAAACAACCCAACAACTCCATAATGTTCTCATGAATCAATAATATATCTAGCCTCTTCCCTATGTCCTCAAAACTAGGTCGATTGTTACTCAATGTAGGGACGAGGGAAAAGGGAAAGACATCCATAAGGTGGTTATCTGCAAAGAGATCTCATAGGTGATTTACCAAAGGATCAATATGACAGTGGGTTTCCTAGCATTATTCTCGTAAGATGACGGCATTAAAATCCCCCACCAATATCATTGAGCCAATTTTACAGATCTCACATTCGCCTAATTTATTCCAAAAATACAAATTGTCTTGGTAACAAGAACATATTTTAAGAAAATGTAGCCGGAAATATAAACCCCTCACAAAACAAATCAACAAGATTCTTGCAAAAAAATTGCAAGGTTTTAATTTAACCCCTCAAGGGTCCAATAATTCCACCAATCCACCAGATAAACCACGTGAATTAATAGTCACAAGATGCTAGCTTGGATAAATGGAAAAAAAAAAGATTTGGATTTTTCCACCAAGGACATGGATTCCTAAATAAGAATGATAATAGGTTGAACATAGATAATAAAATGTGTAAGGGATATTTTTTTTGAGGAATCCCCTAGTACCCTAAATTTTAGGGAGAGTATATTCATGAAGGAAATCCATGGGTGGGCTCATTTTCTATAAGGGCCCGAGAAACATTAGAGGAGATAATGGGAACCTCCCTAAGATCACCTTCTACACCAAAGATCAAATACTTTGTCTTTTATCTCCCATGAAAGGAATAAATACCCCTACCTCCACACTTTTGTACTATAATATTCATAGTAGACCCATGACTGATGGAAGGGGTTGAGGGAGGATGATCAACCCTATGAATAGTAAGGGGAATCGGGTACAAAGAAGGGCCTCACATTAAGAAGTTGATATCACTCCCAACAAAATTATGATGGTAGGATTCACTTGGGGGAACATATCAAGAAGATCAAATATGTTTTTCAATTGACATAGGATTCATGACAGTATCAACTCCCCCACAAGAGGACACCTAGGGAGAGTCACACCCTAGATTTAAGGCTCTAGGGGAGGAAGAGGGGTAGGTGAGGTATGTCAACATTAGGGTCCACATATATATATATATATATATATATATATATATATATAATATTTTCATATTGAAAGCTTTATTTTTTCTTAGTTTGATAAATCCGATGTTAAAATAGATTTATACTAGTTCTTAATAATACTATTTATATTAACATAAAATTGCACATCTTTATATATAGAAATATCTTTACCACTGATTTCATTAAAACCTTCATAATACATATAGTTACAAATATATGTATTTCAAGTTTTTGTGTGATATGTTTTAAAATTTTAAAATTTAATTTCGTAATATGATATGCATAACATTGATTATGTATCTATCTATCTATAACATATAAATAGAGTTTATTGTATGTATTAAGATTTTATATGTTTACAATAAATTTAAATATGATGTTCCAAAATATCTTGGTTATGAACATGAATCATCAGTATTTTAATTTATATGGTAAGATGGATCTTTTCTTTTGGTGAGAAAATATGTTTCAATTCACTATAACTAGACAAAAATGTGCATTGCAACATGCCCTAGACTTGCACAAGGGAAGCCAAGATAGTGGTAGTTCCATAGTTTCTTCATCATCAAAAAAAATTTATGTCAGAAAAATTTGAAAGAAAAAAAACTACCATCTTGTTGCCTTAAGTTGGCCAAAACCACTATAGATTTGAAACTAAAAAAGAAAAGATAGACATAGGAGTATAATTTAAAATTTTACAGTGAAACATTCAGCGTTGTGACCATCTAACCCTTCAATCGTTATCGACTCTTTGTTGTTCCTTAGTCAGTAGCCTGGATTTAGGGGGATTCCCAAGTAAACCAAAATGAGTAGCATATCCTTGCTTGTTTCACTCTATCCACTAGAACTCATCCCATGAGCATTTGAATATGCCAATATATGTCGATTGCATGCACATATTTGTCGAAATTCCATTTTTTGACCCAAATCCATAATCCAAACATAAAAATAACGAGAAATATTCATGTCCAATAGGTAGCCTCTCTCACCAACTAATTTCCTCTCAGCCTATGGAATTTCCTTCTATATTGGTGCTAGTGTGTTGTCCCTCTACCTACTTTATGAAGTTTTAACTCGTTTCTAGGCATGATTGTTCCCCATTTATCTACAATATGTTACTCCACGTCTAATATTGTCCCATTTTTTAGGCATTTTGATATTTGAATTAAAACTTGTGACAAAGTGAACTTATGAAACAAGGGAGACAAAGTTGGGAGAGAGTAAGTGAGGTAATAGGGTTCAGAACATTTCCAAGAGATAACCTTGATATCAAACCACTTCAAAACCCATGAAAGGAAGGGGAACCTATGAGTGGGAGTAGACATTAGAATGATTTGAGAATTGAGGCATTGAAGAAGAAGAGAGAGAATAAGAGGAAATTAGTAGGGAATCGAATGAGGGAGGGAGAGAAGTTGATTACAAGAGAAACATATAAAGAATTAACTTTATATGTCCAAAATGAAAACAACTATACCTTTTTCTCACCCATTATAGGGTCTGAGCTTTAATAGGAAATCCCCCCTTTTAGACCATGCAAAATCCAACTAGAATCCAGAGGCCATGAGTGCCCATATATTTCATTTGATGTGAGATATCTACAAAAAAATTATATCTTATCTTACTTAATTAATTTCCTATGCACATGCTCATCATGTATTTGTGTCATAGTGCATTTTACTCATGTTGCAATAAACCCAAATGGTCCCAAAGAATGACAACTCTGAACTCTCCCCTTATTTGTCTATATTTGAGGTGATGTCAAACCAACTACACATTCAACACTAAATTGATTCATAAAATTTCCCATGCCTAATGATGAGTGACATAATAATGGTCAAAGAGGGTTGTATTAACTGAGGGAAGGGGCATTGTGTTATGATCATCAACTCTAATTCTTGGCTGGCTAATGGAAATGCCCCCACCTCCCTCCTGCAACCATACCCTAGCTATTACCCCATATAAGGGAGAATAATCCTGTTGGTAAACTCAATATATTATTGTTTTAGATCAGATTTGGGTAGACCATCAATGTGGTGCTTATTTGGCTCATTTGACTCTTGCATTTTTTATTGGCTAAAATATTTACAATTTTATTTCCTTGTCTCTTAACATGTAAGGTGAGAGTTATAGGAATCAGGAAAATTTTAGCTATTTTTTCTGAACTTCTTTCCAATATAAAACTTTTAAAGACTTTATTGATTGGGGAGCCATGAGGGATTTTTGTTTTTATATTAATAATAAGTTGAGAGTCCCTTCATGTTATTAGGTTTCCAAATTCTTTAGAGTGATCCATATCCAATCCAAACACAAGAGATTAATGTTTCCACTACATTAGCTATTTTCAAGCATAATGAACCATAATAAAGAATATAATTCGACTAGATTGATCGCAAAATTCTTAGCCATATGCTGCCGTACCTAGTTTCCCTTTGGAGTCTTCATTAAAATTAATTTTTATAAAATATTGAGGGGCATGCCACCATAGACAAGGGATGGATTTGATCATATTGATGTAGGGTTTGGAAAATTAAGTGATCGATAATTTTGATTTGGTATCTCCCAAGAATTAAGCAATATGATATCCATGCCATGAGCTTTCCAATCTTGTGCCTCCCAATTCTTAGAAAGGATCGATTCTCTAATATTAGATTTGACAATTTTTTAGATGTCATCTAATTCTAAAGGATTTGTTTGTAAAATTAGATGATGGGATGTCTCATTATTTCCATATTTTCTTCCATATTCATGAGTTTACATGCACCAATTTTCACCATAACTTAGCTCCTGAGACTATATTGAAATTGTTGGGATATTTAACTCTTGGTTCCTTCATGAAAATTTTAAAAATAGAGTGTGTTCCAAGCAACTAGGGTCCACTTTTTTTCTTTATTTTCTCCCGCTCATAGTAAGGATTGTTGAATACCTCTAAATTTTTTCAAGATTGATATAGAGGCCATAAGTTCCAAGAGCGTATATTAGGGAATATCTTTAATGATTGATTCTAGCAAAAAATAACAACAGTAAAATGTCGAGATATTGAAATATATAGTTGGATAATTTGCATTCCATTTTCATTATTAATTCCTCCCATGAAATTTTAAGGAGCTATCCACTAATGGTGCTCCCAAATATTTTGAGGCTAGCTTACATCATTGATATCCTATAATTTGAGAAATATAAATTTTTGTAGGAACTAGAGTGGTGATGAAAAAATTGATATTCTTCCTAATTTAATTCCATACTTGATGCTAAAAATAATTCTTTAAATACTTTGTGAATATATTTTGATTCTTATGAAGTTGTGGTTCCCATTCCCATGGTATTATCCATGCATTATTGTTGCAAGATAGGTAGATCCTTTTGTTTTGTTATTGGTCACTATTTATTTGATGATCTTTCCAAGTCCTTGTGCTGAAATAATCAATAGAAAGGGATCATCCAAGCAAATTACTCTATAGTGGGATGAAGCTTTAGAGGGAAAATCATTGATTAGAATGGAAAGGAAAACATAGGATAGAAATATTTTTATCCAATGGATCTACTCACTTTCATAGCCAAAGGATGAGCGAATTTATAAAAGGAATGATCGATTGATATTTCTAAGGGATTTAGAGGATTTTAGGGAGTGAAAAAATTTGTATGCCAAAAGGATTACATAGAGGATTTTTCTTCCTTCTACATAGCAATATTGTTCTAGTAAGATGAGCCGAGGTAAAATAAATTTCAATCTTATTGAGATTATTTTAGGAATAACCTTGTGAGACAAATTATAGAGGAAGACGGGTTTAAATATGTTAGGACCATTGACCTTTTCCTTTTTAGTGAACTAGGTGAGGAATATAACATTTAGGGCAGGAAGTACACACTAGGTTGTCTCAGATTCCTCCAATGCGTTCCAGATATACTTTCCTAGTTTTGAATAATATATTTGAAAATTTTATTTATGAACCCATATAGGTGTGGTGCCTTATTTTTTCGCATAGCCTTTAAAACTAATTCAACTTTTTCATAAAATATTTCCCTAAGAAGGGACTCATTTTGTTCCTCGGATGCTAGGTTTGGAATCTTTTGGGTGTATTTTACTATTCTTTCCTCTCTAAGGGACTGAAAATTTTATAGAAGGTTGTTCTAATAATTCATGAGTTCCTCCAAAATTTCCTTATGGCCATGGGGTTTGAGCCCTGACATTATTTTTAGTGAGACTATCATATTGATATAACATCTTCAGATCAAGAATTTATTAAATAATGAAGTATTTTTCTCTGCTTTCATTAGCTATTGAACATATGATTCCTTCTTAATATAATATCCATCTATTTGCAATTATCTTCTAGGTACATGAGGATGTTGGATTATTCCTCAACGATCTCTTTAGATTTTCCATGAAGGATTGTAGATTGTTGTATATCAACAATTTTCTCCTCTACATCTTTCATGTCTTGAAAGAACTTAAAAAATCCTCTCGATTCCATTTCCATAGCATATATTCACATGCCATAATTTGTCGTAATTGGCACATGGAAAATCCCTCTCGATGGTTTAATTCATTCCACCATTCCTGAATTTTTTCCATAAATGTTGGATGTGAGATCCATTATTTATTAAAATGAAATGGCCTACTTTTGTGGACTTGCTACAACTTCCAAGCTTAAGCTAGTTGTCCAATGGTATTAACCTTTGTATGGGATGACTACTACTTCCATGAAAATATCATTTTTCTTTAAGTACTTTAAGACTAGGTAGCAATTAAGGCATGAGGAAATTTTTTGGGTTTTCCTTATTTTGTTACTCAAATTGTGGGTCTCATTAATGGTATGAAGGTATAGGAGCTTGGAATTTTTTATCAATACCCAAAAGTAGGATTTCCTTTCAAATTTATGAATTCCTCACCTCTTTTTTGTCATTGACCTATTTAAGTTAAAATATCCTCAAATGATCCATGCTTTATTCTCTATCATCGAACCAAGGTTGGTTATTGAAAGTATAAAAATCACCATATCCATTTGTAATGGTGGTCTAGAGGCAACTGACAAATATCATATCTCATCAAATTTGATGAGTTAAAATTCCATGGTGATGACCCTATATGTTTAAAAAATTATTGATATGATCACTACATGAGGACTTTAGAAGGTTTCCAAACCTCAAGATTGTCTTGATGCTTCAATTTCCATGTGTTCATAGTTTCTCCATTTTCTAGTTAATATTGTGGTGATATATTTACTAGAGCATTATGTTTCCCGTATGATCATGAAGGTAGGGTATTTTTTCTGCCATTTCATTCTTATGAGCTTATTATTTCCTTTCCAATTTTTCCCCTTGATATTAAAATATATCATTTTCATTGATAAATAGGTGTGGTGGGGGATTATACCTCCAATATCAACTTGATTTTGCTCAAGTTAACTATAATTTCTCCTAATTCCTCCAATATTTATTGATTTAAATCCATTCCTTTCATTTATTCATATTTTGAATGTTTCGAGGATTCTTTATGAGATTGACACTACATTCCTAATTGATACCCCTAATGGGATATACATGAGGCTCCTTTTTGAGTTTGATGTCTTCCTTTCAGATATGATTTTCCTAGAAGTTTGACTTGATGCTCTTTGATTTTTTTGGGGTCCTTTCCTTTCCATCACTTGGCCATATTTTTGAAATTTAAGACACAAAAATCCATGCATTCCACAGTGTCTAACTCTATTTCCTCCTCTTGATATGTCATATTGATCTCTTGTGTTGCAAATTTTCGTGTTAATTTTTATATTTCCTCCACCTCTTCAACTTATTAAAATTATGGTTATTTCTAATATATTTTATCTTGCATATTTTCATTTGGGGTTATGGATGGGTTTACATATTTCTTTTCTTATAGAGAAAAAGTTTGCAAGTGAATTAAAGGGACAAATCTATTGATGATTCTAGTTTTTTTGCTAACCATTGTGGACAAAGGGCTTTGTGACAGTGTCTTTAGGTACAAGGCTTGATAATACCATCATCATCCTAAAAAATTGACTATGGTTGGGTCAATTATTGAATCATGAGTAGGAATTCATGAAACAAATGGCCATATTCATGACAACGACAATACCTAAAGGGTATATGTGCATAATCTACGGTTTGCTTGTTGAACTAATTCTGGGGTAAATTTTAATGGATTTTAGCAATGAGTCTACTATTTTCATGTAAAAAGTGATCTTCGTACATGAGATATATCATTTTTCCTTGGTCACTTCTAAGTTTTTAACATAATTCCCTAGGGATTTTTTCCCTCTCCCAAAATTCTTTATGTAGAGAGTAGAACTTGCTCTAAACTGGTGCAACTCCAAAACCTTCTCTATATAGTATGATTTTTTCGATCCATAATTGAAGATATAATATACATAAGTTGAAGAATTAAGGTCCTTTAAAATTTATATCGTTATCCTTGGCAAAGAATATTGTAAAGAATCCTATAGCCCCAAATTCCAAGTTTATCAATCCCTTGGGCTTCCATTTTTGTTAAATCTACCACAAGAGTGTCTTTATTGTCTATCAAATCCATAAAAATTATTAATCACTTCATGGTCATTCATGTATTGAATGTAATCTCCATTGTGATTAGGTTTTACCTCAAATTTGATATTGATCACAACTATAAGTAGGAAGCTACCAGGAGAGTGTTGTTGTGACCTAGTGTTCAGTTCTGCTGCATCCAAGTTGTATTTTCCATTTCCTTTTAATGGTATGGATGTATAGATTCCTTAATCATGTGGGAATTTTCTGTGGAGATAATTGTCTCTAGAGACTATGTTTATATAGTAGGGGGCCATGCCCCCCAATGGTTATGACTATGACAGCACGTATTAGAAAAAATAAGCATGCAGAGAAATATAGATTTCAGGTGATATGTAAATTGCATTTTAATTTATAGCTAGTATTCATTCATATATATATATATATATATATATATATATATATATATATATATATATATATATATATATATATATATATATATATATATATATATATATATATATGTTATTATTTGTAATTATATGTTTATTAATATCCCCGAGGAGAAGCTCAATCAACAAGCAACATGAAAATGAAGTTTTATGTACCAAAAGATTCAAGGTTCAAATCCCCTCAACTTCCCATTATTTGTGGAAAGGGCATACATATGATCCTTACGTGATATAGTGGTATCAGTCGAAATCATATCATCTCTTTGATTCAAAATATTTCCTAATAAAACATTATAATAAGTAATGTATATTATTACAACTAATAAAATGTTTATAAATTGTATGGTTAATTAATTAATTAATTATTCTTTGATTCCAAATTCATATTATTAATATGAAATAAAGATATAATTAGTAGTCCCATTGAGTGGTGTGTAATTATGATTTTTGTAAAATATAATAAAAAAATATATTCCATTATTTATATGTTTTTAATTGAGTGAAATAATAAATTGTTTTTAATATAATGCAGAATTTTTATTTTTATTTTTAATTTATAATAATAAATTACTTTTAGTTTTGAGAGTTATTTTAATTGGTGTAGTTTTCTTTTTTGAAGTTATTATTCTGGAGAGGTTACAAATTCAATTCTCTTCATACTCTTCTCTAAAAATCATACTCTCTCCTAAAAAAACGTGTTCTCTTCAAATAAATATATAAATATTCCATAGATATAAACCACATAGAATAATAATAATAAATTAATTTAATTAAAAATTAATTATTTGAAAATTTTAAATTTTATTAGCTTTATTATCTTATTTAAAAATAAAATAAAAAATAAATTAATAATACAAATTAAATTATAAAAATAAGAAAATTCCAGTCTAATATTGCATGATGAAAAATCGATATAAAGTACTAAACACAATTTATTAAAATATTATTACTTTATGTACAAATTAACGTTATATATATATATATATATATATATATATATATATAATGATAATATTTTGAAAATTCATTTAGAATATTAATGGAAACAAAGAGATAAAATATTAATGTTTATTTGAATACATGAATTTTGTGCATTTAGTTTATTTGGTTGAAATGATATGTGTGAATATGAGATTATTTAAAAAAAAAACTTCATTGAAAATTTATATATTTAAAATTTCAATTAATTTTTATTTTAAAAGTGTTTATAGCTTTAAAATAATTGATTTTAGATAATACAACATGTTCTACCTATTTATATTTTTACTATAATACTCATTTCATTTCTCATTAGATCATATCTTTACTTATTGTTGCTAGGTTTGATTTAGGAGACGCTACAATGCTCCCAATTTGAATTCCAACAATGTTACTGACCTAATTTTGTAATAATTTTTTAGACATAAATAAAATTATCTTAAACTTATTTTCCTTAACGACCCTAGGATTTTTTCCAAAACCAATCTTAACCTATATAAGAAGTTATTTTCATGGCTTAATGATCCTATTAATATCTTTTACTATATTGAGGTGTTTAAGAGTTAATCCTCAAAAATCTTTTTTATTAGAGGCCCTAACCTAGAAGTTGAAAATATTAAGACAATCTTTAGTTTTCTAGAGTATCAACATTATTCCCAAACCAGATCAATGAGAAATAAAATTGGAGAGCTGGACAAGACCATAGTGAGTGAAGCATATGGCTATGCTATCTCTTTTCATATATAAATATCAATTTCCATCTACATGTTATACATTCTATAAATGGAACAAATATGTCTTTTAGAAATTAATAATTGGAAATTGGATGACAATAATCACGCCCGTCTTATTATGCATATGGAACATCAACAACCATAATATAATTTTACCTCATTTTGAATGTATCTATTATAGGCTTCTTGACTCTATTTTTCTATTCATAGTCTCCATTGATTTTTCCTGACTCAAGTTTATTAACTATACAATGCATAAAACCAAGTCAATAAAATAAATATGTTTTTAAATGTAACAAGATATCCATTTAATAAATTTAACTTATAAATATCATGTTATAAATTGACAGCTTCAAGGCTAAGAAAATGAAAATACAAAACAAAATGAAATTTGATATTGTAATTAAAAAAGATGAAACACATATGAAAGATTATCGCAAAAACCAAAACATCCAGTATTTTATATATAATAATTGGAGCTTAGATGACAATAATCACGCCCGTCTTATTATGCATATGGAACATCAACAACCATAATATAATTTTACCTCATTTTGAGTGTATCTTTTATATGCTTCTTGACTCTATTTTTCTATTCATAGTCTCCATTGAATTTTCCTTACTCAAGTTTATTAACTATACAATGCATAAAACCAAGTCAATAAAATAAATATGTTTTTAAATCTAACAAGATATCCATTTAATAAATTTAACTTACAAATATCATGTTATAAATTGACAGCTTCAAAGCTAAGAAAATGAAAATACAAAACAAAATGACATTTTATATTGTAATTAAAAAAGAGGAAACACATATGAAAGATTATCGCAAAAACCAAAACTTCTAGTACTTTATACACACACACACACACACACACACACATATAAAATTGAGAGAGATCAGACATAAATTGATTACACACAAGAAATCACTTTTGATACCTTTGTTGATCACCACAGATACAAATATATAGGACATAAATTATTAACTTCAACACATTTAGATTATGGCTAGAACTCATGCATTGAAAAAAAAAATATAAATATTGACTCCTCTTAATTCCTAATGACAACTACACATGACATGGAAGTATTAATTCCAACACCCTCCCTTAATGCTTACATGAAAAAAATTACAACAACAATATTAATATCTATCTGATTGGTCTTCATCTGCGCTTACTCCACTCTAAAATCTCGCAAACACCACTCTTTCTTCACTGCCACATCTTCGAGTTGTTACTTGACTCATTTAAGACATAAACGCTTCATACCATCTTTGACGTACTTTGAAAAATTGATGCTTCTCAACCTTCTTGATCACGACAGGTAAGTCTTGATACTGTACCATCCTATGGACACACCTCCATCTGTTGAACATATGGTCTTCCGTTGTATTCCCTAGTTAGATAAGAAGGCAACCTAGGTACTGAATGTATTCAGAAGTCAATTATACAAGGTGACCTCTTAAATACATAATCAAATAAACCTGTAATCTAATGTTCCTGGCTCCACATGATGCCACTTGCTTATAAAAAACTATACATAATACAATTAGTGATATGTTCTTCTGTTACTCTATGCATCAAGAACCACCAATTTTAGAATATGTTAATATGTTCTATAATTGGTTCTTCATTTGATTTTTCACATTACACTTGGAAATTAACACACTATAATATCAATAATGAAAGAAACAACACATAATAATACTACATGTCGATGCATAAATACTAGAAGATTATGAGAGGCTTAGGAGTGTATTCTTTCTCACTCTCAAGTTTGGCAGATTTTTCAGATATATAATATGATATATATTCTATGCTTGATAAATTTGTTGACTCTTTCAGTTTTCCTTTCAGAAGATTTTGGCATGTATTTTTCAACTCAACATTGTATGTCCTTGTATTTGACAGTAGAAACATTCAACTGAGCTCCTGATTTTCTTATTTCCTTCTAAAAATTGCCTTCAATGTCACCTGCTTTCATTCTCTTTTCTTCTCCTCGGAGTGTTGCTATCATATCATCTATAGATTTAAAAGATAATTAACTTAAAGTAAAAATAATACTTTCATAATTTGAAAATAAGTTATTTAACAATATAGCTTTTGCATCTTCATCATCCACTTTAGATCCAATTTATTCTAGCTTCCTTATGAGAGATTTTAGCTCATTTATATGAGTAGCCAAAGATGTGTCATCATGCATTTTCAATTTGAATAATTGTAATTTTAAGGTGAACTTTGCATTCACAACTTTCTCTCCAAGTATTTTGCTCAATTCTTCCCAATTGTTTGCAAAATATTTCTCTAAATCTATTAAGTGAAGTTGAGAATATAAAAGAGAAAAACCAATAATAAATTTTTAGTTTTCTTCCTTTTGTACCAAAGGAGTAATTGAGAAGGATAGATGGGTGTCTTTTCAAAGCCATTAAAAATCCCCCATAATTTTTTATTCATTGTTTGCAACTGAAATTTAACCTTCCACATATGGAAGTTATGCCCTTAAACTTTTCCAATGGAAAATATTCCATCTTTCACAGGAATATGAATTTTAAAAATATTACCTTGGATTAGAACTACCTTGAATTTTTTTTATTTTTACTCTAAACGAATCCTTCGCAAATCGTACATGGAAATCTAACCGCCTTTAGAAATACCAATACTGCGGAAGTTCGTCGACTATCCAAATCTTAGATCCATCTCAATGGCATCATACTTGATGATCATGTCGATGATCATCTCTCCTATTATGATGTATACAACGTCGTTGGATCTTTCTTTAGGGATTTCACAAATGCAAACGGAAAAGAATTGCGATTTCCACCAGCCACCTAACTCTTATGCTGCAAACTGTAACGCCATTTTCCGTGTACACGGAACACTATGAAGAGATAAAACAAAACAATAGTCAACCTTCAACAACAATGGGTGTTTAATGTCCTATACAACAACTTGATTCTTATGAACTATGGACCAGTCCAAAAAATTGACCCAGATCTATGAAACTTCTAGATCTCTCAAACCAAAATACCGAGTTGGATCTTTGAAACCTCTGGATCTCGAATACAACGTGGATTTCAATATTGTTGTTGATGTTGGGACCTTTATTTATTTATTTATTTCTATCCACTGCATCCCATACAACGGCCTCAGCCATAATGACTCGTGGGTGGGTAGGACTCGTTCAAAATGCGACAGAAAAAGCACCGGGCTACGTCAAGGGTATGATGTGTCGATGGTACCCTAAGTCACCTGACACCTGCGGAGTCAAATAATAAGAAACCGTAACATAATTCCACTCAATATTCTGATAAAAATATGAGATTCACTATCCTTTTAGTAGAAGAGATAAGGAAAATATGTTGACAATAAAAGTCACAGAGCTGAATTCATTCGATACGTAGTAATCGACAAACGACTTTACACAATGATCCTAACTTATTCAACCTTATGGCTCTCATACAATGATAGAAAATTCAGAGAGATAAAAGAGAAATCGATTGCACACGACAAATCACTAACTCCTGATATCTTTATTATCTTTATTAAGCAACACAAGTACAAATATATAAGACATAAATTACTAATTTGGACAAGTTTATATCATGATTCTATACTAACTCCTCGTAATTCCCAATGAAAACTATACATGACATGGAAGCATTACTTTCAACATATTCTTCAACAACACAATCATAAGGACAAAAAATAAACATACAAATAACATTTTTCTAACAAGAAATAGATATTTACAAATCCAAAAGAAATATTAATGAAGAACATAAACATGTTGATTCCTTGGTGAATATGAATAAACATATTGAAGAATATCAATAAATATAGCTTTCATATAAATGGTATACTTCTTCCCATAAATAATGATATGTCCCTAGCCCTTACGTCCCTTTCCCTTGTGTTTAATTCAAGTAAATTATTGTCAATATATGTCTCATGTTTTTCTTCAAAAGGGTTAACAAAGGTTTGATATACAATTAGGAAATATTATTCATGAATGTTATGGGGAAATGAAGTAGTGGATAGGAAATTCAAATTCAATAAATCTTTTTATAAATGAATAAAAGGAAATCATAAATGGATTGGAAAAATTTAACAAGTTTTTTTTTTTAGGATACCATAAATAAACAACGAATGGAATCTTTGCTTCACTATACCTAGGTAACTTGCATTACATGTAAAACATTTTTCATCTAACAAGTGTTAAGTCAAGGCAAGTCCATCAATAATATAAATTATAAATTAGTTGACATGCATTTAATTTCCTCAATAAATAGTTAATAATATGGCCAAACCTAGAAGTATAAAATTTTCATATTCCAATTTAACAATCTCAAATAGACATTAAGATAGAAAGAAATTAATATTCTCCTTCTTTTACCAAATAGTCTATTCAACAAGATGAACTATGAACAATAATTAGTGTCTCTAAAACCATAATCCACTCAAAGGATGTTATCTATTAGTTCCATAAATAAGAAATAGAACATCAAGCTGCATTTTGATCTCTTTGAAAATTTGGTATCCGTACAACTATACTTCTCACAAAAACTAATATTTGATAATATTTTCATTGATATTAACACCCCAAATCCCATTAAAAAATCGAATGTCAGAAGGTCTAAATTTCTTGACAAAGTATAACTACATAGAAAATTACTTGAATTAAATAGTTCATCATTTGATTCCATGTTCAAGATAAATAAAAAAGTTGGACATAGTTTAAACATACCATGAAATGAAAGCATCTCCTACTCACTCAAAAATGACTAAAGTTGCAATTATGATCCTGGAAAGAAGAAGGCCTAAAGCATCAGTCTCCAAAGTATCAAATAAGAAAATAACATAACTGCACCTAATCTCAAAGAAATTACAAGTTCAAAAACTCTGTTAATCAACATTAAAAAAAATTATATACTAAACATATATGGATTGAAAACTACTCCATTAAAAATACCACTACATTCAAGAATTCCTATAGAAATATTATATATGTTTAGTACTTGGTAGAAATACATTTCAGGTGTTAAAAAGAGGTCTCAAGAAGCTAGGAAATCTAGTTGAAACATGTTGCAGATATATAAAATTTAAGTTTGAATGGTAATATTCTATAGGAAAAACTAATTTCATATTATGTAACAATGTATGGTAATAAGATAATATAATTAAACACACCATGTTATTAGTTGAAAATTTTTCTCATGAAATACATCCAGTATCTACAACAAGATTTGATTAGTTTTTGTTTAACAAGTTTAATGTCTAATTAATGTTATAAAAAAAAAATTTTAAGTTGTGATTATGTTATTATAAGACAATGAAAAATGACTTCAAAGATGTATGTAGACGCACATACACACATCCAATGAATGGGTGTTATTCGTAGGAAGTAAATTATTAAGAAAATAACACTAATCAAAATAATATTTGTTGTCTAATATAAGAATAGAATTTTTTTAGTTATAGATAGTAAATAAAGCTATTACAAGGGTGAAAACGGATAGAACTGGGATGGAAAAGCACAAGGGAAGAGAAAAAGTACCCACCTAGTAACTCACCCCAACATAGTAGCTTTCCCCTGAACGTTGTCAAGTCTCACTTGCATGCTGAGAAAAGTATGCAGATAGCCAAAAAGAGAGGGGAAGCCTTTATTGTAGGTCTGAGGCAGGAAAGGCTCCTGTGGAACATAGCATGGATATTTTCTTCTTAAAAATGATGGTTTTTGGATTCCATAGAATATCCAAAATTTTATTGAGCTACCCATAGAGAGCATGAGTTATTTTAGGATAAGCTGACAACATATTGACTACTGTGGATATTCCGTGTTTTACATCTGAAAAACTACACCACAGAAACCTCCAATCTAACATATATTATGGGTGTTTAATTTGGCTTGAAGCTTATGAGATAAGGGACTTCTACATGTTAGTGATAGTGGCTTCTTTAGGTCTTCCCCTTTCAAATCTAACTATGGGTAGAAAATATATGTTTTAGTCTTAAAATGTCTTGTTTGAGGACCATTCAAGGGATCTGCAAGTCATGCTTTATGGACCATAGGGTATGGTGTAACATCTGGTTAGTGCCATGGGTATCTATTCACACTTGACATGTTAGAAAGTCATTTTGGTTGGGCCATGAAGAAAATATATTTCAGGTGCGACTTTGACTTACTAGCATTGTGAATTCCTTCACACCTGATTTTAATACTCTTGTTGGAGATGGAGTGGAATCTTCCATACTCATTTATTTTACTAAATACCCCCATGCAGTGGATATGTTGTTGTGTCATGCCATGGGCATTTTAGTAGCTTACCAATTGTTGTTTGGGATCTTCTGTAGTGTTAATTCCATTTGTGGTTTGGGAATTAATTTTTACCACATAACCTTTTAGTAGGTTATGAGACAATAATTTTTTTTCTCTTCTCTTACCAACCACATGCTTCTCCCTTGCATGTTACTTATTTATTATTGTGAAAGGGATGGTTTATGACTTTGGTTTAATTACCATTTTATCCTAATCCCTTTTAGAAAGAACTCCATGCAACCACTCTTGAAGTGGTTTTGAAAGTTAAGGGTGGGGTAATGCTTTTAATCCTGGTTGTTGATATTCTCCATAAGTTGTTTGGAAGAAACCACTGAATGTGTGAACCCCATTCCTTTTAAGCTCCAAGAGGGGCGAGCCTTCTTCATGTCGTAGGATCTAGATGTGGAATTTTTTTCCCATTGATATGTGGTCGCGATTAGCGCATAATGACTAAAAATCGACCAAAAGGATGTGCCCAAGTTGCATGTGATATCGGCCTCAGTTTTCAACACTAATAAAAATGGAAAATATTAAGGACCATGCACTAAGAAAATCATTGACTTAGTGCATGATACCTAAGGACCATGCACTAAGACAATAATTGACTTAGTGCATTAACATAGGCATCATATGTGCATACACAATGTTGTAACTTTTTGGCAAAATTTTCTAATAGCATCAACCAAACCGTGAATATGTGTTAAGGGAAAATTGTTCGAGGATCCACCCGAGTGCATAGTATTTATGACTCTGTAATCGGATGTGCACGATGATATCATCCATCTCGATGTCTATTTTTTATGTTAATGGTGATCAACATGCAACAACATACACATGATATTCCTGTCCATTCAACCACACAAAATTATATTGATTATCATGGAATATTTCCATATGAAATGATACATATGAAGTGGATTGCCAAAATATACTGTATACGAAATGATCTGATATATGAGGTGGATATATGCATTAATGTTATCCTATTTTAATTCTAATTTTTAATTTTTAATTTGGAAACTTGCCCAACATATTTCAAATTCAAAGTTTGATCATGTAAACATGCCCCACTCATGTTTTATTTGAACTAAATCAACCATATTTCAAGAATTTAGTACATTCATTTGTAAAATAAAAAGGTGCAGGCATTGACATTGGAGTTGGAAGAACATGTATGCGTCCTAGAGGAGAAGAAGGTGGTGAGGAGAGGATGGTGATGGTGGCATAGGCGGTGGAGTTGTTGGCACCAGTGATTAGGGGGAAGGGATTGAAAGTGGAGCTAGTGGTGGAGGCGTCGAGGCCTAGCCATATTTTAGATTAGCCAGGCTTCATTTTGAAGATTGGAGTCACATAAGTAGTAGAATTACAAGTACTTTGTGAGAAAAATACCTTATAGCGATCTTCTAATTATATTTGTACTTATGATTGTAACATTAACATGGAGTTTTCTTTTCTCGTAGTATATAAAACTCGCGAATATGCAGTTCACGGGAAATTGACTAAGAAATTTGACACCTACAGTTAAGGTGTTATGGTTTTCAAGGTTATTTGTGGCAGGAAAGAAATGACATGAAGCAACCACCACATATGAAATATATTCTGAAATTGTTATTTCTCAAACCATTTACATTATGTACGTTATTTAAAATTCAATATTGATCAATTTTCTTATGAATGTGGCAAGTGTGGGAGCTACATGAAACGAAGAAAGTTCTTAAAATGGAAGAAAATGTGATGGGAGATTAGTGAGGAAAGGAAGAAGTGTTAAGAGTTATATAACTCGATCTCTTATGCACCCAAGATGTTACACGAAGGTCATACATGTCTGAGATGGTGGTCATGCTGACAAGGAAGAGGGAGATTAGTAATTTCTAGATGACATCCATGATGTGTACTTTACGATATATAATCCCAAATACTCACTGTGATTTCGACACATATTCATCATATTCAAATCCAACAGTCTCAACATCCCTCAATGCTCATTAATGACCACTCAATACAAATAAAGGGAAAAAGTAAAACATTTAAACTATTCTCTATCACCAAAATACCTTGAAATTTTTTATAATTATTTGTTGTGTTTCCTTTTTAACTTTGAATATAATTTTTTTTTGAATATTGATTAAATATCAACTTCCATGTGCATGATGGTGGTGACTTGTCAATGGGACAGATGGAGGTGGTGAATGTGGGAGGGTTAGGCTCGCATCCACATGCTACCAACAAAAAATAAAAGCTCTCACATGATCGGGGGTAATGGTGCATTGGTTCATGTACCGTCGTGATGGTCTCATAGTATTATCAAGGGTGATGGGATTTGTGTGTGCATTATACAATGATTGGGAGATGGTGACTGTGAGGAGGGAGAGAACACCCTATGCTATGACATCTAAATGGAAGCCATGGATTGAGCCTCTTGTGCAAGGTGAAAATTTGAATGATAGGAAGGTAGGGAATTGGGTTTAGTACAATGTTCGACCATGGGATCCTGGCACCCATGCAATTTCTGAGACTGGATTCATGATTGGAGTAGAACCTCCTCTTCTAGTGGTGGCAAGAAAAACCAATTAGGTGTGCATATTTGAGAACAACTGGTCCTTCATGGTGGCGTGGATCTTGGTGCTTGCAGATGAGGTAGGGAAGTCTTATTGGCTTGGGCTCGGGTGGCACTTAGGGGTCCTGACTCCCTGGTGCATGCTTTATTATTTGGTTTTTACTATATAGTAATAAGGGGAGTGAAATTGACACCGAGGATTGTCACTTGATCTTGCGAGTTGTTATTCATCGGGGGTCGTGTCAGTGGTGCTAGTTTTCACACTAGAAAAGTGAATTGGGGTGAGGCTTCCTGTGCAGAAGAGGGGCCTTACAGCTCAACGATAGTGGGGGGTGGCAAGACTAGCTATATGTTGTGTCAAAGAGGTCGAGCACACAGAGGTGGTCTTAGGCACGACATGGAGGAATGAAGGCCAAATGGTGAACCAAGATTTAACTCAGAGTCTACGAAGAGAAAGAACTTTGTGGCAGTGATGGTGGTCTCTCCATCGTGCTCCCCAGGCTAAGTGGAAGCCCTAGTCTCTCTGGAGATGATTGCATCCCAAATTCAACATATTCAACTCAAAATGGATAACATGTAGGAGCAAAGGTATTAAGGGACAAACAAACTTATTGCATACATAAATGATATTCAACATATGCAGAAAAAAATTGTGGATGCTCTGGAGAGTCCTTCACACCATTTGTGGTGCTCCCATGACCACCTTCGAGCGTTGGAAGTCCAGGTGGAACACATTTACTATCACGTCGAAAATCATGCGTGCCTCTTCGATGTACTTCTATTTTTTCCTCCCAATCCTTCTCCATGATGCTTAGATTTCTACTTATTTTTGCAAGTTTTGTGCTGGAAATAACCATAGGCATTTGTTGCCTTGGCTTGAATCCAAGATTACTGTTTGGAATAATTTTTTCCTGGTTTCTTCTGAAGCATGTGATGCTCGGATGTAATGCAGATATGTTGTTGTATGATGTAACTTTCAAAATGATAATATAAAAATAGTGTTCACTAACAAAAGAAAGGATTAACTTCCAAGAAAATGATTAGAAATTAGGTTAGTGACAATCACAATAGAAAATTTGAAAAACAAATATTTATAACAAAATGAAATGTCATGAGCCATTATCCGTAGACAAGATTGTGATAGAGAGAAGTTAATTTCACAAATAAAATAACTGGATTATTTTTTATCTCACATTATGTCGTCATCTCAACTGTTAAATCTATTTTAATGGGGGAATTGATTGTCACTCATTTTTAGAGTTTTATGAGAATGCAAAAACATGAAAAAGGAGTTTGGTTTATAAATTTGATGAAGCTATTAATGTGTGACATAGTTATGGCTATCTGCGTTGACGATTTATGGTTGTCTCCAAGACAAACGCCAACCCTAAGCCTAACCCTAAAAAATTGTTATTTCATCTCTTACAGGTCACTATGTGTGATTTGGTGTTGCACATAAGGGTTTTGGAGCATCTATGATTCATATGGCATGCGTGCATGGGGGAAGATGAGAAAACTATTGGAAGTTAGGAAGCTGATCCTCCCAACCTATTTTTTCATGTTGTTAAACAAATTCAGCTAGATGGATTATTGATCCTTTGTCCAACTTATATGCGTGTGTTTTTAAATGCCTTCAATAAATTTGTTTTGTGGGTTTTGTGGTTGGTTTTTCATAATTTGTTTAAATGGAAAAAGTTGGAGTTGCTGGAGTTTATGTGATGTAATAGTCTAGTTTAGCATGTTAATAATTCTTTTAAGGGGATTGTTATATAATTGTGTGTCGTTTAAGTTTGAAGGAGTCACTAGTGAATTTTTATTGAACATTCTTAGTTTTTCCATACTTTTTCCAATGCACATTCGTAAAACTATTCAGGGTTGGGAGAGGGAAAGTGATGATGAAGATGATGATCTTAAATATCAAGAGGAAAGAATGGATTTTATCTCTAACCCAGGGAATACAAGAGGCAGAGTTTCTCTATTCCAACAATTAGTTAAGACATACTGGAAATTTAAATGTGTTTTAGCAAAGGCGATGTTGAGTATGAAAGAAAAGCAAGCCAATCCTTCACTGCTCTTTGAACTCTAGTAGGTGAAACATGATATGCGGGAAATGGCCAAGGCTCAAATACAAGAAAATGCACGAATAGGAAGGATTGAACAATAGCTCCTAAACATGGAGCAAGCGGAGATGCCAAGGTCAACTCCAAAGGAGCCGACACCTGTGGATTCTTCAGATGGTTGACACTTTTAAGTATCTAGTTTTGTATGTTTTTTGAGGATAGTATGTATAGTTTCTATTTTATCTGTAGATTTTACGAACATAGTAAAGGGATATTAGCTATGAGTAGAAGGAAAAAAAAAATACCAATTTTGGTTGGCTTATAACTCTCTGAGGTGGCCAACAGACCTGGTTTCCTTCGGGTAGGTTGAGGATACCAATCTCAGTAAAATTTTTATAGCAACTTGCTCTTTACAAAATAGAAAATCAAAAGGTACTACAAAATTTACAAAAAAAAAATAGTAATTACGACCATGAAATATTTAAATTTTAGTTAGCAGGGCTTTCTACCGAAGAGGTTCTCTATTGTTTGGAATTATTTAATAAGAAGCAAAAATGACTGTGTGAAAATGACTATCTTAGGTATATTTAAGGTAGATGTCTTAACAGTGCCAAGATTTAAATTTTGATTTACAGCACTTTGAAATATTAAAATTTGATTTATTTTTTTTTTGAAAATGCTAAATTTTGAATAAAGAGAAATTTCCTGTTGTGTTTAATTTTTAGGAATCCACATTAGTAGGACACTATTTGTATTAATCGATATTTTTTGTGATGCTCTATTTTTTTCTCTTTTTTGTTGTGATGCTATGTGTTATGCACCGAATTGTGTTTGTATTTTAAGGAGATATTCTGAACTGTGCTTGTCATCGAAATCTCTAAAAATCCCCCAGCTAGCGGGACAACATGAATTCCTTTTGGTAAAAGGATGGATGTAAATTTGCACTAAATGAAAGTAACAATATTGTTTCAATTTTTTTCATAGCATGTGGGTAGTAAAATCTGGGTATTTTTTCATGGTAAAGATTTGATTTTTAATGCTAGACCATAGGAGTAATATTTCTCTTCTAATGTGAGTTTTACATTTAGAAATACTATGTACCCATGTTTTATTAATACCTTGATATGTATTACTAGCAAAAAAAACTAAAAATCCTAGTAGAGGTTATCTAAGCTAAATAGTATATTACTTATCCATGTCATAATGCTTACCTATTTAGAGTGAGGGAGAATTTTAAGGATGGAAATTTATCTTGAAGTTTAGAAACCTTTGTGAATATTTTAGTCCATCATATGAAATCTATAATATGTTTGACAATATTTTTGTAAAACTATTCAAATTTATAATAATTTTTATATAGTATCTATATAAATTTTGCGATTTTTAAGGTAAAATAATTGTATACTATAAAATTTGGCCAAATCATTTTTAGAAAAAAGGAAAATAGCAAATCCTTTTTTTGGAAAAAGCATGGAGAATTAGCCCACCTGCAAATATTAGCCTCTACATTTCTTAATGTTAGTATACTAAATGCAGGCTAGTAGTTAAATACATTGTAATTATACCAGTTACATCTTACCTTCCAGTACAGCATGAAGTTGATATCACTCTTATGGATTTAACTTTATCTAATTGCACTAGTTTGAGCATTTATAAAGGTATAATTATATAGCAGCAATTTGGATATGGTAAGGTATATCTCCTCATATGGTATATAGTGCATTTGTTAAAATGTATTGAATCCATAATTTATGAATTTGTTTTAAGGTATGTTTCAACTCTTGCCTATATTAAGAGCATTTCCACACAAAGTGGATTTGGTTCTTTATTTAGTTTTTTGGATTTTTCCTGTTAGTATCTTATAGTGATGAGAATATGATGTTTTTATTATCTCTTACTTCCAAAAACGAAACAACTCATTTTACTATTTTGCACTATCAAAAGGTCAATTTGGATCTCGTCTAATGTTTAGAGTTCATTATAACACAATGAAATGCCATGATTCATGTTTGATTTTTTTAATTTGTTAGCTTATAATTCTTTTATTGATTACTTTTTTATGTTTCTCATAAAGGTAATGGTCACTATGTAAGATAGTATCTTTATCAAGGGTAAATTGTTGTCATTTCTCAAGTGTTTAGGTGAGTGCATGATTATCCTAGTCATACTTGTTGTAGTTGGATCTTCACATAGAAATAAAAATAATATTTAGATCATAACCAAAACATAACCAACTCTAATTCCATGGTCATTAAAAATTTTTATATCAGAAAATCATTATTTTCAAAACCACTTTATATCATAGGATTCACTACTTCCAATCAAGAGTAACTAAAATGTACCTTCCCAACAAAGTTAAAATTATTGAATCCAATTGATCTACCTATGAGCCTTGACCATCACAATTTCCATTAAAAAACATTCTCAAATGAAGAAAAAGTATCAACTAAATCAAGAAACAGTAGAAAAGAAATAAGGAAAAGTAATGAGAAAATGTGAGAACATGGAAGTAAAACTGGATGTATCTATGTATAGGAGAATGGTATTTTTATCATTTGCAATCGTCAATGCACTATGCTGTCTCAAGGATGATGAAAAATATTGAAGGATTTAAACACATCAAAGGTTTCTAGAAATTTTCAAGAAAAATGTCAATTATTTGCATTACAACATGTATATAAATGAATCCACCATACCATTGATAGTCACCAAATTTCACAATGCAAATAGAAATTAAGGGATCCAAATCTAACACATTAGGTATTGTTGCATTTAGTTTCTTCATGTGTCTTCTATGCATAAGAACACCATCTATGTCATATAAATTGGTCTTTAGTAGTGTATCGTCTACTATGAAACCAAATTGAAAGGTGTGCTCCATAGAAATAATAGAGAAAAGTTCTAATTCATTCCTTAAATGAAGCAATAATCTATAGGATAGCCTAATACAGAAAGTGTATTTGGAATTTGTTACATGATCCAAGAATCATTAAGTGTTATATTAACCATGCAATATATTAACCATGAAATGGACCAAAAACCATGAACTATTATATTAACCATGCAACATATTTCATCCTTATAAAAACCACATTGTGATGTGGTTACAAAAATTATATCATGCCACCCCTATGTTGGATGGCTTCCATTTTGTGTATTGCCCAAAATTGTTGAGTTTCCTGCCTGATGCAAGCATGGTGGACTAACCAAGATTGGCTAATTAGGATGTGCCTAAATGTTTCCATATGCTTCAATCCAATTTTCTCCTTGTAGCCATGGAGGGACCGAGTAGCCCAAGTGTCCACCTGTGTTACTAACCCCAACACTAAGTGCAGGTGTCCTATGAAAACAACAATGATCTAGACCTGCAATGGTAAGGGTATAATAGGTGGGTGTAACTGCTGGCTAATAGCAGGGGACTTGGATGTTAATCAGGTCTTTTTATGATGGTGTATGCTCTGCAATGTGGTGCATAGTTTTTTACATCATCCTATTTGCCTCAAGCTGGATTGAACCATAGTCTTCCCTGCTTGTCACCTTTTTCCAACACTTGTTGAACCTTTCTTGCTTCCCTCTCTTTCCTTGCCAAATTTTTTTATGTTCCTTGTCTTCCCTTGATTTTTGTATTTCCAACCTTTCCTTTGTTTGAGATTTTGCTGATACAATCATTACAACTCTCTTTTCCATGGAAAAATCCTTCTTTTTATTTTTAAATTCTTGAATTTAATTTTTTTACCTTAAACTCAAATAATTAATTCATATAATCTTTAGAGGTGAACAACTCTAAACTCCTTTCAAAACGAATATAATTTGATGTTGAGTGCCTTGATGAAGCCTTCACTCTCTCTAATGGTAGCTTTAGGAAAGCACCAAGTATTCTCTCCTTTTTTGTCCCATTCTCCTCAGGACCTAAGACTTTCCTTTCAACCTCTGCAACAAATGATTGGCCCCATTTTTTTCTTCCTCTATTACTTCATGTTGAATAGGATCCTCTTCTCGTGATCAAGTGTCCACAAAATAATGAACAAGTCTAGTGTTCAACTCTCATGGTTGTGAAGGATTGTGTGTTGATATTCATCATGGCCTCTACCAATCATCATGCTGCGCTTACATGGGCTCGCATGCTCCATTGCTCATTCTTTAATCCTTTTGAATTATCATTTGAAATCAAGTTTGCATTTTCATTTGCATGATCAATTTCCTCATACGGAATATCACATGGAAAATTAGTAGCTGGTTCATTGGGTGTGACATCCTCCATGTTATTGACAGTTGGTTCATGACTAAACTATGTCGCACTCACATGTCCATCATCATCACCATTGAAGTTTTCTTCAAAAAGGAAAATTATAGCTTCAACAACAACAACATCCACTTGAGCATTAACATGGTCTTGTAAGTTCTCTACTTCTTGACCTTCCACATCAAATTATTGGCTACAACTAGTATCATGTATATTATTATCTACATTATGTGGCCATATAATAGCCCTCCTAGATCCAACTTTGATATTAGAAGTTGTGAGAGCCATTTTAAATGCTTTACATGAAATCTCGGCTAGATCAAACCTTTTTACTTCCACCCCTAGATTCTTTCCCATCCATGAATCTCGCTCGACCCTGAAATAATTCTTGAAATTCCAAAACAAGATGGCATCAAGTGATCGCAATTTATGACTTGTATGAGATGACAATGTTAATAGGTCAATGCTCAAATTTTTGGCCTCATCAATTGTCTGCACAAGAATGTGGCTTTCATGGCCATCTAAAATTAGTAGGTGTGTGTTTTTAGGTGACACACCACTTGATATACATGCATCTATGTGAAAAATCCACTCCAATAATAGTTCCTTTTTCATCCATGCATGGGGATGTGAAGCCATGCATGCACCTGGTTCAGAATTATGTATATAGTTTTTTAGTTGATTTTTACCTTTGAATAGATAAAATATTAGGATTTATGAAGAAATTGAATTGACACAAGAAAGAATAGTTATCCACTCCCTTCTCTTAAGAAAAATATAAGGCACATTTCTACTCCCTTTCCATGAAATTACCCACCAATCATAATTCCCTCCTTTTCGTAAGCTTGTTTCAACATAGTTTCATACATGGTTTGGGACATAAGATTATTTCTCATATGCAGCAGAAAGAGTGTTATATAAATTGAATACAATAGCAGGGCATTGCTTTTAAAGCCATGTCTCTCTTAAGGCCCTCAGTTGTACGTAGCACAAGATTTATAAGCATTTTTTTAAACCCACTCCACCATGATTTTCCAGGAAACCCATCTTTCAAGGGGTTTGGCCTCCTGTGACATATTTGAGCTATCATTTAATTTTTATAGGCTCTAACTCATGTCCTAATTAGGCCATATCCTTACACCACTCAACCACCACATCCTCCTGCTCTTTAGTGAAAGCTATAATAGACCTTAAATGATTTGTAATAGTCAACCCATTTATCCAATAATGTATGTTAGAGGAAGAAATACCATGTTTTTTTCAAGAGGCACAAATAGAATATCCCCTAAACTCTATTTCATCAATTGCAGCTAGCATGTCTTGCTTTTTCCATCCTCTTATGGCACTGATTTTATTTGTTGAACATGCACCTTTCCATGTGGTTGATGGTGGGATAACATGATCTACCACCACAATGATATTTTGAACAACATTGATAGGAGAATTTGGATCATTCGCATCACCTGCCCATCCTCATCTAATAAAATTGATCACAGATGCCCCCCTCTAGTCCCTCGCCTCCTCCTGTTTCTTGTACGATCTGTAATAGAAAGTCTTCGCATAGTTGTAATAACCTCCAAATTTACCACGACATTTTTACTTTAATTTTTTTTTCTTAGTAGATCACCAATCATTCATGCACTAGCATTTTCTCAGTCAAAATAAGGCTTATTGCATGGAATTTGATGTATATTTTCAAAGTATACAAGAATGAAACTCCTAATCTAAAAAAAAAATTGTTGATCTTGACTTTAACCCAACCGGACCTACTAATATAACAAAACAACAATCCTAGTTCACTACTCATTATACCCTAATTGCAATAGGTGAGAAGAACCAAAACCCACTAAGCCTCTAGTCAATTACAAGTACAAAACCCTTGCAAATAAGTGTAGAATGAGTAATACCATGTAAATATAGTATTATTAACAAGGAAATTCATTGGCTTGTGTAATCAGTAAGAAACCACAATCAATGCTTTAGCTATGTACTATAACTTCAATCTAACATTTTAGTTTTTTGAATTTAGGACTATGTGCATGCTAAGCCATGTGTCCCTAAACAATTATGGGTTGCAAATAATTTAAAATTAATTATCAAATTCTTGTTTGGAGCTTCATTTCAAATACTTCTTTGATAGGTTAAATTATGTGAGGCGTATAAACAATAACATAGCTTGTACCATAGAGCACACATCACTAGAAAAACAAACATGTCAATTTTTCTTAGTCTTCTTTTTGTAACACTGCATATTGTTTACAATGGTAATTGGTGAACAATATTTGTAGAATTGGGCATATAATTACACAGTTCTTGTATTTTTCGTAAAATTAGGGCATATTCTTCATCTTAATGCCCCTTATACATCATATTAGAGATACCTCAATATATGAATAAGGATAAGAATTTTGTAAGAGTAATAAGTTTTCCTAGGCTCCCTCATTGCTTGGTTATGTCTTTTAGCTATTTTCTTTCTGGGTGATTTTTCATATAAATAATAACAACAACTGTGTTGGACTTAAGATTGATTAAGGGTGAAATCCCAAAGTTGGGAAACACTTTTTGGCCGCTGGTTCGAATCTGGGAGAAATTTTTAATTTCTCGTCTGAGAAAATAGTCAACTCTATTTCTCGACCGAGAGTTTTAAAAACTCTCATCCGAGAGATTTTAAATATTTCGCCTGAGAGTTTGATTGGGTTTAACTAGAGTTAAAATTCTCTCAGACAAGAGTTATGCATTTTCTCATTCGAGAGTTGTATTGACATAAACTCTCGGGAAGACTTTCGGACGAGAGTTGTTTAACTCTCGTCCAAGATTTTTTTTAACTCTAGTCCGAGATTTTTATTGTTATAATAAAATCCCAAAAAAAAATTTCGCCCGACATTCTACACTTTCTTTTTCATTTTACACTATCGTTTTCGAGTTTTTGACTGGAGTTGTTGTCGTTTTGGACTGGAGCTATCGCCGCGCATTCCAGGATCTAGGTAAGCCTTCATCTGTCCTTAGCCTTGAACTGGGCATAGCCTGTTCCTGATGTTGGAAATGGGTGAGGTTGATGGTATTCAATAGATTTGATCACATTTTCAACTACAAAAAATGCCCTAGGTATTGAAGTGTCTTCTGAGTGAGAATTTGGTGCTTAGGGATGACAATTTAAAGGTTGCCCAATTCGGCATAGATCAACTTTTAATTTTCAACACAAGCAGAGGTGATTGGTAAATCATACAAATGATTGGGTGAAGTAAATATAAAATGATGTGTGTTAACTCCTTTGAATCCTAAGGAGAACATTTTAATTTGTAATGAAAGTAAGGTGGTTAAGGAAAAATATTGTAACTTACTCCAACACATTTCAATTCTTGAGAGGAAACCCGAGATCAAAACCTTCCTTGACTCCCATAACAGTAACATGAAATTTATACAACTAATTTGAAGAGTAACACATCCATAATAGGTATGTGTTTTCAAGCTTCCATTAATTTAGAATTTTTTTCAACCTGTTGAACATAGTGACAAAGTTAATCCTTCTTATTTTTTGTTCTCCCTTACATTTCTCCCATTTTTGTTCATTGCCACGCTTTCACAACTTTCAGTGTCTTTGCTATGAGTCACACACAATTGTAAATCCTCATTCCATTGCCCAAGAGAGCTCTTGTATATAATTTTGTTTGAGTCTCTAGGCCATGGCTTGACCTCATTTTGGAACTTGTGACTGTGTGCAATGGCTACATGAGAGAGAGGTTGACACCTCATAAATATTTAGATTAGCCCCTTTCTTTGAGACTCTCATGGTTTTGTATTTGTCTGAGTTGGGCTCCTGCCTCCTCGAAACAAATTCGAAGTACCATGTCTATTATCCATGACATGAATTTGTCCCAAGGCGTATTGCTATTGAAATATGAAACACAGACATAGTTACCCTAACACCCGACTATATTAGCATCTACTATGGGTTTGAATGAAGTTTTAAATATGTGAAGCAATTTTCTTTTTTGCTCTATTTCAATTCTTTGTCCCTTGGCCTTATTTTCATTATGGCATCCTCACATAGTTATACATGAATCATAACACCAGTAACAATACCCCCCTTTTCATCATGGTTGGGTGTAACTCCCTAAATGTTGAAGTGTCTTCTGAGTGAGAATGTGGTGCTTAGGGATGACAATTTAAAGGTTTCCCAATTCAGCATAGATCAAGTCATACTACATGGCCTTCTAGATGACATCTTCCTTAGTTCTAGGGAATGCTGATGTGACATATTTGAAAATGGGAGGAAGGAGAGACTTCATGAACCAATCCATGAAGAAATAATCATTACGTTTTGAAGCTTTCCACAAGCTCCACCATCTAGAAAACTCCTAAAAGTGATTATTGATGTGGGTGGAAATGGCTTGATGGTAGGTTGTTAGAATTTCAATGCCCATATCATGGAATACATGTAACTATATGTATGAGAAGAAAAAACTCACGATAGCAGCGAACACTAGATAGGTTCCATGAAAGAGATGAAAGAGATGAAAGAGATGAAGATGGACTAAGTCATCCATTATGGAGCTTGAGGAACACCACATGTAGAAATACTTAATATGATCGGTGGAGTCGTCTCCTAAATTCCTCTCAAGGTTGGGGAAATTCATGGGAATATTTATTGGCATAGGGAGCCAATTAAAATCATGAAGGAGAGGATCATTTAATATTTGGCTCAAATCAGGGAGGTTCAAACTAGCCATAGAAAAAAATAATGGTTGGGTGATGTTCGTTCTAGGATTGGTTCCATTGTTGCTACCCAATTTAGTGCCAACATTAGCACCATCATTTCCTCCATTATTAACACCCACATTAGGGCTGATTTTGTTGTCGAGGTTTACATATGTCATATTGGTAATGGGTTGCAATTGAGTATAACTAGGGTATGGAGAACTACTATATGAGTTGGAAGAGCTAGAGATTAAAGGTGGGCTATGAGAGGGATCCTAACTCATCAAGAAGGTGTAAAAAACCATTCATGAAGAAACTAAGGATAAAGGCTTCTTAATATCCACGATTGAAACTTTAACAACTATGGTGTTTGGAAAATTTAAACACTATAAAAATGGGTTGAATCAAGAAGGTTAGAGGGATAAGGGGGTGAATCAAGTCAACAAGCAACAATTGAATACTATGTGCATAGGTGGTGCAAACTAGTTTTTATGTGATACAGTGGGAATTCTAAGAGAGATTTGCTAGCTGTTTTTCCTATTACCTTGGAGACCTTATTGCATGAAATCTATCACTTTAATCATTAGGAAAGGAATTTTACTCAAAATTAGAATCTAATCTAATGTCATGTGTCAAAAGATAAGTCACAGAATTGAATTATAATCACACTGCAATGATGAATATAAGGACTGGAAAAAGAAATCAGCTATAAATCTTAAGCTTGGTGCTTGAAGTATGAGTCATGTGCTTGCAAACCTCATGAATTTCAATAAAATTAACAAAAAGATCCTCGAGGAACCTCTTAAGAACAACCTTCTTGATATGAAGGAACCTGTGTGAGTGTAAAAGGTAATATGCTGCAGTTGCCATTGATATGTCTTGCTTGATATCTATTAAGACATCACGATCCATTGCAAAAAAAGCTTAAGTAACATACACACACACACACACACATATATATATTTCACAGTTCTGTAAGAAGCATGATATTGACATCTTGCAAGATGCATATATTGACAATAAGAAAGATGTATCTTAATAAAATAAGTACAACTCCCTATAAAGAAGAAGTTGAGTTCTCAATGAAGGTAGATTTCATATTGCAAAATCTGTGGATGTAAAACAGAGTAGTAAAAGTCTAGCGTTCAAAGCTAGACATTTGCAAACCCTAGAAATCAAAAAGGGTTTGATACTATGGTGAATTTAAGGATGATTGTTGGTTGATTTAGTTGATAAGAACACATTCCTTGGGATCTTCTTCTTTTGATGATGAATATTTCTCACTGTTTTCATCCTAAATATCACTTTCTTATTTGGAGTATTATCTCTTTATCTTTTGAGCTTTAACTTTTCAAAATTTATGAGATTTTTCCTTTCTCTTCATATCCTTCTTATTTTATTCCTTTTTACTTCTTTTGTGTAGAATTTTATAGCAAAATGTACAAATTCACCACATTCTAAACACTTGAAAGAAAACATGCATTTATACTTTCGAGTACATCTCTTTAATTTACTGGAAAACTAAGAAAATTATCCATCAGATTCAGTACTAGAGTATTCTTCCTCTTCCTTTATTTTCTTTGGAATTTTCTTGAGATTTTTGGTGATACCATTGAACTTCTTGGAGGATTTGAATGCAACTTCACTAGACTCATATTTCTCTTCTACAATACGTAGCTCATAAGCTGTAAGAATTCCAAGAAATTTCTCCATAGTGAGAGTGCTCAAATCAATTATTTTTTAATAACAAAAGCATTGGGGTAAAGTCTTGTTGGTAAATACCTCATGATTTTCTGAAAAATGACTTCATCTTCAAATTTTAAATCGATGCTCTTGATCAGATTGGTCATTGTTTCAAATATTTTGTAATAGTTTCCTTCCTTCATTATCAAGCTCTCAAACCTCATCCTATAGGTTTGGAGCTTTGCTTTCTTCACCTTCAAATCACCTTCATATATATTCCCAAGTTTGTCCCAAACTTCTTTAGCTGATTTGCAATGCATGACTTTTATCAACTCATTCTCACTAAGTGTTTCATTGATGGCATTTATGGCTTTGGGATCGTTTTGATACTTATTCTTTTTATTAGTGTCTGAAGGAATAACATTAAGAACAAAATATCCGGTCACCACAGTGGAGAATAAATCAACACCAAAACTCATGAGATTCCCCTTGGTTGAACTTGGTTGAACTCTATAGTAGATTGATAATAAGCTGAGTAGGAACTATTGAAGGGGATATCTTCATCATACCACAATTTTTCCATGTACTCATAACCATATTCCTTGTACTTATTCAAATGGTTTCAATGGTGTGCTGAGTGCAACTAGTAGTGGTGGAGGAAGGTGGAATAAAACCGACAATACTCTCTCGTTTGTGGAATTGAAAGTGAAACTGTGGGATGCTTTTAATGAATAGGAGAAACATGTCTAAAGTGTTCCAAAAAAATTATAGAGTTAGATGAGGAACCTTGAAAATTATGGCTACATTTCTATAGAATCTATCTCCTCGTTAAGTTTTCCACCTTATCGTCGTTTCCATATCTCATAGTTAAGATCTTATGAAGATATCCCTTCATTATTTGATACCTCAATTTTGTATAAATCTAGTCTAATTGACATTCAACCTTACTTTCTTCGAGGACTATGACTATTCTCCTCATGCAAGGAATCTTGGTAACCCAACCAGCTTATAGATCTCCCTACAAAACAAAGTCATTTAAAAAAAATTTGATTATAGAATGAAAGATACTTACTTAATAAGTGAAGATAAAGTCTTCATATTTATTTCTTCGATGGTGGAGAAAATATGTGTTAGTGATTTCTCTTTGAATGATCTTCTTCAAGGGTAAGGATTACATCTTGGTTGTAATGATGATAAAGCCTTCTTTTTTGCACTCTTCTATACCAGTCCTAGGAAATCTCGATTCCTAGTCTTTAGATAATATTACTTTGAATTCTTCTTTACATAAGAATAAAATTACATAGTCAACATGAAGACCGATCTAGTTATACTTTTCAACATGCCTATGCGTTCACACATAGTACCTATATAGTACTTGTTATCCATTGGTTGATGACATTCAACTATCGATTGATAATTTGTTTTCTAATTTGTTTATGAGGGGAAGGCGAGCCCTACAGAGACCCCTCCATGGCATCAGGCGAGCCCTACAGAGACCCCTCCATGAGAGGAGGATTATCAGGTACATTGGTTGTTTAGTTATGTCATGTTTTCAAGTAGGTTATATTTATTGTTCGTTGTGAAAAATTGATTAATGTGATTTTTTTTTGTCCTGCACAGGTGGACGCACTCATATGACTCGTGCCCCCAGATAGGAAATCGAACAAGAGGAGCCCCAATTTCATAAATCCTATTCTGAGGATTATCTTATACATGGTATAGGTACACATTAGATCAATTTCTAGTTAAAATGTTCAATTTTACGTTATATTCAATGTTAAATAGGTGAATTTTTTTTTCAAATGACATGTGTTTAATGTGAAAACATTATGCTCCATAGGTGCAAATGTTGGAGTTGGGGTTGGCCCTATTGCTGGTGAGGGGCAAAGGAGAACAATGTCTCAGCCTGTGGGATTCATCCCACAATTGGATACTTCTCCAGGTAAAATCTAAATGAAAATTTATTGTTTGATGTATGTTTAATTTCAAACTTATTGTGGTACTCATGTACCCAAATTCTAACAATTTAATTTTTTTATAGTGGGTGATAGAGACATTCATTTCTCACAAGGGAACCATCCTAGTATGAGCGAAGAGGAAGAGATAGTTTTTCCACTAGGTATTTTCAAATTACCAAACAAGTTTTTTAAATACAAATTTTCCTTATAAATTATTTAATTTTTAATATGTGCAATAATTTAACATGTTACAGGTGGTGGTGGTTTCCCTCCTAGGGGTAGAGGTCATAGAGTTCATGAGTTTGCTCGAAATCCGAACTTTGATCCCCTTTACACCCATCCCGGTGATATTCCTGAGCAGATGCCTTGGGAAGATACCATATCCTTACTTACCGTTGATGGGATGAGGGAGCATTCCATGAGATTGCACAATGAATTGAAAAGTTGCAATCTCTCTGCCCCTAGTCGAAATTATCTCTAAATTGTTTTGCACAATTTGGAGAGTTTGATAGAGACTTATCGTGGGGTTGGACCATCAACCCAAGTTTTTTTTGACATGATGCGTAGGAGGAGAGCATCAGTGATTATTATCCAATCCTACAATGAAGTCAAAAGTAGGGTCACTAAAGAAATGACCTTGTCACTATTTGACTTGTGGCCTGAAGAAAAAAAATGTCTAAAGATTGCAAGATTCAACGATCCCAATATTGCACCTTATATTTATGAGAAGTTCCTGTATGCATACAGGAAGTTCGCAAATAATGATGAGGTGTCGCAATATTTTGTTAGGATGTTGTTTGCTCAATTCTGAGAGCACATGGACCCTAACTATACAGATATTGGGTCCAAATTCTATGGAGCTACAAAAGGTTGTACATATGAACGACCTGATGCTATGCGAGATGTTGGGTTTAGGCCTCCAGCACCTCGTTTAGCACCTCGACCACCTAGGGTAGTTACACTTCCAGAGGAGTTAGCCCTTATCTCCAGTGCTGCATCAAAAATGAGGGATAAGATACAAGAACATATTGCAGCTACTTTAGGAGGGGTGGAAGTCAGCTTAGGGACGAGGCAACCTTCATCTAGTGCAGGAGGGCGTTCATTTGTGAGTATTCCAGATGACGTGTTGAGGGAGATGGAGCGAGATGAGCTTATGGAGTATGCATCCTCATGTAGAGACCTCTATGAGCGATCCATTACACTATGAATGCACACCATGGGTGAGGTATGTACAAGCATGTTTTGATCTAACATGTTTTTTTGGTGTATATACATTTAATCTCCAAAAACTGGCGCCAATATATTTATTTAACTTATGCAGTTTACAACATTCTTAGAACAACATTGCCTTGCCCCTGGTGCTCATTCTGTAGATCATGGACATGATCATTTACAGGTGCCACAGTCATTACTCATTACTATCTATCTATATTTTTGTATGTCAAATTGAAATTGAATTTATGTCACATAAATTTATATGGTATGAGTCTTAACATTATGGAATTTTCAGGTTAGCGCTACACATCAAGGGTTGCCTTAAGATATTATTCCTTCTAAGGTTCCAGTCATGACACAGGTATCGATACTTTTTGTTAAACATATTTATAATGTTTATTATATTTCTTTTCGCAAACTTGACTGTTAACTTTGGTTTCTACATTTTAGGCTACATATAATATTGACATGATGCAGACTGAGCCTCAAGGAGATCGTGTAGTCTCTAGGTCAGAGAGTCTACATTAAACCATGGTAACCTCTTACCCTTTCTTTGTTGGTATCATTTCCACATTATAAAGAGGCTATCTAGTGAATTTATAGACAGTTGAGAGGTTCCTTTATGTATCTAGTGAATGCTAAAACTAATATTTAATTTTCAGTAATTTAACTTTGAGCCATAGTCAATTCACTAGGTTACTAATAGTATAGGTGCTTCATTTGGCTTAGAGGAATATGAAAAAAAATTTCCTTGACCATTTCAGACACTGTCACAATGTCAATATGTTGTACTTCCTACCATAGTATTACAAACTGGCCAGTTTGAACCGGTAACTAGTCAAACCGACCGGTCAGCATGCCTACCAGTTCAAACCACCATTGCAACCCGGTTTACACATGCCTTTGACCAAGATTTTCTGGTTAACTAGTGCTAACCGGCCAGTTAAGGATGGAACCGACCAGTTTATGAATAAACTGGCCGGTTCCGTCCTTAATTGTCCGATCACTTCCTCTCCCCCTCCGCGGACCCACGCAAAGACATCAAGGTGTTTTAGGGTTGATGTGTTGGTAAGGGGAGGGTTTTTTCCCTCCAAAAACACCCTCCCATATCTTTTATAAGCAGGGTATCCTCTCCTTTGTCTCACACTAACTCATTTGTTGTTTGTGAGTTTTATTGAGAGCTTGGAGAGTGTTGAGTGTTTGTCGAAGCAGCGATCTTGGAGGCTTGGAGTTGGAGTTGGAGCTATCTTGGAGGCTTTCCTCTTGAGCTAAGTAGACTATAGTAGCCATCATGCCTCCAAAAGGCAAGGATACTTACCGGTTCCGGTACGGTTACCAGTTCATTAGGTCCACTAGTCCAGTCACTGGTTCCGGTTTTTAATACTATGCTTCCTACTCAAGTCCCTGAAAAATAAGGAAGCCCATGCACAAAATGCAAACATACCAAGATATTTCATCTCTCACCATGGCCTTATCAGGTTACTCATGGTACAAGCTCTAAACAAAGCAAGAAAATCCTGGGAACAAGTCATTGCAACTCCAATGGTTGCAACTTCACTAAATGAGCCCAATGTTATGTGACCCCACCCATTGCAGTTGTGAAGGAGGAAGAATATATTTTCATGAATCCCATGGCTAAAAAATACCTACTAATTCATATTAAGGAAGAAGAGACAAATTCTATTACACCATAGAAGTATAGTGATATTGACATTGAGATAATTAGTAGCAAACCAACCACAAAGAGAATGAGAGGGCATCAAAATAGGCCCCACTGTGTTACAGGAAAGAACAGGACATGATAAATTCCTACCACCACCCAAACCCCTGCTACTCCAAGAAAACAATTAAGGGTAGAAGAAATCCTATAACACTAGGAAGACACTACCCCTACTGAAACATAATAACTAGTATGACTCTTTAACGACCAATATGGGATAAGTATTGGCATAATGTATCAAGTAGAGTGAAATTTTTAGTAATAAGAAAGGATATGGTTCTCTCAGCATGTCTTTCCAGAACAAAACAAGCTTCATTTTGGACAAAAGACCAAACATCCTATGTAAATCTAGGAGGTCAACTTATATGTTGAAGGGATCGCGACTAAACAACTATTGGAAGTCAAAATTTCCAATATGATTTATCATGACTGAAAGCAAGAGATGCATAGCTTCCCACCACTAATCATATATGTTGATGATATAGAATTATGGCAGTTGTGAGACTCCCGATGGCAATTACTGCAATAACGTTTCAAGCTCTAATTCACCTTCAACAGAGCTCTTAAAGCTACGATAAAGGGTAACCCTTGCTTCTCTCTTGTTTCAGGTGTTGTTTCTCTAATAGAAGTAGATATGGAATCAATTATATCTAATTGAAAGTCTTTTGACTAAAATCAGTTGTAGATAGAAATATGTGACTTGTATATGAAGCCATTTCTCCACCTGCAATTCCTTCTATAACCCCAACCTCTTTTGGAATTGTCATTATCTCTTTGCCTTTGGCTTTTGAGAGTTACAAGATTAGCAATTGTTACTGCTTGATTTCCAAAGTTCTTGGGTCGCAGTTCCTTTAGTGCATTTTGCACTTGCTCAGTTCATCATCATCTATTACTACCACCATCACATCTGATCCAACCTGCTTATTATAGTGAACTGTTGCCTAAGAGACACTATCATATATCATTAAGATCTATGTTGTTGTCATTCACTGTAAATATTTTTTTGTTCCCTACTTATGCTCCAAGCTGATATGATATTGAAAAAGAAATTAGCAGATGTAGAAGCCGAGTGAGGCCTGTAGAGCAGTTAGCTTAAGATTTTTTTTTAATAATAGAGTGATGTAACATCTAATATAGATTGAGCTGTAGTTTTATTATCAATATAACTTAGCCAATATAACTTACTGACATAAATTTCATCTCACTTTCAAGAAACTAAAACACTGAAATAAATTTCATCTAGTTCATATCTAGTTGAATTTTGTGCAAAACTCTCGGTTCATGCAAATAAGCTATTTTCGTCATACAATCCACACCCCCAAGTAGTGCTTCAGTATCTTTAGGGTGACCTTCAAGGTTGGCTGCAAAATTTTCCATGGGATAATTGTAAAATTGTGTGAAGCATATCCTAAAACATTGGTATCTCATCCTTTGTTGGTTCTTCTGGAATGAGAAATAAGTCTTCTTGCAGTATTAGTGCTCAAATTATGGAGTCATGCATTTTGAAAATAAATACAATGAAATAATGAATTGGAAATTATTTACCACGGAGATGCAAGGTTGTTAAGTTCTATTTGAAAATTTGTTAAAATAACGGTACATCTTACTTGCTAGCCTGTGTTGGATATCTGAGTTTGTTCAAAAATAAACTATACTAAATTTCACTGTCAAAAAATGCTGAGAAACTTCGAGAGATGGGAGAGGATATTTATAACAATTTAATTCTTATAATAATGAATTGCTAAAAAACTGGTTATAAATGCAGCGCAAGGCTGCAAGATATGCCTATTTCCATTGTCAGAGCCTGAAGCAACATATTAAAGACTACTCCCTTATGGTTAAGTTGCAGACTATAATCCCTGAACCTAAAATTCTTTAACTGGTCCCTCTAGCTTCAAATTCTAGCCAAGATGATTGGGTAGATGTGTCAAAAGGGTGCCAAAGCTAGCGAGCAACCTCCAAACCTAAAGCCATCCTTCAGCCAAATGCCTCCATGTTAGGCAATAGAAGCCTCTCCCAGTCTGCTATTGTTGCACCTGAATGTGAAACTTCTAGCCCTTAGAGATCTCAAAGCCATAGTGACATTGAAAGGGCTGCTCTATATCTGCCCAACTTGCTGAATCAATACATAGAAAAAACAAGGAAGGTGAAGCACTTCCAAATAAACGTAAGACGCTACACAAAGTTTATCCATTGATTCCGGAAATGGTATCCAATTCATTTGGGGCATTTGATGAGGAATATGGTAGTATGGATATTGGAAAGGAACCAAGGTAGGGCTTTTCCCTCTTGAATGAAAATATTCTCTTGGAATGTGCAAGGTCTGTCAAGCCTCTACTATAAAGCCAATGTCAGATGGTTTTCCAGATATTGAAGGATTTGGATATTTTTTGTTTGCAAAAAGCAAATGTTATAGGTTTCATGCTTATAACAAGTCAACTTGACCCAAATATTGCTCTGGCTATTGCTCCACCTAGGTGGCCATACTCTCACAGATCCTAAATGTACGCATTGAATAATGTCTTGGAATGAGCAACCTTTTGGCTTTGGATGGAAAAGCAGCTCCCATGTTTGCATGCCTCCGAAGAGAGAGATGTGGTTAAGTATATGATCTAGTCTAGGTCTGTTTGATCCCAATGTTTAAAGGAAAAATTATTCCTTTGATTTGTGGAATATATAGTCCAATTTTAGACAAGAAAAGGATTGAGTACAAATTATATGGTGCACAGGGATCATCCTCATGCTTAGCAAGCACTAACTTACATTTTCTAGTTACCTTTTAACTCTTCTAATTTCAAGTGTTGACTCTTCTAGAGTTGATATTTGAAACTAGATGATTTCAAGTGTTAAAAAATCTCAATATTCATCAGTGAGTGTCCATAATACATACATGTAAGAATTCATGAAACAAAATCATAAATGCTAGAACACCTAATGGGCTGCATTCTAGATAAAACCATCTCCTGCTCTTTAGGTTGGCTGTTATCCAACTTAAGAGGTGAGTCCCTAAGGCAATCTAATTTTAGCAGATGAAATGGATAATTGACTTAGATTGGATCTAGTTTTTATATGTGCAAATGTTATCTTAAATTCCAGATCTAAGAATCAGAAACAAGTCTTGTGAAAAGCTATGTATTTGGGTGATTTTCTTAGACTTAAGGAAAATATGGAATATGGTATTCTAGCTGTAATTGCTAGATTTGTAAACATAAATGAAGAGGTCGATTATATAAATTTTTCAGTGGTTGGAAACCAAGACGAGTACCTAAAGCTATTGTGGGCATATGGGGTCCAAGAGGCAATGGTTTAATGAGTTTTTTCTCAAGTGGATACTGAAAACCAACATTAGAATTATCAAGCTACAACCGTCAATCACTTGTAGTCCATAAATACAACATTTTGATTTCACAAAATTCTAATGAAGGAAAATTATCAAGAATATATGAGAGACTGTTCACAACTTAATTCAAGGAAATTACATCATCTTCAAATTATGAAACATCGCTTTCATTTGACAATTTCCAGCCATGAACAACACAAAATAATTAATCACAAGTAAATTCTCTTAAATTAGGAACAATCAATAGTCTCCAACAAGCTAAATTAAAAGTCTCAAGAAATACTTCAGGGTGTCTTCACAAACTTCCAACAACGTCTAGAGATGGGGGAGACTATTTACAACAATTTAATTCTCATAGTAATGAATTGCTAAAAAACTATTTATAAATGCAGCGCAAGGCTGCAAGACCTGGATCTATAGGAATAACCTAGTTGTCAATTTGACCAACACCTGTTTCCATTGTCAAATCCTGAAGCAACATATTAAAGATTGCACCCTTATGGTTAAGTTGCAGACTGTAATCCCCGAACCTCAAATTCTTTAACTGGTCCCTCTAGCTTCAAATGCTAGCCATGTTAGGCAATAAAAGCTTCTCCCAGTCTACTATCGTTGCACCCGAATGTGTAGCTTCTAGCCCTTAGAGAACTCAAAGCCACAGTGACATTGAAAGGGATGCTCCATATCTGCCCAACCTACTGAATCAACACACAGACACAACAAGGAAGGTGAATCACTTCCAAAGAAAACTAAGATGCTAAACAAAGTTTATCCATTGATTCTGGCAATGGTATTCAATTCATTTGGGGCATTTTATGAGGAATATGGTAGTATGGATATTGGAAAGGAACCAAGGTATGGTTTTTCCCTCTTGAATGAAATTATTCTCTTGGAATGTGCAAGGTCTCTCAAGCCTCTACTGTAAAGCCAATGTCAGATGGTTTCCCAGATATTGAAGGATTTGGATATTTTTTGTTTGCAAAAAAACAATGTTAGAGGTTTCATGCTATGGTTTTTGGCTCGTATTTTTTTATTATTTCTTAGTTTAATTGTAGAGATTACAATTCATACTGGAGTAGAGAACTTAGGAAAAGTTTTGGCGATGCCACAGTGACATTCCCTCACTGTCTTGGTACTATATCACATTAAGGATCTTGGTGTAATTCCGTGCCACCACAGTTCATTGATATCACAGTTTGGTTACTATCTAAGTCATGATGATTCTATAGTCTTGGTGCCATGATGCTCATAGATCTCGGTTCTATCCAAGTTACGGTGTTTCTGCAATATTAGTGTTATCCCAAGGGTAAGATCTCAGTGTTATATAATTTCTATCCCAAGGATAAGATCTCGATGCTATTTCAGTGCTATCCCAAGGATGAGTAGCTTGGTCATATTTTAGCCTTTTCTATATTTTCTAGTCACAACGATGAGCTCAGAGCTTCTAGACTATGTCTTTTGGGGTCCCATTACTGCTGCCAATAATCTCAACCTATGTGCAATTGCTAAGTCATCTTCCCTTTGGGACTATGGAAAAGTTTCAAAACATAGACGAACTTCGAGAGCACATCATCCTCATAAAATGACACATACTGATTCATGTATCCTGGAAAATGTTTACTATTATGATTAATAGACATGTCTTTAGACCTTTGATATGTCATTGTGCCTTTCACCTTCCGACCATTGTGATGTCACTACAATCTTCTATAACCTTTGAACCTCTGAGATGTTGATAAACCTCTTCACTGCAATTTTGGGACTCTGAGATACTATATCTTCAATGTAAATAGAATTCTATCATTTTCGTTTAAGGGAAAACTTGTTTATATGTTATTAAAATTTCTATTGTTTTCACACTTCAAAACTTCATATATGTCAAGATTCATATAGATCAAACTCTTCTTGATCACAGGAACTTTGATACAATTATATGATTTTTGGTTCTTATTACATAATATTGCCTTATTAGGAAGATGCTTAGAAAAGAATTTTATTAATTCAGTCCCGCTTTTAAACTTTTCAACCTTTAAACTAATCATAAAGGAGACAGGAAAAATGATTTTTTCCAGCTTCCTAATCCTTGACCAAGCTCTGAAACCATGTTGAGAAATCTATTAGGGAAATAATATAGGATTTTTATTTAATTGATTTCTCTTATTTAATAGACCTTCATCCCTTGAAATATAGCTTCAAATTGCAATGATATCCTTTGACCTGTAGTGGTACTTGACACTTCTTGTTTTTTCAGACAACAAATACTGTCATCCTCGAAATGAGATGAGTCTACTAGGGTATAAATACTTGTTTCTACCTGTAATTTGAGCTAACATGAAGGATTTATAGGCCGACTTGTAGAGGACAAAAATAGAGCCAATTTTGACCCAATTGCTAAAGTTATGTAATTTACTTTTGTATTAATATGATTAATTTACCTGTAACAGGTATACAAAATCCTAGAGTTTTTTGAAACCTACAAGAAAGAAAATAAGCTTCCTTCTGTCCCTATTATTCTCTGTGGGTAAGGTCTGTGCTTTATTCCTTTTAACAATAACCATTTTGGTTACAGTTTCTAAAGTAGTAGTACCATGCAGGGATTGGAACGGAAGAAAACAGGGGTATGTTTACAAATTTCTGTGGTCTCAAGGTTTTGTTTCTTCCTATGATACTGGTCACCACTACACAAACAATGATGCCGATGCTCATAAGTGTTAGTATGAATCTTTTGTCGAAGGGTACCAAAAAATACCACTTTAGCTACGCATAACTTATAGCCCTGACATCAAATATAGCTGCCAATATCTTTAGATATGCACTTAGTTGATCAAGAAAAATGCTGCAAAAATCCAGATCTATGCATAAAAAGACATTAAGCAGTAAAAATAAGGTTTTTCTCCATACATCCAATAGACAAGACAAGAACAATATTTTTGAAAGAATTTTATATTAAGGGCACCTGGGAGGAAAACAAGAAAGGTGTTTCCAATTCTCCTCAATGGGATGGATTCTTGAAAGTCCTCAGCACTTCAGATCTAGAATTTCTCTCTCTTGTTGGTGTAGAAAACCCAGACAAACATAGAACTCAAAGGGAGATCACAAAGTGAAATAATGGAAAATTTGACAATGATAATGGCTTGAAGTCAGACCAAGAGTATAGATCCGGAGTGATATAATAGGCAAAAAAAGGTGAAGAATGGTAGGAAAAAACCTCTTATTTATAACAAAATATTGGGTCATTCTAGATCTTGGTGCATGATTAAAATAATATTAACCAAATCTAGATCCACCTTTTATGGAATATTTTATTATATTTGTTGGAGGGGAAAAGTATTTGACTTGAGTCAAATCCCTTTATTTGTAAATCATAAATAAATAAATGATTTATTTATAAATTTAAGGAAGTGGTTGAAAGATAATTAAATAAATAATTATTTATAAATGATTTAGTCATATTTAACAAGGAATATTATTTAAATAAGATTTAAATAATTATTCCTAGAAAATAAGAAGATAAATAAGGATTTATCTAATTAATTTCTTTGTTTTGGGTTAAATATGACCCGGAATAATAATTAAATTATTTTTTAATTAATTATTCCATGAGGAAAATCAAACAAATATAGATTTGTTTAATATTTCCTTTTGGGGTTTCCTATTTAGACCATAAAAAACTTAATAAATGTGTTTTATTAAGTTATTCTACATAGTGAAAAGCATCATTTTCTTAAGGTAAAATTGGTTTCATACAGTACTTGGGTCTATCAATGATAATATAATAGATGACTGCAATGAAGGTAATGATTTCCTCCAAGAAAGCAGTAAGTAGGAGCAAATCTGAGACCTATACGTTGAAGAATTAAATCATCGAAGGAATGCAGAAGTCAGAGAGAGAAATGCAAGGTAGCCTAATGTGCTGGAGAACTAGACCCAGAGGAGATGAGACTTACAGGTGCAACAAGTCTCTTTTTATGAGAGGCTACCTGTGCTAAAGGCGGCGGGGGAGGCATGCCTATGCCTGCCGAGACAAAGTACAAAAGAATAGTGCATCCAGTAAACAAGGGACCGAACTGTAAAGTACATGTTGGCATAAACATGAGCTAGATAAAAGATATAATGATGAATCCCACATACATGCTATGCCTTGGATAACAGCCAGGACTTATACAATAATATCTTAGTAAATGAGAGACAAATACAACCCAAATGTCCCCTATCAATGGGGAAGGGCTCGTAAAATATGACTGATACATGAAAATAAAAGAGGTGTTGCAAGTGGCTAAGGCTAGCATCATCAAATATATGGAGTTGCATTGAAGGCCACAATGAAGAGGTCATCCGGGCATGTGGGGGGCTACCTAGAGAGCCATCCCCTCATGAGGTTTGGGGCATCTCACATACACCTAGGAATCACCAATATCAGCTGTTGCATCACTGAACCATCAAGTATATGGATCTCGATCATGCTGAAAGGAGCTGGAGCTGAGAAACAATCAAGTCAAAGGGGAGATAAGGAGTCCCTTTGCCTAATCCATGGCACCGAACAATAGTGGAAGCTGGAACCAAGGTACAATACCCTCTAGACCTGTCTTCTAGAATGAATGAGCTGATGTTGACAGAAGGAGGTCCGCCATAGGTGAGGCAATAAGGGATCCTCAACTAAGGCACGATAGAAAATAGTAGAGCAACTGACAGACTAGTACCAATGATGATGATGAAGTGGGGGATACTGAGTAGCGAATGGATGACTTCCCTTGTTAGAGCATAAAGGGCATGGATGACTTGGCAACGACTGACACAATATCATGAGGGATAGGGGACAGTGGGACTGAAGGCCATAATGTGCGACATGAGAGAGGGACCAAGCAGTGAAGGATGGAGGACTATGGCGGGATACAAAGGGATTCAGGATAGACTCCATGAATGTGATGATGACTCAACTCAGATGCTCTAAACAAGGGCGACTTGATGGTGCTGCCACACAGTAAAGGTCCAATGGGGGACCATAAAAACATGAGTACAAGGGGGTATCTCATGACGAAAATCAACACAAACAAGGACAAGTAAGGAGGCAAAGTGGTGCCCAAAGTACAAGTGTTGTAAGTGAGGAAATTCGATTTGGAGGAGAGGTGAATAGACCCTTCGTGGAAAAAATGTGTCTGGGTGAAGTATCAAATAATGAAAAACTAACAGAAACCCTTTTGAGTGCTCAGTGAGAGCTTTCCAACTGTGCAGACGGTTTTTCAAATGGGGCTACGGTTTAGTTGTAGCAGGTGAAAGAAAAATCAGGGGTTTCTCTTCTAATAAGGCATTTTCCCTCCAAATGCACTCATTTTCTTGTGTAGTTGTGGTGAATGTAGAGAGGAGAAAAGGCCCTAAATCTTGCGGCAATCGTAGCAGACAAACCGACCATTGGAATCGAGATCCGTCAGTTGCAGGTAAGAGGCCTAATCCTACTCTTTCATTTTAATGGATTGAAAGTTCAGATTAGGGTCCTAAATCTCAGGAATAGCCCCACCCTCATCTTCACGGCCGAGTCGCACTATTTGGGCCAAAAACTACGACCTGGGAAGCAGGCTTTGACCTAAAAAGTGCGACCTGTCCCAGGATTTGGCCAAAAAGTGCGACCTGTCAGATGGAGGTGAGTTCAGTGCTGTTGTGGGCTGAGATTTGGGTTTTTGTGGTTGGATACAATTTTTCCTATCAATATACTAACAAATATGATGTTTTTGTGCATATATGGTAGATATATGGATCAACTGGAGAGACAGGGACCTAGGAACATTACAGGCAGAGATCCAAGGGGATCAGGGTGTCTGTCATTCATTGGCCAGGTTTGGGGTTTTGAAGTTTGTGGAGAACCCTCTAATGAGAGATGGGGAGCCCTTATTGGCCCGGATTGTCAGTTATTGGGATCTAGATCATGAGGTGTTTATAGTGCAGGGGCATAGGATCGAGTTGACAGTCCAGGATCTATATTTCATGACTGGTCTCCCACCACTCGAGATGGTGGGAAATATGTAGCCAGTGTTACCTCGGGGGCGTAACATCATGGAGTTTGTAGTGCGACATTGTCGACCAGGACTCCAAGTCAAAGGGACTCGGATATCGATTGGGGACCTAGAGAGATTAGAGACCCGTGTAGTGGCCACAACAGTGTTGCAGATCCTGGGCAGCCAGGCGCTCCATCACATCACTGGGGGGCAGATGATGATTGTGGAGAAAGTGTTGAGTGGGACCTACTATGGGTGGGCCCAGATGATGTTGGAGTCATTGAAACGACAGTTGTCGCTGTGTAAGCAACAAGTGAACCATGATTGCTCGTATGGGACTGTGTTGTGCTCCTTCTTTTTTGAGAAGATCCTGACCTTGCGACCTCGTGTACAACTACTAGATGGGGGTCTGAGAGAACCCAGGATGCACTAGTGGGGGTGACTACTGTGTAGAGGAGGAGGAGGGGCAGTAAGACGGGTATTCTGACTGGAGTTCTTTGCCCATTGGGATCAGATGTTGTTACACATAAACGACTATCCCTATAGTGGGATGAGTTATTGTGGAGATCCGGACTTGCCACTTCTGCCTGGTTGAGTATGGGGGCCTGATGGTAAGTGACAAGTGACTAATATTTTTGTGCATGTTAAAGTTTTTGAATAGTATATATGGTACTGATTCATATACTTTTGGTATGCAGATATAGCTTTGGTAAAATCGGCAAGATATATGGGACGACCTGCAGTATCAGGAGCTGCAGGTGCTAGTGGATCGAGAGCGACACAGAATGAGGATATGGCCACCCTCCTGGAGGACATCCATCGTAGATGTGAGGGGTTGCTGACCGGTGTTTCAGAGTGGGGTTGGAAAGACTTAGACGACCAGTACATAGAGCTATGTATTGGTCTACCCTCGGAATGGCGAGGTGTCATGTGGCACATGGCGATGGCCGATCAGGCTATGCGTGATCTACGAGCTGCGGGAGCAGAGCCATTGGCTCGGGATCCTCTAGATAGTGATTAGGTGTGGAGCAGGTGGTGCCCCCTAGTGTGTATGTAGGGGCAAGTGTTGCCCCCAGTTTTGAGTTTTGTTTTTTGTAACATGCTATGGGCATGTCTATATGTATCAGAGTAGATGGACTCTAAAACATGTTATACGACACATATTATGGGTATGCATTGTTTGGATGATTTGGAATGTTATTGTCTTGTATGAAATGTGTGTGCTAAATTCCAATCTAGAACATGGTTTGCAATGCTATCTACATAGTGATTTTTCTCTCGAGGTACATGACTGAAAGTAATGATTCTAAATTCACGTATCAAAACTTTCACTCGTAAATATCGCCTAAAAATGATAGGATTATGCACACCATAGACACCATTGAGTTGCATGAAAATAAGCAGGGAATCTAAATGAACATGCAGATGGAGGATGTGATGAGAGAGGGAATTGAATAAGAAACCATGCACTGCATCATATTTGGCCTGATTATTGGTGGTAGTACCAATGCAGACACCATTCGAGAGAACGAGGGCATGCAAGGGGGTAAAGATGGCCCAAGCTGCAGAGGTTAGATTCTGGAAATAGCGACTTGCACCATCAGCGTAGCCGATATAGGGTGTGTGCGGAAGGCCCTGCGGAATAGTGTCAGAAAACAATAAATGGGAGGGGGAAGAACAATGATGGTAGCGTGAGTGCAAAGTAGGTATCATACGACAACTACGGGAGGGAGTAGTCTTGATAGGAAGGCTATGGCTCCTAAACCGACTAGAGGGTAGTGTATGAGGGACACGGGAGGGATAGTTGGTGCTCATGTTGCGGAGAACATCATAGATATGGATGGGATCATCCCGTTTATGGGCGGGAAAGAAAGAGCGAGGTTGGAGAAGGCTTCCAAAACATCATCATAATGGAAAAATATGGGAGGACAAGGGGAAGACAAACCACATGATACTGCAAAGCTACCTAAACCATCAGCATGAGAAGAAAGGCTCACATATGGATCATCATGGGGGAATATAGAAGAACAAGTAAATAGGTGGTCAAAAGATGTTGAGCCCAAGGTGGTCGCTGAAGAGGGGTTAAGCGAAACAAGAGGGGAGGATTCAAAGGGAATGTTCTCCGAGGGTCTCACGGATGGTGATAGGTAGAGGATGGTGGTAGTAGGCTCCGTCATCTCGACATCAGGAAGGGGAATGTCAATGGGAGTAGGTAAATCCTTGAGCTGCCCAGATGCATACTGCGCAAGTATGGGAGAGGCGGATTGATTTTGTTCAACCTCATACTCTCGAATTACCTCTAAAGAGGCACGGTAATGCGTCAGGTGAGGAAAATGGTGGGAATAATGGCCATGGACACCACACAGAGCACAGGGTTTGTTGGTGCGAATAGTCTTTGGGTTCTTGGTTGCGGACGAGGAAGAAACAGAAGGTTCAGAGACCGTAGACTCAGGGAACGCGACTTTAACCATGTGTTTAATACGGGGTAACTTGGGACAAGTATGGGTGGCATGATCGATGACATCACACAAGGAACAAGGCTTTGCAGGCAGGGGAGGAGCAGGGTTAGTCGGGGTGGTCTTGTCTTTGGATGCCCCCTTGCGAGCTTTGCCTTTCTTTCTCGGAGCTGGCCCAACAGGATAGGGGTCCTGTTGAGGTGTTGAGGGCACTGTAGCAATGGAAGAAGCTAGGGGAACCAGTTGAACCGGTGTCAAAGCAAGGTAGGGTTTGGGGTGACCAAGTGGGGTAGCGGCTGGAGGGTCAAGGTACCAGACGGGTATACCTAGGGTCAAGTTGGGGAGAGAAATGGTGGCCATGATGGGAACCGAATAGACTCCGGGAGGGGGAGCAAGGAAATGTATCTGACCAACGGGGTAATGACTAGGAGGGACGACTCCAAGATGGTTGAGGCCTGGTGGAACCGACCTAGGAGGATAGAAAGGCTCATGGGTACCATTTGTAGGAGAAGGGCCAGAAGGAGGAGGTCCGGCTGGTGGAGATGAAGGGCTAGGAGCAGGTTGCGGTGGGAAAGGTTAGGGTTGATGTTGCTGACTAGCCGAAGCGAGCTACTTAAGGGTATCCTGAGACGATTACATCATGCAAACATTCGATAAGCTAGGATCAGGGTCAAGGGGAGGGGGAATACCAGGGAAGGTTCCAAGAAAAGAGGAGTCTTTGTAAACTCTGAGAGAGACACTGGTCAAAGAATCGATGGTTTTCTTATTGGCTACAGAATAAATGGTCGACTCAGGGGAGGTCTGAGATTTGGGCTCATGATATGTCAACTGGTCAATGGTGACTATCTTTCCATTATGAGGGAAAAACATCTTGCGGTGGACCGTAGATGGGATAGCAGACATGGCATAGGTGTAGCTACACCCCAAAATAATGTTATAATCACGAGGGGCATCGATGACTTCAACATAAACATAAATAGTCTTTCCCACAAGAGTGATAGGACAATTACGGAATAGGCCAATGGGCTGGGAGGTGTGGCCATCCCACGCACGAATGGTGACTGTGGAAGGGGCCAACTCAGGAGATCCGAGTTGTTTCCAAACCGAAGCAGACATCATACAGGTGGATGCCCCCTCATCAATGATACACCGAGAAACATTAGCATTCCGGATTTTGACTGGGATTTGGAAAGCTACAGAAGCAGGAAGGGGAGGATGTTCTGATTGATGGGCGTCGAAAACAATCAATTGGTCATCAGCAGGATCTACAGCACCCATGGTGGATATTATAGCCTACTTTTGAGAAGGAAATGACTAGAGGAGTTCCAGTGTTGAAATGGCAGTAGGAGACTGTGCCAAATCATCTAATATGCTATACGAATGAGCAGCTCGACCAGAAGCAGCATTTCGGCGTAATGGTCCCTTAGGAATCTTGGTATGAACCTCAAATTCAGGCTGAGGGATATGCAAGGGACCATTGGATGTCGAAAGAGGCTCGGTAGAACCTGAAGAAGATGACTCGGGGACAGACGGAGCAGGAGGCTTGGGGTACTGACGAGACCAATTTTGAAGGTGAAGGTCGACAGTTAGAGGTTGATCAGAGTTCATCATGAGGATTTGGAAATCAGAGGAACTAGAAGGTGAAGGTTGAGTGATCCCTAGTCCATCAGGTGGTTGGGTAGCCACGAATCCTTATTGGGGGAAAGGATTGGTAAACATAGTAGGTTGAGTAGAGGCCACATTGGGGGGAGTAGTAGGGGAGGCATTTTTTCTACGCAATGTCGCTTGAGACGCCCACATTTGCTGCATATGTGGTAAAAGGGGACAATCATGAGTTTAATGACTATAAACACTGCAACATGAACAAGGCTTATTTGTACGAAGAGGCCTGTCCAACTTGGGCTGAGTGCCCTGCTACTGGTTAGCAGTGTTAGAGTCAATACCTAGAGGATTGGGTCCACGATTACCAGGGGCAGATTGATTTTGATTTCCTTTCCTCTTTCTTTGAGAAGAAGGAGGATTAGTCGCGCCCTGCTATGAAAATACTTGCCCCAGAGGGGGTGGTAGTTGCTATTGCTGGGGTTGAGAAGGCAAGGGAGGTGGAGGTGAAAATGCTGGAGGAGCTGGGGCACCAGGCTGTGGATAAGGATAATGGTTAGGTGGGGCAACATTGAGGTAAGCAGGAGGTTGGGCAAAAGGAGGAGGCATGTCATATCCTAGATACATGCTACCTAGAGGGGGAAAAGTGTTGGAGGTGCTGGCCCCTCCCGGAGGGAGACCATAGCCCATAGGAGGTTGAGCGTACTTATGTGAAGGAGCTCCAACGATACCGTCGGCAGAATGAGATGCCCCCGAGGCATTAGTGCCACCGGGTCTGGGGAGGTCAGGAAGGACGGTATAAACATAATTAGACTGAGCATAGATGAGGTCATATTTCAAGGCTATTTGGAGGGTGGCTTCTTCAGTTTGAGGGAAGTGTGAGGCGACATCTTTGCCGATAGCAGGTAAAAGAGATCTAAGGAACCAATCCATATAGACACGGTCTTCAAAGGTAGGAGCTCGGCATAGGCTCTTGCGTCTCTGCCATTCCTGAAGATGATTGGAAAGGCGGGTCGCAAATGATTGATGGAAATAAGTCAAGAGTTCGGTACCAGTGTCGTATCGGAGAGGGAGTTGGAAATAAGATAATAAGGCTTGGGAAATGGTCGCAAAGGTGGTATGAGAAGAGGCAGTCTGATCAACATACCATTTAGAAGCTTCGCCTGTAAGCGTGTGCTGGAACAATCTAAGATGGATGGAATCATCAGTAATGGAATTGGATGAACACCACATGTGGAAATATCAGATATGGTTGGAGGGATCTTCTCCAGCAAGGCCTTCAAACTTGGGAATGTCGGAGGGGAGCTTAGTGGGCATAGCAGGCCAACCAACGTCGTGGTGGATAGAATCATTGATCAACTGATTGAAATCGGGGAGACTGAGGCCTGCCATGAAGGGGAGCAAGGAAGCAGTCGAGGTAGTTCCTGTGGCGGTTCTGCTAGTAGCATTCCCAGCAGGAGGGCCAGGATTACCGCTAGCGTTAGGCCCTGGACCAAACATAGTGAAGGTAACATGGGGAGAACCAGAAGTAAAAGGAGAACCCAATGAATCAGAAGAGGAGTCGAAGTGCAGACTCGGAGGAGGACTAACTCGACGACAACGGGAAGGAGTAGGTCGATCAACTGGAAACTGAGGATGAAGGCTAAGAAGTTTCTGGGATACACGCCTTGGGGGTGCAATGATGACAACAAAAACACGGCACAGAGGGAAGAAGAATGACCAACAAGGGCAGGGAGGTGCAGAATCAAGTGATTACAATGTCGAAACAAGGGCAGAGAGGTGCAGTGTCAATTGATTTTACAATGTTTTAAAGTCTTTGCTTGGCAGTGTTAACCAGGCTCTTCTTCACTTAGGGTGAGTGTGTAGCGTGCGTTAATTTTAATTTTTAAACCCAGACGTTTTTTAAGAGCAAAAGAAAAAGTGTGTTGTGTAACTGAAAATAAATCTGTAGAGAACAGTATATAATGTTGAAATAACAGAAAATTAATAGCTAACAATGCATCAATCTAACCCAAGGAGGCGGGTATCTCAAAAACTAGTCTAACAAAGGGAAAAAATCTAATCAAAACACATTGAAAATAAGCCAATAGATCTAAGGTCGGGAGGGACAAGGATCTAAAGGATAAATCTGTTGGAAAGAGGGCAGAAAATAGCAAAGAGGCAGAGGCAGGGTTGCTGAAAAAGAGGAGGTAAATAGGTAAAAGAAGTAGGGGAAAGGAGGTGACCCTAAAGGTAAACCCAAAAAAAAAAATATGAGGTGATTTGAAAGGAAAAATAGCTGATCTAAAAGGGATCTGAAGAGGAGGGATCAGATCTAGAAAATAGATGGCTAAAACTCTGAAAATTTAGACACCTGCAACAGCTAAAAAAACTCTTCCACAAAAAGTGGATGATACTAAAGCCCTAGGGGGCTAGATTCCGACTTAGTTGAGTAAAACATAACAGAAAAAATTATAAATGGGCAGAGACATAGGCTGGAAAACCCTGATAGAAGCTTCAGACAAACCCAGAAAAATTTCAGAAAATTTGCAGAAAAAAGTGTAGGTTGTAGGTTCTGACCTGTTTTCTATCTAGGTCACAGATTTGAGGCTGAAAAGTGTGTCATGCAGGCCAGGTCATAGGTTCTGGGCCAAAAAGTGCGACCTGTAGCTCTAGGTGTCTCAGCGGTAGATTTCAAAAAAAGTTGTCGTCTTAGTTGCGACTGATGTCTGTTACCTGCGTAATAGGGCCAAAAACACACAGAAGTTAGAAATTTGAATGTTTGAGGGTTTTATAAGTGAAAAATAACATAAAAATGGGAAGAAAAAAAAAGCTGAAGAGAAACACTAGGGTTTGAAGCAGCTGGATATGTAGGAATATGGAAAACGACAGCAGTCGTAATTGAAAACCCATGTGGAGTCGCCAATTGTTAGTATGAATCTTTTGTCGAAGTGTACAAAAAAATACCACTTTAGCTACACATAACTTATAGCCCTAACATCAAATATAACTGCCAATATCTTCAGATATGCACTTATTTGATTAAGACAAATGCTGCAAAAATCCATATCTATGCATAAAAAGACATTAAGCAGTAAAAATAAGGTTTTTCTCCATACATCCAGTAGACACGACAAGAACAATATTTTTGAAAGAATTTGATATTAAGGGCACCTAGGAGGAAAACAAGAAAGGTGTTTCCAATTCTCCTCAATGGGATGGGTTCTTGAAAGTCCTCAGCACTTCAAATCTAGAATTTATCTCTCTTGTTGGTGTAGAAAACCCAGACAAACATAGAACTCAAAGGGAGCTCATAAAGTGAAATAATGGAAAATTTGACAATGATTATGGCTCAAAGTCAGACCAAGAGTATAGATTCGGAGTGATCTAATAGGCAATAAAAGGTGAGGAATAGTAGGAAAAACCCTCCTATTTATAACAAAATATTGGGTCATTCTAGATCTTGGTGCATGATTAAAATAATATTAACCAAATCTAGATCCACCTTTTATGGAATATTTTATTATATTTGTTGGAGGGGAAAAGTATTTGACTTGGGTCAAATCCCTTTATTTGTAAATAATAAATAAATAAATAAATAATTTATCATTTTAAGGAAGTGGTTGAAAGATAATTAAATAAATAATGATTTATTTAATTATTTATAAATGATTTAGTCATATTTAACAAGGAATATTATTTAAATAAGATTTAAATAATTATTCCTAGAAAATAATAAGATAAATAAGGATTTATCTAATTGATTTCCTTGTTTTGGGTTAAATATGACTAGGAATAATAATTAAATTACTGTTTAATTAATTATTCCATGAGGAAAACCAAACAAATATAGATTTGTTTAATATTTCCCCTTGGGGTTTCCTGTTTAGACCATAAACAACCTAATAAATGTGTTTTATTAAGTTATTTCACATAGCGAAAGCAATTTTACTTAGGGTAAAATTGGTCTTACATGGTGTACTTGGGTCCATCTAATGATAATAGGTTAGATGACCAAAAAATGGTGTAACAATAAGGTTTGTACCATTTAGCTGTATGATAGTCATAGGTTTGTAGGTTTTACAATCCTTTTCCTTTTGGTATTGATTCTTGAAAATGGAACAAAAACGAAATAAACTTGTGGTGAACTGTAAATTTCTAATTAATGAGTTGTTGGTTTGCCAGTGGGTTAGCCATAGCAATCACTGTGGTAATATCTGTGGAGTGGACTTTATTTGGCTTCTTAATCCCAATAATCTGAGTAAGCCTTTGAAGGCTAGCTGGAATGGTACATAATAATATGCCAAATTTTTGTTTCAGATTTCTCTTATGTTAAACAAATCGTTTTTCTTTATGTTTGACTAATCAGAATGTTTTCTTTGTCAAAATGGTCAAGCATATCAGTCTCTGTCACATATAATTGATCTGAATATGTTTTTTTTCTTCATCCAGGTAGCGAGGTGCATGAAGATCATTAATCCAAAAACTGATGATTCCAAGTATGTCATAAATGTTAAAGAAATTGCCAAGGTATGCCTATTTACAAAGTTGTCTCTTTGGAATGCAGTTTTTCGTTGGACTGGGTGATAAAGTCTCTTAGTGGTCAACATTACCATGTTTTCTACTCTAATGTTTTATGTTGTTTGCATTAATGTCATAAAAAAATTTAGAGATTGCTTCAGGTCACACTTTGTGGGTTTTGTCTGGAATGTAATGATTAATGGTCTCCTTTATTTATGTAGGGTTGATTGCAATAAGTATCATATTCAGATCCCTTTGCCTCCTAAGATTTATCCCAGTGTGACAATGATGACTATTGAAGAAAAGCCAGATGCTACTAACAATGATGTTGGAGGTTGCAAAGAACAAATTGAATAGATGCGAGAGGTTTACATAGTCAAAGAGATTTACATAGTGAAGTATTTATTAACAATTACAGCATGTTACAGAGTATTGGCCCTTTCTGCTATCGACATGTATTTATGTGTCCCTTGCTATAGCTTAGGGCAACGACAACATAAATTCAGACTTCTTAATTTCAGACAATGTCATCAAAAATCTTACCTTAGACTATGGTGGATCTTTGAGCACCTAATCTCATTCTTTAGTCTGTACGTCCATGTTTTTGAGGTTATTATTTTGGATTTACATTGATATTTAAGTTATATATGGCATGAAAACTTTTATATTTCTCACTTGAATGCATATGTTATATTTCTAGCCTTGTGGGCAGAGGTTTGTGGCTTGCATAAGGGGTTTGTTGCAGACTTGTTGCTTCATTTATCTTGCAACGTTTATACTCATTTATGATCTCGAATACATTCTAAATAAAATTGATGCAAAGGATAACCCAATGATTTGATGAATGATGGCAACGTCAGAGTCTTTTCACAATTGATTTTGAGGTACTTCAACATTTCCTTACTATAGAGTTATGATCTCTTTGGCAAGTAACTTTAATGCGTATCAAAAAACTTAGTAATTTGACACTTCACTGTTATTATACTTTTTTATGTAGTCATATAAAACTTAAGGTAGGTTACTATTTGTAATTCATTGTGTCATTATTCTCACTTCAAAAACTAGTAATATGCTTTAGACACGCAATGACAATTGTGCCATAACATTAAAGTTTTATGGATACATGGGACAACACCTTGTATGTTTGACATAATCTTACAATCTGGAATACACTACTAAATTAATTCTCTCATGGTTATAGTTCTATCGACATGATTTTCATAATCTATTATATTGTACCGTGCCTCAAATAAGTATTTCATCACTGTTTAGGACATTTCAAGTCTAGTTTTCATTAATGAGAAATTCCCTAAACACAACACATAATGATTAATGAGATTTAAATGATGGTATCATTCCTTGGTTCCAGAACTTTGTTGATGTATTAAACCTAAGAACACCGGACCATAAGAATGGATGTCGTACCATTTTGCAGAGGGTTCTGTTGGCCTTGTAGGTCGACACATAAGCAAATCTCTCAGAGATCCCTTGTAAACCTCTAGCATACTAATTATAAAGGTAAAGGTTACGTTGTTGTCCAATGCAACATGTATAAAGAGTTCCTTGAATGTGTGAGGAACAACACCAGGATTATCAGGTCTTCCTTCCTGCACATATTTATCAAGATGAAATCAATTACTTGGTTAATCTTCGTGTGTAAGGTTTCAGGAAATTTTGATGATACTTCAAATTTATGACCCTATACAGTTGAGAGGATGCATTTTATAAATTTGTAAACTTAGATGGTATCACAAGCTATCCCTGACAAAAACAATGCCGATTACAAGGTAGTGGGCAGGGGTTTTTGAACCACAAATTTTTCCCATTCAATGCATGGGGTTCTCCCATAATCTTGGTGCAACTGTGAGGGTAGTGGGTAGTTGATTATTTCCTTCTGATAATGAAGGGAAAATTGACATTACCGGCATGGTTTTCCAGATGTAATTTAGGAAAGCTTATGGAAAATTAAAATGTGAATACTGTAGAGAATCCAGATCACCATGTACAATGGCCTACATTTAGGTCAAGTTCCTGAAAAGGAAACTGTAAGGATTTGGATTTCGAGCCAGCAAATATCAGGGCTTGAACATAACTCCTTGCTTATTAGGCACCCATGTTTTCACCACGGCTTGGGAGGCCCACAGTGGCCTCTTATGAATTCTCAATCCCCTGAGCTTAACCCAATTGTAGATCTGGGTCATCGGAAGGCTGAGCCACAAAGTCAACCTCCAATGACTCGAATCTACAGTCAGTTTAAGGATGACCTTCTCAATCTGGTATTAATGGCTGATTTTTGAAAGGGTATGAAATAATAGGTTTCAAATTTGAGGAAAAAATAACCGAACCTAAATCAAGACACACACCATTGTGTAAGTTTTTCCAGTTTCGATCTGCCCATATGAAAAAATACATACATTGTGACCATCCAAAGAAGATCTAAGAATTGGCACCAATTCTGCATACACGTCATCTGCACAAAAATTGCTAGAATTTAAAAACAATTTTGACTTTACCCACACAAACTTTTGAATGGCAGTCACTAAAAGCAGTTCCCTGTACCTTCTGAATCCTTTTGAATTTAACTCATAAGTAAAGTACTTCCAAAAATAAATAAATAAATTTGAATCTGAAATCTCACCATACATAATACTTCATTTTCAATGTTATTCTAACTAAAGTGCAATAGAGATCTAACATATCACTTCATTTACTTAAATAGAAAATGAAAATAATATTAAATATCAAAATATGAGAAAAACAACCAAAAAAAAATAAAAAAATGCACAACTAAAATGGAGGAAAATACAAGAACAGAGTGCAGAAATGGAATTAAACATCATACAAGAGAGCCTACGCATGAAATGGTCGAAGGCGTACAGGTATAGTAAAGCGTAACAACTGTGATGGAGGATGAATGGTCAAATTCAGATGGGAGAAAAGTAAATAAGTTATAGTAAAGAGTTAATAACCATGATGGAGGATGAATAGTCAAATTCAGATGAGAGAAAAGTAAATAGGTCTACAACTAAAAGAAAGTTGGTTCACCATTACTGTCACAGAATTTTACAATGAAATATAGAATTGTAAAGGTGGTCCATCAAATCAAAGTAGTGCATTGAAACACGTAACTATACATTTTACATGAATGTTTCCTTGTGCTAATCAGGAAGAGAAGTTAATTCCATTTATCGCATACTTGGTATGAATATTTATATTTATATTCCACCAATGCAAGTTAAACTGTTGCAGTCAACACATGACTCCAAAGTTTGAAGCCATTAGACTTGACCACTTTCAAATCTTGTTTTTCACTATTTCCACCATTCTCGCCTCTCGAAGTGAGTTAAAAGGTCACTGACAGAAGACTTTGATTCATGTGGGATCCTTTGACAAACTCAATTCATAGTGAAAAATATCGTTGAGCTTGGCAGGGAGAATCATCCTCATAAATCTGATTTTGTTATTATTTGTACCAGGGATTCATAGTGATCGTTGTATTGTTATGGAAGATATTTGATTTAATTACAGGTATTAGTTGTTGAAGAAACAATTCAAAATAGTACAGAATATAGCAAATAAATTAAATAGGATGATATTGGCTTCCATGATTGTAATTCTTTATTTTTTGATCGATATGTAGAGCGGCAATCAAATATTTTGACTTATTTCGACCTTTAGGGATTCCTCCCTTGACTAGGACCCTTCCCAAAGTCTAAAGAGAAGGGAAAGGCCACCAATGTGATAGTGGGTGGCTTTACTAAGAGTTTCCTCTTGGGTCTCCTGCTAGTCTCACCTGCTAGGGTTGGGACTTTTCCTCCTAGGTGAGATTTTGAGCCACAACACCATTCATTATTATTTACTACAAGTACTGATGAGATGTGGATCTAACTATGTATGCATGCCTTATTTTAGATATGTTGAGAAATCTAGGGGAAGCTAGATTAGGTGATTTCTATTTCTTTGATAACTTCTTGTGAAGGTTTAGTAAATCCACGTAAGAATAAGAGTAAGGCACCTGTGCTAAGTTGTGACCGCACGGGTGCCTTGTGCATGTTCGTGCAGGCCATTTTCTATTTTCTCCCTTGTGAATTCGTTCGGTCAGGTGGAGGGCGTCGCACCTTGGGAGGGCACTCGATGATCAAAATTTTGAGTCAGGTCGTTTCATTTGAGGGCACCCGTATAAGGTTTGTTAAGTTGTGACCACATGGGTGCCTTGTGCACGTTTGTGCGGGCCATTTTCCGTTTTCTCCCTTGTGCGTTCATTCAGTCGGGCGGAGGGCATCACGCCTTGGGAGGGCGCCCGATGAAACGAGTTCTGGTCGGGTCATTTCGTTTGAGGGCACTCGTATAAGGTTTGATAAGTTGTGACTGCACAGGTGCCTTGTGCACGTTCGTGCGGACCGTTTGCCATTTTCTCCCTTGTGCATTCGTTCTGTCAGGTGGAGGGCATCGCGCTTTGGGAGGGCACTCGATGAAACAAGTCTGGGTTGGGTCATTTTGTTTGAGGGCACCCGTATAAGGTTTGCTAAGTTATGACCGCATGGGTGCCTTGTGCACATTCATGCGGGCCGTTTTCCATTTTCTCCCTTGTGCGTTCGTTGAGTTGGGTGCCCAATGAAACGAGTTCGGGTCGGGTCATTTTTTTTAGGGCACCCGTATAAGGTTTTCTAAGTTGTGACCGCATGGGTGCCTTGTGCATGTTTTTATGGGACATTTTCCGTTTTCTCCCTTGTGCATTTTGTCAGTCAGGCTGAGGGTGTCACGCCTTAGGAGGGCGCCCGATGAAATGAGTTCGGGTCAGGTCGTTTCGTTTGAGGGCGCCCATATTAGGTTTGCTAAGTTGTGACCGCACGGGTGCCTTGTGCACATTCGTGCGGGCCGTTTGTCGTTTTCTCCCTTGTGTGTTTATTTGGTCGGGAGGAGGGTGTTGCGCCTTGGGAGGGTGCCCGATGAAACGAGTTCAGGTCGAGTCATTTCATTTGAGGGCACCCGTATAAGGTTTGATAAGTTGTGACTGCACGGGTGCCTTGTGCACGTTCGTGCGGGCTGTTTTCCATTTTCTCCCTTGTGCGTTCATTCTGTTGGGCTGAGAGCATCGCGCCTTGTGAGGGTGCCCGATGAAACGAGCTCGGGTTGGGTCATTTCATTTGAGGGCGCCCATATAAAATTTGCTAAGTTGTGACCGCACAGGTGCCTTGTGCACTTTCGTGCGGGCTGTTTTCCATTTTCTCCCTTGTGCGTTTGTTCAGTCGGGCGGAGGGCATCACACCTTAGGAGGGTGCCTGATGAAACGAGTTCGAGTTGGTTCGTTTCGTTGGAGGGCGCCCATATAAGGTTTTCTAAGTTGTGACCGCACAGGTGCCTTGTGTACGTTTGTATGGGCCATTTTCCATTTTCTCCCTTCTGCGTTCGTTCAATCAGGTGGAGGGCATCGCGCCTTAGGAGGGCGCCCGATGAAACGAGTTCAGGTTGGGTCGTTTCTTTTGAGGGCGCCCGTATAAGGTTTGCTAAGCTGTGACCGCATGGGTGCCTTGTGTGTGTTCGTGCAGTTTTCTCCCTTGTGCGTTCGTTCAGTTGGGCAGAGGGCATTGCGCCTTAGGAGGGATACTGATGAAACGATTTCAGGTCAATTGGTTTCATTTGAGGGCGCCCGTATAAGGTTTGCTAAGTTGTGACTGCACGGGTGCCTTGTGCACGTTCGTGTGGGCCATTTTTCATTTTCTCCCTTGTGCGTTCATTCAGTCAGGCGGAGGGCGTCGCGCCTTGGGAGGGCGCCCAATGAAACGAGTTCAGGTTGGATCATTTCCTTTAAGGGCGCCCGTATAAGATTTTCTAATTTGTGACCGTACGGGTGCCTTGTGCACATTCGTGTAGGCCGTTTGTTGTTTTCTCCCTTGTGTGTTCGTTTCATCAGGCGGAAGGCATCGCACCTTGGGAGGGCGCCCGATGAAACGAGTTCAGGTCAGGACGTTTTTTTTAGGGCGCCTGTATAAGGTTTTCCAAGTTGTGACCGCACGGGTGCCTTGTGCACGTTCGTGCGGGCTGTTTTCTGTTTTCTCCCTTGTTTGTTCGTTCAGTCGGGCAGAGGGCGTCGCGCCTTAGGAGGGCGCCCGATGAAACGAGTTCAGGTCGGGTTGTTTCGTTTGAGGGCGCTCGTATAAGGTTTTCTAAGTTGTGACCGCACGGGTGCCTTATCCACGTTCGTGCGGGTCATTTGCCGTTTTCTCCCTTGTGCATTCGTTTAGTCGGGCAGAGGGAGTCGCGCCTTGGGAGGGTGCCCGATGAAATGAGTTCGAGTTGGGTCGTTTCGTTTGAGGGCGCCCGTATAAGTTTTGCTTAGTTGTGACTGCATTTGTGCCTTGTGCACGTTCGTGCGGGCCATTTGTCGTTTTCTCCCTTGTGCGTTTGTTCGGTCGGGCAGAGGGCGTTGCGCCTTGGGAAGGCGCCCGATGAAACAAGTTCGAGTCGGGTCATTTCGTTTGAGGGTGCCCATATCAAGTTTTCTAAGTTGTGACCGCATGAGTGCCTTCGGCATTATTATATATATACATTTAACTAAATATTCATTCATCACCATTATATCCATGCAAAAAAAGGGGTGAGTTAAGATCATCTAGGAGTAAACATGATGGACACATTAAATCACCATTAAATCCATTATTATTTATATACATTTAACTAAATATTCATTCATCACCATCATATCCATGAAAAAAAAGGGGTGAGTTAAGATCATCTAGGAGTAAACATGATGGACACATTAAATCACCATAACTTAATTATCTATCAAAGCACCCTGATCCAATAGATCATAATATATTGTTCGTACCAACACACATCTAAGCATCCACATGTCAATTTATTTGAAAGAAATCCACAATATAGTCTTAAACTATATAAATTCCAATGCATTGTAGCAATTATATGTTCTAACCCTAGAATCAAAGTTCAATGTTCATCTTGAACAATGCGTTCCAGTCATATGAAATGTGCTAGCGGAAAATTTTCCAGAATGGCATCACGATCATCTATCGATAACCTCTATTATCGTTGTTTTTTTCTACTCTTCACTTGCTTCAACTGTAGTCGAGTTGCTATGACCAATTGACTATATTTGGCATAAATAACCTCTGGCTGGCAATCTTGAAAAATAATATGATCTTTACATTTATTTACTTCTTCAAAGAAATGTCCCATTAACACCATTGAAACGATTGGGTATGTATAATTTGATGGAACATTATACTCTTGCAACAACGTGGATTTAGACATAGTGCATCGTAATAAATAATAATGCACTTTTTCTTGATTATTTTCTGGTGCAATGAAAACGAATACATCACCTTCTATAACCATATCAGAAACATGATCATAATCATTGTCAATCATAGCCACTTCATTGTCCATTTCCTTATCAGTCATGTTTCCAAATGGGGGAAATGGTGTCAATTCTTTGTGTTTCCATGGTTTAACAAATTTCGTAATTTGGTATTCACTGTCATCGATGGACTCTATCTGATCAATACATGTAGAACAAAAGCAAGAGCACTTTCGTTTCTGAATGCAATGTATATTTGTCATGTTCTTACTCCTAATTGAGTGTAAACTTCTTGTCTGAGGGATTCCAATGCAATTAAATGGCAAAGATCTATCAACATCACCCATTGCAATATTTCAAAAGTACCTGCTTGAGAAAAACACACACACATGTATGAGTTAAATTTTGAACAATATTTAATATTTTTTTTATAACAAAATACACACATATATGTATACACATATATATATCTAAAAATGTATAATATATTATTAGTTAAATGTGTACACCTACCTGTGCACATTAGCCATCCTTGGGTTCAATACATGACTTAAATTGTCCTCGCACCAATTAACAACATCTAAAGAATTTGCAAGTCAAGAAGCTGAGTGATTCAATTGATACCTCCTAAGTGCACGTTTTACGCATGCCCCAACACCATCGTGCTCTCCTTTTCCATGCCTTGTCTCAAATAAATTCCATGTATGTCGAATGTTGGTTCTCTTATGAAGATGAGACAACCAAAAGAATGATCTTGCTGATTTAAATTGACTAGCACAACCATTTTACCATACCTAATGTTCTTTAAAAGCGACTCTTTGTTTCAACAAGTCATTATAAATAACATTAAAACAATGTTGAACAAAACATGTGTCATGTGTTTGATCATCACTGATGTATAAATGGTACTCCTTAATCACCTCACGATTATTTTCTTCGCTATCAAAACCATCGATAGGAAGCTCTGCGTGTCTATGCAAAATATGCACAAATATAGATACTTGGTCTGAATGATAATACTCACTTTGCATCTCCTTTTGTGGACTAAACATGTAATTCTCAGCGAAATCAACCACTGATAATATTGTTCCTTTTGGGAACACATCACGTGATTTCTTGAACTGTAAATCCTGCCATCGTGCTATATGACAATGCTTAATATATTTGTATATTTGCACCCTGAACTTCTCCATAAAAGATTTCACTAAAATGTCGTCGTCAAGTAAAGTGATTTTTTTTTATGTTGTGCTTGAATCTGCAACATGAGTGTAAGTAACATTTTCATATTTATTCCAATTCAGACTGAGATTTGACAGTCTGGGATCATTAGGATCAATGGGATACTTTGCATCGTAGAGTGCCAAATGAGAACATTTGTTGAATTTTCTTCCACCAACACATTCCTTTTTATAAAATAATTCATTATTCTCTCGTGGACATAATATCTTCGATAAAAATTCACGAACACTTGAAGGAGGTGGGTCATTTGACCAATATTTTATGCCAAAATTTACAAATGTCTCATAAAATAATTAGAATTCTACATGGTATCGACAACAACATGTGTCTCGAATAGTGATAGGCCTGACATACCATGGTTTAATCTTCACAAATGTGCTAAGGGAAATCTTCACATCAGTATTACTCTCCATAAATTTCTCAAATAATTCTACTTGACTGACCTGTGTAAAATTTTTGGAACGAGATTCATAAACTCCCTTAGATATATGGCGTCACACTTGATCCTTTTCATTTGGCGACACACAATAATTCAAATCCCAAAACTCTTTTACCCTATTCCTCACACCATAAGGAAGTCTATCATGATATGGATGCCTGTAGATATTAGCCCAACATGCAAGTTCATCATTCTCATCTATTTGAATTCTAAAATTTGTATGCCTCCATAAAAATTTTCTTGATGTTTTAAACAATTTTGAAGTTGCTAACATCAACCGACTTGATGAAGTTTGTTTCGCGATTGCACCTGTTAAAAGTGCTCTACGAGCTTTCTTTTCAACTTGAGATCGCTTTTTGGCTAGTGTGGCAAGCACCGACGTCACATTTTTTGTTACCATTTCATTTGATAAAACCTCTTTTTCACTTTTAATGCCCAATAATTCCACAGCATTTTTGAGAGATTTGTGCTTTAAAAATCCACATAACATTTGAGCTTGTGCTATGATAGATTTACCTTAAAAAATATGTTTCAATCTAGAATTTACTTTATCTCGAACTGTCCTTTCAGCCATTGGTGGTCCCAATTCTTCAATTTTAGTTGCATCCATATTTTCTAGAAACTTGTAGTTGTATACAACGTTCTTGGAACTTCCAATTAATTGCAGTGAAATTCGAGGTGTGGTAGTATCTTCTTCTGGTTTTGATGTTGTCCCTATATAAAAAAAAATATTAACTTCTAATTTGAAATTGACATATACATATTTTTAATTTTAAAACTATTTTGAACTACAAAGTTTAAAAAAAAAAATACAAAATTCAAATTGAAGAAACTATTGACTCACCAGTGACATCGATATCAATATTCTCTTGGACATTTTTGTTTTCAATATTCTCATTGACAAGTTCCTCAACATTTCTCATTTCCTTGTCATTGTCATGTACCTCTACATCTATTTCACGATGCTCTACCTCCACATTTATTTCATGGCTTAATCTTTCCCTTTCCTCTCGCCTTATTTTTTGTAATCTCTCATTTTTATCCACTGAATCAGTTCTTTTTCGATCGTGCCTTGATAGGCAATTCCTTTTGTTTCCCATGTTCACAAAATTGGAAACCTAAAATCCAATTCTATTTGGACCAAATACCTAAAAAAACATAAAGACTTCAGACTAAGTACTTCATGCTTTCAATAAGAGAGAAAATTAAAAGAAAAATTAAATTCATAAAGACATTTTGCAAAAATACTTCATGCCTTCATAGATTGCAAGATTGCAAAAATACTCCATGTCTTCATAGATACATTATGCAAAAATACTCCATGCATCCATGTCTTCATAGAGACATTACGCAAAAATACTTCATGCATCCATGCACCCAAAAAAATTTCAAAAAAATTTTTTGCACCGAGAAAAACTTTCAAAAAAAACTTCGCCAAAAATATTTCGCACCCAAAAAAAACTTGAAATCTTTTTTTTTGCCAAAATTTTTTTTGCAGAAAATATTCTCACCTTTACAGAAAAAGAATTCGAACCCTCGCACCTTCGCAATTTTTGGACCCTCGCACCTTCACAATCTTCGTTGGTTCAGAATTATGTGTGGAATTAATCTTTCGAACGAGAGTATTTATATACAACTCTCACCCGAAATATTGCGTTGGCTTTGGATTAAAACATTTAATAAACTCTCGTCGGAGAAAATAAAATATTCTCGTTCGAGAGTTTATAAAACTCTCAGCCGAGAGTTTTATAAACTCTCGTCCGAGAGTTTGTTATACTCTCGGTCGAGAGTTTCCTTGGGTAAACTCTCGGGCGCAAAGTCTCGGCCGAGAGTTTTTTGAACTTTCGGCCGATAGTTTGGCCGCGCGGTTAAAAGTAACTTGTGGTGGGTTAAACTCTCAGTCGAGAGTTTTAAATTTATCGGTTAAGAGTTTAATAAATTTATCGTCTGAGACATTATCTCAGCCGAGAGTTTCTGGTCAACGAAAAACCCAGAAAATTCTGGAGTTTTCAGGAACCTGCAACTTTGGAGCGGCGGAACACCTACAAAAACAAAATGTTATATTTTGGACCAGGTACCATTAGATTCATCTCTGAATCTAGTTTCTGATGATGTAAGATTTGTGGAATTTCATTAAAAATTTCAATTTGTTATTAATTTTTTACTAAACTGTTTCACTGTGGAATTTCATTGTTCAGAAAATTGCACTGAATGAAAATTCAATAACTTTAAAATGACGAAACCAAAAAATTCAAAAAAATCATATTGCATTTCCTCTCACTGTCCACTTCAAAAGGGTACTCTCATTTTTCTTATTGATGATCACATTGAAAAGAAAATCTAGGGCTCATAAAATGTACTAAAACATCACCATTTTTTTGTCTTCGTCCATTTCAAAAAATAATAAAAAATTGTAATTTAATTTGAAAATTACCGAAAAATAGTCAGTGCACTAGTGCAATATATGGAGATTATGATAATATGGTTCATTTCCAAAAAATTAATAACCTTCCCTAAAAAAGGTTAGGGTTCAAAAAGTGACTATTTATGTTTGCCTGAAAATTTCAAGTATATGCAGTTAGTAAACAACAGATTTACCCCTCTATATGTCAATATTTTTTTTTTTTAAATATGAGTATGGAGGTAAGACAATTCTCTACAATTATTGTTTTTATGTCAAAGCATAATTTGCATTAAAAATATGAGTTTAGCGGAGTTGAAGTTGAAAAAACATAGAAAATTACAATTTTCAACGTCAAAAAGGGGCAAAAAGTGTTTCCTAACTTCACTTTTTCACCCTTAAAAAGTAGCGTTATGTTTTTTACTATATGATAGGTGTGTTTCTCTTTACTATATATTTGAGTTTTGGGATGGGGACTAAAGTCTGATAATAAGTTAGTAGCATTTGAGGTTTGATGTAAGTGTAATTGAAATATAGAGATATCTAACCTACTCTTGTCACTAGAGTATCTAGTGGAATCAATGATTAGAATAGAGAACAACTTAGATATGTAATTACACATACTCAATGGATTTACTTTACCCTTGTTTCTCAACAAAAACAATGGTAAAAAATCAATATGATAACATTATTCAACAAAATTAAACCTGATAACACTGTGCACACGCTCTAATTGTATGTCTCCAATGACTGATGAATAAAATGAATGTAGCACTATGCATACAGTCTGATTGCATGTCTGTAGCATTTGATGAGTAGAATGAATGTTTCAAATGAAATTCAATAAGGGTTGAGGGTTTTTTACATTTTTTTTTATGTAGAATTTGATTAATAGGGAAGACTAGCATGGATTTCCCTATCGCAAAGTCAAATGTGTGTTTTGGATTGATTTGTACATGATCCAATGGCTGATAAACTTTCATGGTTGATCCTTGTTTTTCCTTGTGTTTAATTCCTGAATTGAAAGTGTTTGTGTGTTTAATACCTAAATTGAAAGGGTTGGTGTCATTTATTGCATCCTATGAACTATTTCTGAATTGAATGGTATCATTTATTGTCTTCATTAGGTTGAATGGTTAAACACACATGTAGATATGGCTTGCTCGCATTTCACATGTTCTTTTGCAGGTATTACCTAGCAATGAGATGTGTTTCTCCAGTGGAAATCAATGGGTGATTGTTTGATGGGATAGGTGTACTCCTTGATAGAATTCAATGGAATTTTTTGTAGTGCATTTTGACTTAATTGGTAATTCAGAGCTGGAGGTAGTTGGGACAATATGCCTTGTCAACTTGTTATGTTAAGACTTCGTCTTTGAAAGTTTTTTGTCCAATCAATATATGGGCCCAATTTAGACATAATTTAATAACCTATATAACTTAATATAAACTATTTATGTGCATTTTTTTATAGTTTATGATGAATTTCTGATGGATCTCTGTGACTAGTACTATAAAAATTAATGGTCCCTACACAACAATAGAAGTATCTCCCCTACTTCAATACAATACAAAAATTCCATCCCTCTCTTAACACATTCAATGGTGATAATGGTTTCCACTCAGTGTACATTGTTTATTTGAACGTAAATTGTTTCATGTCACCATCTTAGTAAGTTGATGTAATTTAATGTCACCTTCTTAATAAGTTGATGTTTAAATATTTAATGTAATTTAATGTCACCTTCTGAGTAAGTTGATGTTTAAATATTTAGGTATATTTTAATTTTAAGAAAGGTTTGATTTATAATTTCTATTTATAATTTAATGTCAAATATTAATTTGATTAATAAGTTATTTTATATAAAATTTAGCAAGAATTTTATGATTGCGTTTTAATTTAACACTCCTAAAATACATGAAAAACTCGTTAATATATTAAATAATAAAAGAATAAGAAATAAAACAATGTTGGTCCATCGATGAGAACATGGATATAAATCCAAATGTTCTTACATTTGGAGTCAATTTATGATGTTTAAGTCATGCTATGTATCATAATTCAATCAATTACAATTGCAACATTGCAAATGTCAGGTTTGGTTATTATTGTTATTATTTTTTGTTTTAAATAACGTGTATATATATATATATATATATATATATATATATATATATATATATATATATATATATATATATATATATATATATATATATATATATATATATATTAAAAAAATATTAATTTTATGTTAAATCTGTATTTAATTAAATTTATATAAATAATTTTTAGTCATATTATTTAATAAATATTAAATAAATTAAAAAATTAAAAAAAAAATTAAGAATAGATATATTAAAACCACATTTAAATTTTTATATATTGAAACTTTTAATAAATTTAAGAGTAAAATCTAAATTACCTAAAACATTTTTTAGAATATTTACAAGGTTTTCTGACTTGCGAGAATATTTACAAGGTTTTCTGACTTGTGAAAGACCTGTATTTATAAAACATAAAACATTGTTTCCATAAATATCGAGATGATGGAAGACGGACATTCCTGGAAATAAAAACAAATACTTAATTTATATTCTTTACGATAATAATTTTTAAATAAATAGATTTATTCTTATTTAATATATAATTTTAAATAGTTTGATTTTTTTGTTATTAATATTTTAATTTACTATTATATTATTATTATTTCATTTCTATTATTATGTATTATGTATTTATTATTTATTATTTTTACTATTATTTTATGTTATTCATATTTGTAATATATTTCTATTATTTTTCCTTAAATTAAAGTTACAATAATTAAGGTAATAATTTTAGTTACAATTATATATGCTTTATAGTAATTAAATTGTTATCTATTGAAGTAATTTAATTATTAAAGTTGTTAATTACATTTAGAATTATTGTTTTAATAAAATAATTTCAATTAGATTTATAATTATATTCATTAAGTTATTAATTATTAAAGTTTTTGATTATTGAATTTAGAATTATTATTTTCACTATTAAAATTTATAAAAATCTCAAACATTTTGAAAATCTTTACAATTTTTTTTGATGTGGGAAAGACTTAAATTTATAAAACATTGGTTCTATAAATATCAAGATGATGAAAAACAAATATGAAACATGAATGCATCACATTAGTTGATCATTTATGTATATCAAAAAACACCACTATTCAACCACTACTCTCTAATGAAAAAAAATAGTTAAGATTAAAAATAATAAGATAATATTATATTATTAGATCTAAGACTTTTGTAATCTATAATATAGGTAAAATAATTTTCGGATTAATCCTATTATTAGGATTATGTCAATCCGAATGATGTGATTAATCTGAAAATTCTTTTATCTAGATAATATTACAGTAACACTATTGGAAAATAAAATAAGGCTATATTCATACAAATAAAAACTAATACTTACTTTATATTCTTTATAATAAAATATTTTTAATAAATATATTTATTTTTGTTTAATTTATAAATTTAAGTAATTTTAGTTTTATGTTATCATGACTTTGTTTTACTATTATATTATTATTGTTTTATTTCCCACTATCTTATCTATTTATTATTAAATGGTTTATCACTATTACTATTATTTTAATTATTCATATTTGTAATATATTATTATATGTTTTCTCTAAATTAAAATTAAAATTTAATTATTTTAACTGCAATGATTTTAATTACAATTAAAGATGTTTGATAATAATTAATTTATTAATTTTTAAAGTTTTTAATTATTAATTTTAGAATTATTGTTTTTAATAAATAAATTTGAATATATATTTAAATTATTAATAAAGAAAATTCTTGATTACATTTAAAATTATTATTTTGAATAAAATAATTTATCAAAATTTCAATGATCTTAGTGAAAAAACTATATTTATAAAACATTGATTTCATAATATCAAAATGATGAAACACTGTCATAAAACATGAATGCATTACATTGCTTTATGCATATCACCAAACACCATTCTCAAATGAAAAAGAAATGTTAAAATTAAAATTAATAAAATAATAATATAGTCATACTAATGGGAAAACCAAATAAGATTAAATTCCTACAATGCTTAATTTATATGGTTTATCATTAAATATTTTTAATAATTAGACACATTTTTATTTCATATATAATTTTAACTAATTTTACTTTTATGTCACTATTGCTTTGTTTTACAATTATAATATTATTATTTTATTTCATATTATATTATTTATTTATTATTATATTTTTATTATTTTTCATATTATTTTGTTTATTTATTTTTAGAATATATTATTATATTTTTTTCCTAAATTAAAATTAAAATTTAATTATTATAAGTGTAATTATTTTATTAAAATTATATAGATTTTATAATAATTTAATTATTAAGTATGAAGGTTTTTAAATATTTTTCAAATTAATCACATCATTAATATTTACTTTATGGATCACAAAAGTCTTAAATCTAATATTAAAATTCTTAATTATCAAATTTAAAATTATTATTTTGAATAAAATAATTTATGTTATTTATAATTTAATTATTAGTTATTAAATTTTTTGGTTATTGCATTGAGAATTACTATTTTGAATCATATAATTTATGTTGAGAAATTTGGAAACTGTGTATTCTAATTGAAGGGCCTTGAGCACTTCACCCATTTTCAGAAGCAAGAAAAAGCTTGATATGCTATAGGAAGAGTGTTCCACCAAATTATATAGATAAGAGGAGAACTAACTGTTAGCTAGAAAAAAGATTATAAAACAATAATATATTGACTAGGTAAAAAAAAATTATATAAATTTGAAACCAAATTTAAAATTAAAATTAAAATTAATAGATAAAACTAGTCGTTGGAAAGAAGAAAAAATTACCTGTGATAAATCAGTCCAATAAAAACGGTTAATTTTAATTTTAATTTAATTATAAAAATCAAAATTAAAATTAAATAAAAATACTACCCATTCTTCCTTCAGTTCGCTTTGGGAAAAATTTATTACGGTGGAAGATTTTTTCTATTCTTTATAGGTTTCTCTTGGTTTAGTGTGCTTGGCAAGGATAGGCAACATCAATGAACGATGTTTAGGAGATATTTTTCCATATTTTTAATGTCCACTCGAGTTAATGACTGAGCTAGTACAATTCCACTCTTGATTTTTTTCTCGTGTCTACGTGAAAGTCACGTAGCACGGTCTTCATGAAGATACAAAGCATTCATTCTTAGGGTAACATGGGTTACTAGTTCCTGACATGTTAACATGCTTTGTGTAGGTATTTATGGGTGTGTTATAGTGGCAAAGTTCTTGAAACATGTGTGTATTCTATTCTCAATATGTTTTTCTCTTCTCTTTTGAGTTAATGAGGAGGTATTTTTCTGTATAATATATGCTCTCAAAAGTGTTAGGTTAGAGAAATAAATAATAGTCAAAATACTTTATAACATAATTAAAGGATAGAAATACTTTATAACATAGCTAAGGATAGAGAGTTGTAGAGTTTTGAAATGGAAAGAGGCTTGCAAGAAACAAACATATGTCAAAATATATAGTCATGTCTTGAGTCGGGAATTCACATGCTCAGTAGCTAAACCAGAATGATTTTCGACAGATCTATGATAGATCATCCACTGATAATCATAATGTGTATATATGTCATAATGTGGCCAATCTGATAAGTTGTCTCCAAAAACAATAGTCACAACTTGGGAGAGGAAACAGGGATGAGTGATGCAAGGCTCTACCCAAGGTCTTCATCATGGTCGCATAATGGCATAATTTTACACATGTGAATAAATGAGTTGATGCCGAAAATGTGATAATTATCTGACTACCAGTCAATACTGAAAATCATTAACAAATCTGAGCATGGTTGCTAATAAGAATGATAGTCTCCAAGATGTGTTGTACAATCTAGCAAGTGTGAATAAAAGAGTTGATGTTAAACACTCATAAAATCATTGAATTGGGAGTCAATAGTGAAAACCCCCATTTAAACGCACAGAAACCTGCCACTAAGGGTTGCAAGATCCAAGGTATTGTGGTGTTTGTTAGTTCGCCCCATCCATTGCACAACCTCCACCAGCGCAAGGCCAGCAAGGGACACCTCAAGCGGCAATAATAACACCCTTGAGAAGAAGCGGCAGTGGTTCACCGAGTACACCACAAGGAGCAGAATCGAGTGCTTCATCAAGCACGGCTACACCAAGTGAAAGAGGAACAAGATTCAGAAGCCTTAGAGAAATCTATGAGCAAGGAGAAGCAGATGAAGGTATGAATTCCTTATTTTCTTTGTATTGTCAAGTTGATGATCCTATTCATTTTGAAGATGCTATTAAAGATAGAAAATGGATAGAAGCTATGGATGAAGAAATTAAAGCCATAGAGAAGAATAGAACAGGGGAGTTGGTTGATCTACCAGAAGGTAAAGAAGTCATTGGAGTTAAATGGGTATACAAGACCAAAAGCAATGCTGAAGGAAAAATAGAAAGACACAAGGCCAGACTTGTTGTCAAAGGATATAAGCAGAAGCAAGGGATTGATTATGAAGAAAATTTTGCACCAGTTGCAAGAATGGAGATGGTAAGAGCAGTGATGTCCATAGCAGCACAAAATAAATGGAAAGTATATCAAATGGATGTAAAATCCGCATTTTTAAATGGAGTTTTAATGGAAGAGGTATATGTGGAACAACCTCTTGGATATGAGAAGAAAGGCCAAGAGCATAAGGTCTGTAAATTGAAGAAAGCTCTTTATGGGCTGAAACAAGCACCAAGAGCATGGTACAGCAGAATAGATTCTTATCTATTGGAGAATGGATTTGAAAAATGTGAGGGAGAACCCACCCTCTACATCAAAGAAAAGGATGGTAAGTTATTGATTGTTGTTTTATATGTTGATGATTTAATTTTTACAGGTAATGATGATTACCTTGTTGAAAATTTTAAAACAGTCATGAAAGATGAATTTGAAATGACTGACATGGGTTCATTAAGATACTTCTTGGGAATAGAAGTGGAGCAAGGTGAGAAAGGAATTTTTATTTCTCAAGCAAATTATGTGAATCAAGTTTTGGAAAGATTCAACATGCAGGAGTGCAATGCTGCAATTACTCCCACGGTAATGGGATTGAAGTTGAGTAAGAATGACAGCAGCAAGGATTTCGATCCAAGTTTGTATAAAAGCATAGTTGGCAGCCTCATGTATTTGACTGCAACTAGGCCAGATATTATGCATGCTGTTAGTTTAATTTCCAGATTTATGGAAAAGCCAAAAGAAGCACATTGGCAAGCAGCAAAGAGAATTCTGAGGTATGTGAAAGGAACAAAAGGACTTGGTATTTTATATACTACTTCAGAAAATTCAGAATTGGTTGGATACACTGACAGTGATTGGGCTGGAAGTGTAGATGATTGGAAGAGCACTTCCGGTTATATTTTTCATATGGGTTCAGGAGCCATTTCATGGGCTTCCAAGAAACAGCCTATTGTAGCATTATCTACAACAGAGGCAGAATATGTGGCAGCTACAGCAGCAGCGTGTCAAGAAATTTGGATGAGAAGGATGTTGAGAAGTTTGTCCCAAGAACAGGTAAAGGGCACTGTGATTTATTGTGACAATAGCTCAGCTATTGCATTGTCAAAGAATTCTGTGTTTCATAAAATAACAAAGCACATAGACACAAAGTATCATTATATCAGATAATTGGTGAATAATGGTGAAGTTGTTTTCCAACATTGCAAAACAGAGGAGCAATATGTAGATATTTTAACTAAACCATTGGGACAGAAGACCTTTGAATTTCTAAGAAAATGCCTGGGTATGATGAATAACCCAGCAGCTGACTTTAAGGGGGAGTGTTGAAATATTAAAGTCACCTGCCAGCCTTGGGCAGTGACAAGAAGAACAAAGTACAAAGGCAGCAGCAGCAGCAACAACAGAGATTGAGTGCGCAACACTCTGTATTCAAGAAGAATGGAGAAATCCGTAAGGATGAATTTAATTTTGATGGGCCGCAGCCACAGATTGCAGATGAAATTAACTCAGTGATGGGCGGAGCCGTTCTTCACAGTGGAAGGACGAAGATTTTCGTAGATCTTTTCTACAGAGAAACAGAGATATTAAAAACCAGTCGTTTCGGGCTTTAAAGTCTTCAACAACCAGAATGAATGGAAATTGTTTTAACAGGCGAAAGTCCTTTTATTTTTGAATTGGCGGGACAAGTGGTCCCCACCACTTAATCGCTAATCGCAAAGTTATGTTGGAGCAGTGTCTTGTTGATATGAAGCCGCGATGCGATGCGATCCAATCGCAATCGCATATTGCATTAATCAAATGTCTTGCAGATGTGAAGAGTTCCGCAAACGGCACGTTTAATACATTGAAACATATATATAAATCACCCCCACAGCAGCGGAGGCCCGTGGGTCCACAAGACCACGTGGCAGAAATCTATTGAAACCGCTTGTTTTCAATCGCAAGGTTTAATCGGCGGGATTTTATTGTGTGCCCCGATCAGGGCGGATCCGATCGCAATCGAAGGATCGAAGGGCGCCCGTGTTTCCAATCGCAAGCGGAAGATCGGAGGTTTATTTGTTTGGTCGCGCGTTTTGTTTAAAGCGCGGATCCGACGGTTTTATACAGCGGATTTAATATCGGGCCATCGAGTCCATGGTGTAATCGCAATCGAAAGATTGAATGGATCACAAAGTTTGTTGTCAAGCCGCTCGCCGATTGTCGATTGCCGACTGCGTAGTGGTCCCCACTCGTACGTCAGGCATTTCATATTTTATAGTTCCGCAAAGGTTTTCCTTTGTATTTTTGGTTTTAAGTTTTTCATATGGTTTCATTGTAATGTTTTAATATGCGCGGCATATAAAAGCCAAAGGCCCGCGAATTCTATTGTAATTTGTATTGTTTTTGTCTTATTGTTGCGCACAGCAGCGCGGAAAACAACAGAGACACACAGCAGTGTTGGTACTCTTGAGAGACAGAGAGTATTTTTTCTGTGCACTGCGTCTGTAGCAGTCACCTTTGTTGTTATCCCTCTCTGAAGAGGAAGATCTGTATCAGTTTTTGAAAGTAATAGAAGTTTGTTTTAAAGCCCTGAAAGCTCTGTCTCCTGTCAAGTTGTTTAAATTTCTCTGTGTTGTAGAGGGGAGATTATTCTCTCCATTTCTGTTTGCTTGGAATTCCCAAAATTCCAACATGGTATCGGAGCTAGTCTAGGCTCTTTGAAGATTTCAAAGAAGCTGAAGAAGAAGACCTGTTGCAACGTTTCTCTTCAGCAGCGTGAAAAGCTCAACAGAAGTCAAGGTCAGGTATTTCTCAAATATAAAAGTGCAGTTGTTTATTGTTTAAAGAGTTTGTTCTTTCAGTAAAGGAAAGGCAGTTTGTTTAAAGTCTGAGTTCAGTTTAAGAAGCAATGGCTGGACCAAGCACTGGTATGAATCTTGGAAGTGTTCAGCTTCCACAGTTTAATGGAAAGAACTATGATTATTGGGCCATTACCATGAGAGCCCTATTTGTCTCACAAGACTTGTGGGAATTAGTAGAAGATGGTTTCACAGAACCAGCTGATGAGCAGGCTTTTAATGCCTTAACTCAAGCAGAGAAAGATGTGTTGAAGAATAATAGGAAGAAAGATGCTAAAGCTCTCTTCTGTTTGTATCAAGATGTAAATGAGAGTGTGTTTCCAAGGATAGCAGCAGCTAAGAAATCCAAGGAGGCATGGGAAACTCTGAAAATAGCCTATCAAGGTATGGAGAAAGTTAAAACTGCAAAACTTCAATTGCTGAGAAGAGATTTTGAAACTCTTTGCATGAAAGAGTCAGACAGTGTTGACACATTTTTCACACATGTGATTGGGACTGTCAATCAGATAAGATCCCATGGAGAAACTCTTGAAGATAGAAGGATTGTTGAGAAACTTTTGAGATGCTTACCCTCAAAGTTTGATGTTATTGTTACCACCATAGAAGAGACCAAATATCTCTCACAGTTCACAGTGGATGAACTTCATGCCTCGCTGATAACTCATGAACAAAGATTGAGCAGAGATGAACACTCATCTCTTGAGCACGCCTTTAAGACCCAGATGCCTTCAGGAAGAGGAAGAGGTCAAAGAAAATGAAGAGGAAGAGGCAGAAGTCAGAATAGAGGTGGAAGGGACAGCTCTTCACATTCACATGGAAGGAGCAATAGTCAAAGCCAGAGCCATGGCCAATGCAACAGCCAGCAAGGTGGACATCAACACCAACATGCTCAAGGACAAAGGTATGACAAATCCAATGTCCAGTGTCATTATTTCAAGAAATATGGGCACTATGCCAATGAATGTAGAAAGAAGAAAAATGACATGAAAAATAGGCAGAATGCTAATGTAGCAAAAGAGGAAAAGAACCCAAGTAATGTGCTGTTAGCTTGTAATGTAGCACAAGATAAAGAATATGATATTTCGTTCTTAGATTCTGGATGTAGTAATCACATGACTGGCAACAGAGCAATGTTTGCCAATCTTGATGAAGAAGTTAAATCTGATGTGACCACAGGGACTGATACTAAAATCTCTGTCAAAGGGAAAGGAAGAGTAAGTATTCGAGCAAGGAATGGTGAGCAGAAATTTTTCCCTGATGTATATTATGTTCCAGGTCTGAAATGTAATCTTTTGAGTGTTGGGCAGCTCATAAACAAAGGTTACAATGTTATATTCAAAGATGATGTGTGCACCATAAAAGATATTCCTCCAAGTAAGAAAATTATTGCTGAAATTCGAATGACCAGCAATAGAATGTTTCCACTCAAGCTCAACATTGACTTGAAGGGAAAAGGGAAAAGCATAGCAGCCGTAACACAAGAAGCCTTCCAGAAGGAAGAAAAGGATGAAAATTGGTTATGGCATCTGAGATTTGGACATCTCAATTTCGGAGGATTAAATTTGCTGCACAGAAAAAAAATGGTAAGAGGTTTACCACTGATTGAAAAGCCTAACAGCCTATGTGAAGGCTGCATCTTGGGAAAGCAACACAGAGAAAATTTTCCTTCAGGGAAAAGCATAAGGGCGAAAGCACCTTTGGAGATAATCCACTCAGATTTATGTGGGCCGATGCAAACAGCATCTGTTTCAGGCAGCAATTACATGCTAAATTTCATTGATGATTTCACACGAAAAGTGTGGGTTTATTTTCTGAAATATAAGAGTGAAGTCTTTCAGAAATTTCGTCATTTTAAAGCTCTTGTAGAAAAACAGAGCGGACTGCACATTAAAGTCCTCAGAACAGATAGAGGAGGAGAATATATCTCAAAAGAATTTCTGCGTTTCTGCAGAGAGAACGGCATACACAAGCAGTTTACCACCAAGTACACGCCGCAACAGAATGGAGTCGCTGAAAGGAAGAATCGAACCATAATGGAGATGGTGAGAAGTATGTTAAAGGCAAAGCACTTTCCGAATGAGTATTGGGCAGAAGCAGCAAACTGTGCTGTATATATTTTAAATAGATGCCCTACAAAAGCCGTGATGAACAAAGTTCCAGAAGAAGCGTGGAGTGGCAGAAAACAGGGAGTCACCCACATGAGAGTTTTTGGATGTGTGGCATATGCACACATTCCAGACAAATTGAGAAAGAAGTTGGATAGTAAGGGGGAGAAGTGCATTTTCCTTGGATACTGTGAAGATTCCAAAGGATACAGACTGTATAACCCATCCACAAAGAAGTTTGTAATTAGCAGAGATGTGCAATTCATTGAAGAGGAAGCGTGGGATGGAAGCATTGAGAAAACAGTCAATGTCAAAAACTGTTTATCTCATGATGAAGATGATGTAGATGTGGTTGAGATTAATAACCCATCCATTGCACAACCTCCAGCAGCGCAAGGCCAGCAAGGGACGCCTCAAGCGGCGGTAAGAACACCCTTGAGAAGAAGCGACATTGGTTCACCGAGTACACCACAAGGAGCAGAATCGAGTGCTTCATCAAGCACGGCTACACCAAGTGAAAGAGGAACAAAGTTCACAAGCCTCAGAGAAATCTATGAGCAAGGAGAAGAAGATGAAGGTATGAATTCCTTATTTTCTTTGTATTGTCAAGTTGATGATCCTATTCATTTTGAAGATGCTATTAAAGATAGAAAATGGATAGAAGCTATGGATGAAGAAATTAAAGCCATAGAGAAGAATAGAACATGGGAGTTGGTTGATCTCCCAGAAGGTAAAGAAGTCATTGGATTTAAATGGGTATACAAGACCAAAAGCAATGCTGAAGGAAAAATAGAAAGACACAAGGCCAGACTTGTTGTCAAAGGATATAAGCAGAAGCAAGGGATTGATTATGAAGAAACTTTTGCACCGGTTGCAAGAATGGAGACGGTAAGAGAAGTGTTGTCCATAGCAGCACAAAATAAATGGAAAGTATATCAAATGGATGTAAAATCCGCATTTTTAAATGGATTTTTAATGGAAGAGGTATATGTGGAACAGCCTCTTGGATATGAGAAGAAAGGCCAAGAGCATAAGGTCTGTAAATTGAAGAAAGCTCTTTATGGGCTGAAACAAGCACCAAGAGCATGGTACAACAGAATATATTCTTATCTATTGGAGAATGGATTTGAAAAATGTGAGGGAGAACCCACCCTCTACATCAAAGAAAAGGATGGTAAGTTATTGATTGTTGTTTTATATGTTGATGATTTAATTTTTACAGGTAATGATGATTACCTCGTTGAAAATTTTAAAACAGTCATGAAAGATGAATTTGAAATGACTGACATGGGTTTGTTGAGATACTTCTTGGGAATAGAAGTGGAGCAAGGTGAGAAAGGGATTTTTATTTCTCAAGCAAAGTATGTGAATCAAGTTCTAGAAAGATTTAATATGCAGGAGTGCAAAGTTGCAATTACTCCCACAGTAATGGGATTGAAGTTGAGTAAAGATGACAGCAGCAAGGATTTTGATCCAAGTTTGTATAAAAGCATAGTTGGCAGCCTCATGTATTTGACTGCAACTAGGCCAGATATTATGCATCTTCATTAGTTTAATTTCAGTTATGGAAAAGCTAAAAGAAGCACATTGGCAAGCGGCAAGAAGATTACGAGGGTATGTGAAAGGAACAAAAGGATTTGGTATTTTATATACTACTTCAGAAAATTTAGAATTGGTTGGATACACTGACAGTGATTGGGCTGGAAGTGTAGATGATCGGAAGAGCACTTCCGGTTATATTTTTCATATGGGTTCAGGAGCCATTTCATTGGCTTCTAAGAAACAGCCGGTTGTAGCATTGTCTACAGCAGAGGCAGAATATGTGGCAGCTACAGCAGCAACGTGTCAAGCAATTTGGATGAGAAGGATGTTGAGAAGTCTATGTCAAGAATAGGTAAAGGGCACTGTGATTTATTGTGACAATAGCTCAGCTATTGCATTCTCAAAGAATTCCGTGTTTCATAAAAGAACAAAGCACATAGACACAAAATATCATTATATCAGAGAATTGGTGAATAATGGTGAAGTTGTTTTACAGCATTGTAAAACGGAGGAGCAGTATGCAGATATTTTAAATAAACCATTGGGACAGAAGACCTTTGAATTTCTAAGAAAATGCCTGGGTATTATGAATAACCCAGCAGCTGACTTTAAGGCGGAGTGTTGAAAATATTAAAGTCACCTGCCAGCCTTGGGCAGTGACAAGAAGAAACAAGTACAAAGGCAGCCGCAACAGCAACAGAGATTGAGTGCGCAGCACTCTGAATTGAAGAATGTTGGTGAATCCATAAGGATGAATTTAATTCTTGATGGGCCGCACACTGTCAGTTGCGAGATGAAATTAACTAGGATGTGGGGCGGGCAGTTCTTCACATTAGAAGGACGAAGATTTTCGTAGATCTTTTCTACAGAGAAACAGAGATATTAAAAACCAGTCGTTTCGGGCTTTAAAGTCTTCAACAACCAGAATGAATGGAAATTGTTTTAACAGGCGAAAGTCCTTTTATTTTTGAATTGGCGGGACAAGTGGTCCCCACCACTTAATCGCTAATCGCAAAGTTATGTTGGAGCAGTGTCTTGTTGATATGAAATACGCAGCGCATGTTGGAACAACTTTAACTGCACATAATGCATTAATCAATGGCCTGCAGAGGTAAGAGTTCCGGCAATGAACGCTTAATAATTAAACAGGAGAAAAATCACCCCCACAAAGAAATGAGCCTGGGTCCACAAGACCACAAGTAAATCGGCTGGGAACCGCTTTGGTTTCAATCAAAAGCGTTTAATCGATTGATTTACTAAAATGCATCAGCAGCGGATCTGGATCGCATCCATGGATCTTAGAGGTGCTCGCATCGAATTGCCGTGTCAAGACTGAGGTTTATTCGTTTGGTCGCGCGCCAGTTTGCGCGATCCCTTTGCATAGACATGGCGGATTTAATATCGGGCCATCGATTCCATTAGGAACGCAGCAACCAAAGATTAATGATCATAAAGTTTGTTGTCGCCGCCGCATTGATGAGCCATTGCCACCGCAGTGTCCCAGTACGTCAGGCATTTCATATTTTATAGTTCCTCAAAGGTTTTCCTTTGTATTTTTGGTTTTAAGTTTTTCATATGGTTTCATTGTAATGTTTTAATATGCGCGGCATATAAAAGCCAAAGGCCCGCGAAGTCTATTGTAATTTGTATTGTTTTTGTCTTATTGTTGCGCACAGCAGCGCGGAAAACAACAGAGACACACAACAGTGTTGGTACTCTTGAGAGACAGAGAGTGTTTTTTCTGTGCACTGCATCTGTAGCAGTCACCTTTGTTGTTATCCCTCTCTGAAGAGGAAGATCTGTATCAGTTTTTGAAAGTAATAGAAGTTTGTTTTAAAGCCCTGAAAGCTCTGTCTCCTGTCAAGTTGTTTAAATTTCTCTGTGTTGTAGAGGGGAGATTATTCTCTCCATTTCTGTTTGCTTGGAATTCCCAGAATTCCAACAATTTTCGGCGTGATATGCATTATGATGGATACATAGACCTCAATGCACGATTTAGGAAAATATTACAGTGGCCGACTTATATGGATAATAAATGACACCACAACAAAATATGATCGTGGCTTATGGTGGATGTGTTTTTCAGCTTGTGCGTAGACCAGTGTTTTTCATCGGACAAATCCAATGAAATAAAGTAAGGGTATACTTTATGATTTGGTATGTGTCCATAATGGAGCTGATGATATTAAATAAATGTGCACTAGGATTGGCAACAATTGGATTATTGTTTTTTTTTTTATCTGTTATTGGAAGCATTGCCTATGAATGTTATCCTGACTGGCAAAAATATGTGTCAATCATTTAATGATATCAAAGCAAGCTTCGCACCAACAATTCGAGAACTGGAAGCTTGCAGCGTTTTAAAACTTGTTTGATGCCTGCACACCACTCACTAACAAAGCAATCCCCCGTGAAGCTGAGGAAAGGATTTGAAGCGTGAGAAGAAATTACTATAAAAATAAATTATTTAGATTTGGAAAATCGATTTTCGAAACTCCAAAATTTGTATCCCCGATTTCTTTGATTTCTGTTCTGAAAAGCGATGGCAACTCGATCATTTCTACTTTCTTCTTATTTGTTGAGATACTAATGTTACTTGTTGAGATACTAATGTTATTGTCCGTTAGGTGTCATTACATTTAATTTTAGTTAACTTCTCCTCAGATCATTTATTATTGATGTTTACTATATAATCTATGCTCTAATTCTTTGTCATGATATCAAAGATCAACTTGTATGAAACTCTTTAAAAAAACAGAGATCAAAGATACAGACGTTGTATAAGACTTCATAGCAACAACGTGATCGGCTCAGCCAAGTATTTGAATATAGTTAATGTGCAGAAATAATAATATAATAAAATAAAAAAAGTTAGCAAAGAAGCAAGCAGAGGCAGAGGCGACGGCAAAACGGATTAAAGAGAGTTCATTTAACGCACGAGTCAAGGGCAAAGAGGCGCGTTAGTTTTATTTACTTAGAGCTCGGGGCCGGAGGTCAAGCACCCACGTTAATGTGATTTACCAGAGAAAGTTAATACGAATGTCATACTAAGAATGCACGAAGGTGCCATACGAAGCATGCACTAACGTATAATTTCATACTTCCTTAAAAAGGCATTCAACCTATTCAAAGGATTTGTATTTCATTCGTTGTCATGAAATACAAAAGCTTTTTAAAAGCTTTATTTTAAGGTTTTTAAAAGGGAAGAAAGCTCATAAAAAAGGGTTTTTATTAAAGGTTTTTTTTTTTTTTTTTTTTAACTTTAAAATTGGTAAAGGTTAAAGGAAAGAAAGAGGGCTGTAATTTTTAAGAGATTTTAAAAAAAGGTTTTTAAAATTTTTAAAGGAGATTTACAAAAGGTGCATATTAGTAATTGAAAAAATAATAGCTTTTTTTAGCTCTTTGCCATAAACCCGAAATCTGTTTGGCAAAAATTATGAATTTTGGAATTTGAGAATGAAAACTTTTCTACAAGCTCAAGTGTGTTGGGATACACTTCAGATCGCCTATGTAGAGCTGACCCAAGAAGCATGGGCAGCCATGACCAATAATGAGAGGAATGCAACTATTGAACTCAGAAAGGAGCACAAAGCCAAATGTTGGATATAAAACTCAGTCAATGATTCTATCTTTGACAAAATAACTGGTGCGTAAGAGCAAAAGAATGTTGGGATATTTTGCACGTTGCATATCAAGGAAATGATAAAGTGAAGACGGTTAAATTGCAAACATTGAGAGCTCAGTTTAAAACCCCAAAGATGACTGATACCGAGAATGTGGATCAGTTCATGACTAGAGTCATGCGAATAGTCAATCAGATGGCGACACCATTACAGATCAGAATTTTTTTGAAAAACTCCTTCGAAGTCTACCCAAGAAATATGACATGATTATGACAACCATTTTGAAATCCAAATACTTTACAACTTTCTCAGTAGAATAATTGACTCGATCACTTCTAGCACACGAAACAAGACTCAACCTAATAGAAGAATCCACAGGAAAAACTTTCAAAACACAACTCTCATTTGGCAAAGGCAGAGGGAGAGGATATAGAGGCGGCAACAAGCGAGGCACAGGCCGAAGCAGTGGCAGATCAGATCATCATCATGCAACAAAGCAGTGGAGACCTCCACAAAACCCAACCGAGAGAGGTAGATCATGGAACAGATCGAGTGTCCAATGTTACTATTGCAAGAAGTTTGGCCACTATGAACAAGACTGCAGAAAGAAACAATCATATCAGCAAAGATGCATAATCAATATCTCCAACAATGAAGGAGAATCCCCGGAGACCATGTTTCTTTCATGCCATCTTTCGGAAGTCAAATATAGTGAAGACCTTTGGTTGCTAGAAAGTGGATACAGCAATCACATGATAGGTAACAAGAATCTTCTTTCTTCTCTTGATGCTTCCATAACATTAGAGGTAACACTTGGAGACCGAACAAGTATTAAAGCTGAAGGAAAATGTATTGTCCCTATTCTTACTAAACAGAATGATAACAAATACATCCCTGATGTTTACTATGTTCCTCAGTTGAAACATAATCTCATTAGTGTAGGAAAACTAATGGAACATGGCTATGATGTATTATTTCAGAAGAACACACGCTATATATATGACAAACATCCCCATAAAATATTGATAGCAAAAGTTGAAAGACCAAGAATAGGATGTTCCCATTGACCCTTAGAAGCCAAAATACCAGACAATATTTAGTCCAAAATATATAGGGAATAGATCAGAGTCATTTATGGCATTCTAGGTATGGCCACATCCCAATAAAGAGTCTAAGTCTGCTTCAAAAGAATTCTACAATCATTTGTCTACCTACTATGAGTGAAAAAGTCTCTAATTGTTAAATTTGTGTCCTATCCAGGCATAAAAGAGATAACTTTCCCACATCATCCTCAAGGGAAAAAGAGCCTTTATCACTTCTACATATAGATAAATGTGGCCCAATGCAGACACTATCCAAAGTTGGTGGTAGCTTCTACTTTCTGACATTTATTGATGACTTTAGTAGGAAGATATGGGTGTTCTTTTTAAAAAATAAATCAGATACCTTCTCTAGAATTATAGAGTTCAAGGCAGAAGAAGAAAAACAGAGTGGAAAACTCTTGAAAGTACTCAGATCAGACAGAGGAGGAGAATACAACTCAAATGAATTCAAAACACTTTGTCGACAACAAGGTATCATAATGCAGTACACTGCAAGATACACTCCAAAGCAAAATGGAGTAGCAGAAAGAAAGAATCAGTTGATCATGAACATGGCGAGATGCATGCTACGGGAGAAGAAGTTGTCAAATAAATATTTGGCTAAAGTTGTGTCAACAATAGTGTATGTTCTCAACAGATTACCAACATCTAGTCTACAAGATACAATACCTCGAGAAGCATGGGATGGTAATAAGGTAAATATATCACACTTTAGAATTTTTGGATTAGTAATTTTTTCACACGTTCCTCAAAAACTAAGAAAAAAACTTATTTATAGGAGTGAAAGATGCATATTTGTAGGCTATAGTGAGAAGTCAAAATCCTACAGACTTTACAGTCCTCTTACCAAAAAGTTTATTTTAAGCAGAGATGTCAAAGTTTTCGAAAATAAATCTTGGTTTGATCATGTAGATGAAACTTCAAATCAATCTTTTTATCCACCACAGTCACCAAGATTGGAGGTTCAAGAACAACCAGACCATTCTGAAAATGGTACATCATCAAGAAGTGATTCAGCCAATGATCAAACATCTTTAGAAGAGGGACAGAAAACAAGAAGTATCAAAGACATATATGAATAGGAGCATGACTTTCACCAACAGAATATGTTTGTCTTTCTTTCAACTCAACCGACCCATTTTGAAGAAGAAATTAAAGAAAAGCATTGGGTTGATGCAATGAACCAAGAAATTGCTGCAATAGAGAAGAACCAGACTTGGGAATTAGCTAATCTCCCAAGAGACAAAACTAGAATTGGCGTAAAATGGGTATATAAGACCAAGCTAAATGAAAAAGGGGAAATTGAGAAACATAAGGCAAGGTTGTTTGCCAAAGGATTCTCACAACATTTTGGTGTCGACTATGGTGAAACATTTTCTCCAGTAGCCAGGTTAGACACTGTCAGAACCATTTTGTCCACATCATCTCCACACAAATGGAAAGTCTATTAGCTTGATGTAAAATCTGCCTTCCTAAATGGTGTATTACAGGAAGAAGTTTATGTAGAGTGACCTCCTGGTTTTGAAGTGCCAGGACAGGAGCATAAAGTATATAGATTGAAGAAAGCTTTATATGGTTTGAAACAAGCTCCAAGAGCTTGGTATAGTCACAATGACACCTATATCATCAAAAGTGGTTTTTCCACAAGCAGCCATGAGCCCACTTTGCATACCAAATCACACGAAGATAAAATTCTTGTTGTATGCCTTTATGTAGATTATCTTCTTTACACAAGAAATATGATGTTAGAAGACTTCAAAGCAGTAAACAATGTTACCAATGAAATAGGTAACTGCACTGTTACCTACTTTTTTTTGGTAGCATAAAAAACACCTTATTTTGAAAAGTGGTGATGCAGAATCACCCCTTTTTTTTTGTGCACATTTTTGACACTCTAATATTTTTATTTATGAAGTATGAATATTTCTTTTAAAATGTTAGTGATTTTCATGATAATTTTGAAACGTATTGATGCAGCATCAACTTTTTTTTTTTAGAGCAGTGATTTTCATGCTAATTTTGAAACGTATTGATGCAGCACCAACCTTTTTTTTTAGAGTGGTGATTTTCATGTTGGTAATAAAACACAAAACTTGGATTAAAAAAATATATATAAAAACAATAAAAAAAACCAATAAAAATGCAAAAAAAAACAAAATTAACTCGTAAAATTAAAAAATTTAAACAAAAATAAATTAAAAAAACAAAAAAAAAAAACAAAAATATTTGAAAATTATATCAAAAGAAATGACAAAATTTGAAAAACAAAACACATAATTTAAAGTAAAAAAACAAAAATTAACCAAAAAAAATAAAAAAATAAAAACATCAAAAACATTTTTTTCTAAGTTATTAGAAAAAACCATATAATTAAAAAAAAAAAATTAAATAGAAAATTTAAAAATAATTGAAATTACAAAATTAAAATTTAGATAAAAATAAAATAAAATACAAAAAAAATTAAATTAAATTTAAAAATTTAAATTAAAAAAAATAATAAGAAGAAAAAAATACAAATTTTAAAATTAACAAAAAAAAACAAATTTAAAGAAAAAAAAAAACAAAATTTAAAATTGAAAAAGAAAATTAAAATAAAAATAAAAACTATTATTAAAAAAAAAAAAAAAAAAACCACGTGCAAATAATTAAAAAACAAATATCCATAAATTTACTGTTTTTTTTTAATGAAACAATTTATAAATTTTAAAATGAAAAACTAAATAAACTAAAAGATAAAAAAAAAAAAACAAAAATTAAAATTAAATAAACTAAAAGATTAAAAAAACTATTTAAATTTAAATTTAAATAAACTAAAAGATAAATAAATTAATTAATTAATTAAACTAAAAGATTAAAAAAAATTTAAATTAAATTATCAAATTATCATTTTTTTTAGTTTAATTAAATTAAACTAAAAGATTAGGAAAAAAAAATTTAACAGCTCACCAAAGAAAATAAGCATAAGCCGATCATTCTTGTTGGCAGGTAGCTTGAAGATCATTCTTGTTGGCATAAGCAGAGGTTTCTTATCAAAGAAAATAATTTTCTAAGAACACAAGGAAGGGCATAAGAAATAGGATTTGTTGACCTAGAAGGAAGAAGACTATAAGATCTAATTGAAGACTCTATAGTGCACTCCATTATCTTTTAGTTGAAGAAAATCTTTTTATGTTTCCTTCATTAAATTAAAAAAAGATTAAAAATCAAAACATTAAAACCTTAAAAAAAAAAAAACAAAAAAAAAAAACAGAAAAAACATGTGCCAAATGAAGGAAAATTATGGTTCCTTCAATAATTTTCGAATCATTGAAGGAAAATTATTAGCTCAAAGGGGTAAAAGGGGTAAATTTGTATAATACTCGTCTCGTCCTTGTCTCATGCACCCATAAGTCAACTTTAATGCATGTACAACTTTTGTTTGATGTAACAAGGATATAGGTGGAGATTAATTGTAGCATTCAAAATTTGGCTATTTTCCCAAGCCATTCCCAAGCAACTTCTCCTCCCAAGATCAGAATCCATATCCTATCTCTCAATCTAGTCATTTTCATATTATCACAATTGATGATAATATGAATATAGAGGAAAAAAGTTTAGAATCCTCAAAATGATATATTTAAGAGTTATGACATATCCGACCAAGAGCTTTGTGGCACCATGCCCAAACCACCACTTAAATCCTTAAAACTCATTGTGAGCCAAATCCTCCCAGTGCGCACGAATAATAATTATTGCCTCCACGCACTACTTTCCACCACAGCAACCTCGACCTCTCTATGGTTGGCCTCCCTCTCCCACCTGTGCTCCCTCTCACACCTGAGTCGACCTCCACTACACTATACACTCCTCCATACAGTACCACCTTCCATCACTGTCACTTTTCCCTCCACCAGCCTCACACTTACCTCCTCGGCCACGCTAATATTCTACGCATTGCACTCTCGGGCCACGCTAACAGAATGGTGACATTGTATATTGTGATTGCAATGTTACTGTGTGTTTATTAGTCTCAGCCCTTAGCACTGCACTCAGTTGAATCCTCTCATCTTCCGGTAGCATAATACCACCGATCAAGACCTCGGCTCTCATCCTCTCCCTTGCGGTTCGACTACACACCGCACTTCTACCACCGTGCTCCTCCTCCAAAGGATTTTTTTGTGTGTTTATTAAAGAGGAATCGGCCTCCCACAAAAAAATCCTTTTTTTTAATTTTTTTTTTTTTTTATTTGTTTTTAATTTTTAATATTTTTAATTTTTTAGTTTAATTTAATTCATATTCTAATTCACTCAAAAAACATTCCAACATATTCATGAAAAGTGGAGGTTATCAGCTAGAGATTTCAATATGGAGTGATCATAACATTCTAGCTCCTAAATCTATGATAAAAAATAAAATTTTGTCCTAGAACCCTGACTGTAAAGCAAGGCGTAAGCTGGAGATTTAAATGAGTAATCATAACATTCTAGCTCCTAAAAAGGCGTAAGCTGGAGATTTAAATGAGTGATCATAACATTCTAGCTCCTAAATCTGTGCTAAAAAATGAAACTCTGCCCGAGAACCCTGACTGTAAGGCAAGGTGTGCGAGGAAAGAGATGTGAAGAGTAACATTTGTAGCATTAAAATCCTTTGCTGCTATCTTTCTGTGATTTGCATAAAAGGACTCAACATTCTTCCACTTTCCCAGTCTAAGCACGAAACCTCTTGCCATTGCATCCATTCGGACTTGAACAACATTGTAGCAATTAATGGATGCAATCATTAGATTAGTTGATAACTATAAGTATGATTTCAAAAGCATCTATGTAACATTCTTCCACTTTCCCAGTCTAAGCACAAAACCTTTAGTCATTGCAGTCCCGACTGAAGGCTACGATAGAAATGTACACCTTCTCAAAATTGTGCATTTTTAGGCCGATTCTGGACCACTTCCTGTTAAAAAATCCTTTTTTTTTAATTTTTTGCAATGTTGTTAAAAAAATATTGAATATCATAAAGCAAAGTTACTATTTTCACTGACGAGAATATTGAATTTCAATTAAAATTGTGTATTTAAAATTAGATTTTTTTTTTTAAATTAAAATTAATATTTTCAAATTAATTTGTTTTTTATTTTATTTTTTATTTAATATATTTTTTTCAATTTTTTAATTTTAATTGATTTTTAAAGTTTTTTAACTTTTTATTTTAACAATGTTTTTTTTTTCTTTATATTTAAAATTATTTTTTATTTCAAGATTTATTTGTTGATTCATTTATTTATTAAAATTTAATATTTTTTTAAATTTAATAAATCTATATATATATTTAATTTAAGTTCATATATATATATATATATATATATATATATATATATATATATATATATATATATATATATATATATATATATATATATTATAATTTATTTTTAATTTAATTTTTAAAATTTATTTGTTTTTTTAATAAATATTTTGTTTTTAAATTTATATTTTTATTATTTTATTTTTAATTAATTTTTCATTTTTTTACTTTAATTTAATATTTTTTTTATTGTAATTATTAAAATCTAATATATTTTCTTAAATCATTTTTTTTAATTAATTTTTTAATCTGACAAACATTTTATTTTTCTTTTAAACTTAATTTCATATTTTTTTTTTACAATTTCTTTTTTTTTAATTAATTTTTTTTTTTTATTTCTATATATTTTGAAATTTTAATCTTTAATTAAAAAAAAAAAAAAAATTAAATTTTTTTCTTAAATTTTAGGTTTTTTTTAATGTTTGAATTAAAATTTTTATTTTGTTTTTATTTTTATTTTTTTATTCCTATATATTTTTAAATTTTAAGCTTTAAAATGTTTTTATTTTTTAAATTTATTTTTTTTCTTAAATTTTAGGTTTTTTTTAATGTTTGAATTTTACAAATTAAAAAATGTTATTTCTATTTTTAAAAATGTCAAAAATATGACACAATTTTTTTTTTGTTATTCCAGCATCAACTGGTTTTGTTTTGAGGGTGTTTTTTCAATCCTTTTTTTCAAGAAACAATTTTGTTTTTAGCATAATTTTATAAAAATGTTGAAATTTGACCTTAAAAAAAAAGCGAGTGCGTTCTGGAATACACTTTTTTTGTTTTGGGGGTGTTTTTTCATGTTTTTTGAGTCTTTTTTTGAAGCAGCTCCCGTTTTGAGGTTTTCCGTGTTTATCATTTTACTCAGAACAATGTTAGCAATGTAAGTAGAGTTTGATATGACAGATCTAGGAGTCATGAAATATTTCTTAGGCACTGAAATTCACCAATATGCTAATGGAATTTTTGTTGGTCAACAAAAATATGCCACCGATATCATTCAAATGTTCAAAATGACCAATTGAAAATCAGTTGATACACCAATTTCTCAAGGTACCAAACTCAACAAAGAAGATGTAGCACCATCTGTTGATCCCACATTGTATAAAAGTCTAGTTGGTAGTTTGTTGTATTTCACTGCAACTAGACTTGATATTATGTTTGCAGCAAGTTTTGTCTCCAGGTTTATGCAGTCACCAAAGATTACTCATTGGAAAGTTGCAAAAATGGTGTTAAGGTATATTGCAGGGACCATAGACTATGGTTTGTTTTATACACATTTTGAAAATTGTTCACTTTCAGGTTATATAGACAGCGATTATGCATGGAGTTTAGATGATCACAAAAGTACCTTAGGGTATTTTTTTCATCTTGGAACCAATCTAATTTCATGGTCATCCAAGAAACAGACAATCATTTCAATATCTTCTGTAGAGGCTGAATATGTAGCAGCAAATTCAGCAGCTTGTCAAGCAGTGTGGTTGAGAAGATTATTGAAAGATATTTCAAATATTCAGAAGGAGCTGACTCTAATTTATTGTGATAACATTTCATCAATTTCTTTATCAAAAAATCATGTTTTTCACAAAATGTGAAAGCACATTGACACACATTTTCATTTCATTTGTGAACTTGTCAATGATGGGGACATATCACATTCTTTTTGTGGTTCCAAAGATCAGCTTGCAGATATTTTCACAAAGCCATTGGGAAAGAAAGTATTTGAATTTCAAAGAGAGAAATTAGGCATTGTTAGTGCCTCCACTTATAACAGTTGAAATTAAAAAGGGGATGTTGAGATACTAATCTCACTATCAGTTAGGTGTCATTACATTTAATTCTATTATCTGTTAGGTGTCGCAGGCAGTTCAGTTTTACTTAAGTTTTAGTCGAGATCTACTCTAGTCATTTATTATTGATGTTTACAATGTAGTCTATTTAACTATCTTTGAATATTGAGAAGGGAAATCTCTGCTCTAGTTTTTCGCTCTCATTCTTTGTCACTATTGTGGCCACCAATTTGATAATAACAATACCATTATTTCTACATCAAAGTGTGACCATGAAAATCAAAGTTGGTGTATGGCATGTAGAATTCTTCCATTTTTGGAAAGGATTTAATGGAGAACAACAAGGTGCATGGATGAAAGAAATAAATGAATGGAACAAATTTGAATTTGAGTTTCTGAACAGGTATTCTTTTTTTTTTTAATTCCTCCATCGGGTTTTGCAAATAGCTATTGATCAAACCTTCTACACTTTTAGATATATTATCTATATTTTTCTGAAAAGTGTGGAGTTTCATGACAATAGAACAACATATACACTTGGTTGCGACTGCATGGCTTCTTTCTATACAGACCATGAAAAGCATGAAGCCAAAACTTTGAGAAGTCACGAAAATTTTGAAGTAGAGGCACTTTGTGCTTTCACGAAGAGAGAAACCATGTGAAAGAGAATTATGTTCATATTTACTCAATTCACCAGTTGATACAAAATGATGACAGATTGTGGAGTGCTATAATTTTTTATGGGTTTTGTACCAATTAGATGTTTTTTCTTCTATTCCTACTATTTTTGCAGTTGTCTATGATGCATGAACTAACTTATCCTAGGAGTTATGATGCATATGCATGTTGAATTCAAAAAATAAATACCCTCATATCCGAATCAAATTCAAATTCTTCAGCTTTTGGTGGACCAAAATCCTTTCTCTGTGGGGAGGTACGAACAAGGAGGATCATGACACATTTTACAATGAGTACCAAGTCAGAACCAAAGTTCATTGAAGCTTAGATAATGGGTTTTTGAGCTTCATTTGAATGTGGTCATCGTTTAATTTTTAAAATTTGTAAAAGAGAAATTGAAATTATGAGAGTATTTTCTCCAATTCAATTTCTAAATTCAGGATGAAGTTGATAGGTTTAAGGGACTTTCTATCATCCCTTAAGTTTTGGATAAGGACCTTGATAGGTGGATTTGAAGGATTTACTCCACAAAATTCTCATGGATCATACTTTAAGGGATTCATAGAGTTATTTTCTCCTTGGAGTAGGGGATCTAAGGAGATATTATCTCATTTATTTTGGGATCTTGAAAGCTATATAAAACTTGCCTATGTACTTTGTATGACATGAGAGTTTAGAAAAAAAGAGCTTGAGAGAGTTTTTTAGAAGCCTTTGGAGAGCTTCATTTTGAGAAGAGCTTGGAGAGATCATGAGGTATTTCGAAGGATTTGTTGATATGTACAATTTTTGAACTCCTATGTGTATAAGACAACTCTAGGATTGGCCACATGTTTGTAAAAGAGCATTGTACATCTTCCTCATTTTAAAAATACAATAAATATGATTCGACCTATTGGAGGAAAATCCAGAGACGTAGCCCAGTAGAGGGGGTGAAATCTATTATCAACCTTGATGTTTTCATGTTTTGTTTATTCATGGTTTGATTAAGTAATTTTACATGCATTTTAAAGTTACAATTTTATAATGAAATGAACATCTATATGGATAAATTGGAACTTAATCTTTCAAGCCCATCTGGTTATTCAAAATGTCTTCTTTATAATATAATTTTTTAAGCTCCTCTCAAGCTTTCTTATCAACATATTTTCAAATGGTTCATAAGGCGAATAAAGAGTAAATTATCCCTTAAACAATAGAGGGCATGATGCCAAAGAGACTAGGCAACTTAGACTCAAGAACATTAGAACGGGCAAGACACGAAGATGTAGGGACATCAGGGTATCAAGGAAAGGCTCATAAGATGGTAGGGTTCTCAGAGAAGATAACATAAGAAGGATATAGTGGAAAAAGTGCCATGTTCAAGGGAATGACATTAAACTGCTGTGAAAAATTATATCAAATAGAGATATAGTAACCATTGTTTCTTCCAATATTTTCCCAATCTGTTTAGGGTTAAAACGTATAGAAAGGGTAAAATCGAGGGTTTTTTCATGTTTAGAGAGTTTAAAAATAGATTAAAGAAGACTCCATTGGAGTACCTTTGTCATGGTTGATAACTGGGTGTGACAAAAGTTTAATACTATACCAGAAAAAATTCATTTTTCGTAGTTAGTCCATTCAATCTGGATAAAGTGATAAACCTACACTCAATAAATGTCTACCTCATTTTGTTACGAGTATGATGGGAAAAATGTAAACTTGATATTCTTTGTAAACTTTGAAACGAATCAGATGAAGAAAACTCATAGCATCTTTTTCAGTTTAAACATCGAGAAAAGATAGAAAAATAATGACTCAAATCTTCTTCATAGGAGTTTTACGAACCTGAAAAAGGTAACTTGAGATTTTTTTTCAGTTTCACAAGAGAGAAAATGTCCCTAAAAATAAAGCTCATATAGGATCTACATCGATCAAATATGCAAAAAAATCTCTTAAAACTAGATTAGAACATGTAAAACATATTCCAAAAGAGTTGTCAGGATTGATTCTTTGGAAAAATAAGGAAAATATGCTTCAATATTATGAAACCTAGTGTTCAGGAATACCTTCGATATACATAAACAAGATTTGAGGTCCTTATTTGTACCTTTTCAGTTTATGAGAGCTATTTGGAGAGAAAAAATTAGATTTTATGAAGCCAATTTTACACAATCTGGGCCACCGTTTTGACTCACATCTGTTGCAAGTAAGAGTTAAAACCCCGATCATTTATTTAATACCTTTGGTTTTAGTTTTTACCAGCAATTTTTTCCTTTTAGATGAGTGCTAGCTTTCTTGGTCATGCAATGTGGTAACCTGGTTCAATTGTTCACGTTTTGCATAAAGGAATAAGTGTGCCAACCAACACAATTGTTGATAGTCTGGTCAAGTTGCCACTCTTTCTCCATTATGGATAGTTTCTCTGGCTACCAATATATTTTTATAAAGCCATCAAATATACACAACACTTCCTTCATCTATCCTTGGGGCACGTTCGCTTATTGCAATATTCCCTTTGTTCTTAAGAATGAAGGGGAAGATTTCGAAAGGGATATTGACTATGGATTTCATGATATCAAACTCACTATGTAGGATTATTTGGATGACCTTCCTACTCACTCAAAATGTCATTTTGATCACCTAACGCATCTTTGAGCCATTTTCCTTAGGTGTTAGTTTTATCACATCTGTCTAAATCCACACAAGTGCATTTTCTTTGTCACGTTTGGTTTCCTACTTGGTTTCATTGTTTCAAAACATGGAATTCAAGACGATCCCACTAAGGTCAAGGAAATCCTAAAATTCCCCCCTCCATAATCCATTCTTCAACTCCACTATTTGCAAGGGAAGGAAAATTTCTTGTAACATTTTATCGGTAATTATGGTAAAATTACAAAAGGTTTCATGTGCCTATTAAATAAACGAGATCCGTTTTTGTGGGATGATTAACCTCAAATATCATTTTATGCCTTTGAAAAGGCTTTGAATTATGCACTACAGGTGTGAATTTTCACTATATCTTGTTACATGACCATCCTCTTTAAGCATGGTTCTTATACAAGAAGACAAAATTCATAGTGAGCATGTGAATTACTAACTTTTGAAATTCCTTTTTGGGCTTGAAATTAGATACTCTCATTGGAAAAAAATTCTCTAAAAATAGTATTTGCTGCCATTTGACTATGACACTAAATACTCCCACGCCATACACCTATCATTTCTCAAGAGAACCCTATGAAGCATATTCCATCTCATCATATCAATGGACATAAGTATTCCAAGTGGATCGTTATACTCTATGAATTTGATCTAGTTTTCACATCGCGAAACAAAAAAGTTTTTGTTCTTTTCTTAGTTTTAACTTAATCTTCCTTGAGTAGACCTACATGACATATTCAGTGATCCTATGCTAGATGAATTGGTTTATCTAGTCAAATTTTGTGATTCATACTATGGAAATATCCTTATGTATCTTCAAACCCAATGTTTCCACCCAAATCTATCGAAGGATGATCATCGTCGTATTTGCCACCATATGAAACATTACCTGGTTCTTAACGATAATTTATATCAGAGTGGTGTTGATTTTGTTTTTTAGTGATGTCTTACTAATGACAAAGCAGAGCATGTTATTAATGACTTCCATCTTGGGGAATGCGACAGTCATCTTTTGGGCATGGCTACTACCTAAAAAATCCTTTGTGTTGAATACGATTGGCAGTCTCTTTTCAAATATTTTATCATCGTGATCAAGCAGTGTCACCCTTGTCAATTTTTCACCAAGAAAATAAATGTTCCCCCTACCCCTCTTCACCTATAGTTAGAATTGGTCTATTTTCAAAATTATGTATTGAATTTATCACTTGTAACCCCATTTTGGCTAATATTCACGGTTATATTATTATTTTTATCGACTTCACTAAATTGGTCAAATCTATCTCTACTTTCAAGTCTGATAATGTAATTTCCACTTTATTCCTGTTTGATTAGTTAATATGTCAGTTTGGTGTGCGTCACATTATCGTATAGACCATGGATCACACATTTAGAATCATATGATATCTAACTTAACTTCTATGCTTGCTTTTTCCAAGAACATTCATCTTCCTACTACCTAGAGGCTAATGGCCAAGTCAAATCCGTAAATGGCATCATAAAGAAAATGATCCACATGTTGGTAGGAAATCAAAAGACCAGTTAGCATATAATTTTTTATTATTCACTATGGGAATATTGAACCTCAGTTAAGACTACTACAAACTTCACACCATTTCAACTAGTTTTCGGCTTAAAAGTATTACTTCCCATCAAGTGTCAAATCCCATCACTAAAACTTTTTATTGAACTCCCCCCTGATACCTTTTCTGAAGAGAATAATTTTTTGTCACTTCATAATCTAGATGAAACTCATCGAGATGTTTCACTAGCTCTCGAAGCTCGCAAGCGTTGAGTCAAAACTAAATGTGAAAAATGCTTTAAACCTTGTTCTTTATAAGAGGGTGATATTGTCCTTGTCTACAATCAAAAGAATGACCTCTTAGGGGAAATATATTTTCAACCAATGTAGCTTGGTCGCTATATCATCACACAAGTCCTTTATAAAGGGGCCTATGAGCTTATGGATTGCAATGGCATCAAACTTGCTCAGCCCTACAACAATATTTATCTAAAAAACTATTCTTCTTAAATCATATATGCTTTGTAATTCTATGTAAAAAGTCTTGTCTCTATTACTGTGCTTCTTTTATGTTGATTTTTTTTTTGCTAAAATTTGGTTATTTTCCTTATGCCTATACCTTTTGCACAGATGTTGTTGTTACTCTTACCATATGTTGTATATGTGGATGGTGCTAGTCATCATATTTGACACATTGCATCAACTTCATGGGTGGTTTCATACACCTACTTCAGAGCTGCTTAGTTCTAGCAGAGTCTTCCTTGGTCACACTAATAATAACATTGTCGAGTACACTACACTTATTGAAATCTTTATAGAGTTTATTTCTCTCGACATTTCAACTTTAGTGGTTAGGCTAGACTCCCAGCTAGTTGTTATGCATTTAAATAATCATCATCACATTCTTAATACAATTTTGTTGAGCCAATTTTTAAGGGTTCATGTTTTGGAACGATATTTTGAGTTTATTACTTATCAACATGTTCCAAAAGAATCTGATCCATTAGTTGATTCATTAGTAAATTATGTTTTAGATTGGTAAATAGCTTATGCTTGTGACTATATTTAATGTGATAGATGCCAATTTAATACATAATTTTCTAATGAATCATCTAATGCATCTGATTCTCTTGGAACATGTTGATAAGTAATAAACTCAAAATATCGGTCCAAAATATGAACCCTTAAAATTTGACACAACAACATTGGATTACGAAAGCAATAATGATTATTTAAATGCATAACCACTAATAGGGAGTATAACCAACAACTAAATTTTAAATGCCAAGAGAAATAGACTCTGTAATGAGTTTGATAACTGCAATGTACTCAACAACGATATTAGTAGTGTGACCAAGGAAGAAATCTCCAGTACTAAATAGCTCTGAAGTAGATCTATGAAAGAACCCATGCAACTAATGCAACGTGTAGAGTATGATGACTAGCACCACCTGCACAGCCAACATATGGTAAGAGTTGCAATGAAATATGTGCAAAAGATACATGCATAAGGAAAATAACCAAGTTTTTGAAAAAATTAAGCAACACAAAACAAGCACACCAAGAGCGACAAAACATTGTACATAGAATCACAAATCATGTATGATTTAAGCATGATACTTTTTTAGATAAAAAATTTTGCAGGGTTGAGTGAGTGGGATGCCATTACAGTACATAAGTTCATATGCCCCTTCAAAAAGGAATCTAGTGACGATATAGGGACCAAGCCATATTGTTTGAAGAGTTCTTGCCCCCAAGAGTTCATTATTCTAATTGTAGACAAGGAAAATATCGCCATCTTAGTAAGAACAAGGTTTAATGAATTTGTTGTATTAATCTTTGACTCAAAACTTGTGAGCTTCGAGAGATAGTGCATCATCTCGACGAGTTTCATCTAGGTTATGAAGTGACAACAAATTCTCACATTGAATAGAGGTATCAGGTGGGAGTTCAACAACAAGTTTTAGCAATGGGATCTCGCACTTGATAGGAAGAACTACTTCTAAGTCGTAAACTAGTTGAAACAATGTGAAGCTTGTAACAGTCTTAACTGAGGTTGAATATGCCCACAATGAAGAATATAACATTGTATGCCAGTTGGTCTTGTGATTTATTACTAACTGGTGTATCATGGTCTTGATATTGATATTTACAGCTTCAACTTGCCTATTAGCCTCTGGATAATAGGAAGATGAATGATCTTGGAAAAAATCAAGCATAGAAGTTAAGTCAGATATCATATGATTTTGAAAGTGTGATCCATGGTCTATAAGGATGGTGTGAGGCAAACTAAGCTAGCATATTGACTGATCAAATAGGAATAAAATGGAAATTTAGCTGTCAGCCTTGAAAGTAGAGATGGATTCAACCAATTTCGTGAAGTAGTAGATAACAACAACAATGTAACCATGACTATTAGCTGAAATGGGATTACAAGTGATGAAGTATATACCCCATTTTTAAACTAAAGAAATAGTTAATACCAGGTGAAGAGGGGCATGGGGCGCATGCATTTTATTGGTGAAAACTTGCAAAGGATGACACTGCTTGACCATGGTGATATAGTTTTTAAAAGAGACCACCAATTGTATTTGAAAGGAAGGGTTTATTTGGAAGTATCCATTCCTAAAATATGACCGCCACATGCCCTTGACATGGAATTCATTAAGATCATGCTCCACTTCATCATGAGTAAGACACCACCAAAGGACAGGATCAACACGACGCTGATATAAAGTATTGTTAAGAACCAAGTAATGTTTCACGTGGTGGTGAATACGACGATGATCGTCTTTCGATATATTTGGGAGGAAACATTAGGCTTAAAGATAGATAAGGATATTTCCATACTAGGAGGCACAAGATTCAACTAGATAAACCAATTCATTTAGCATAGTATCATCGACTACCTCATGTAGCTCCACTCAGGGAAGATCTGATAAAAACTAATCAAACAACAAAGACTTTTTTTTATTTCATAGTGGTGAAAACTAGATCAAATTCCTGGAGTATAATGATCCACTTGTAATACATACCTGCAATGATATTCCAAGATAGAATATGCCTCATAGGGTTCTCCAACGCAATGACAGTTATCTAGCGTAGGAGTATGTAGTGTCAAAGTCGGTTGGCAGAAAATACTAATGTTAGAGAAAGTTTCTTCACATGTTGGTATCTAAATTCAGGCTCAAAAATGCCTTTGGAAAGGTAGTAATTCACATTCTCTCTATTAGTGTTGTATTATTGTACAAGAACCATGCTTATAGAGGATGGATGCAGCAAGATATAATGAAAAGTTACACATGTAGTCAGCAGGGCTCAATAATGGTACATAAGTCAAATCCCTTTTCAAGACATCAAAATTTCTTTGAGACTGGTTATCCCAAAAAAGGTAACTCCTTTATTTAATAGGCACATTAAACCTTTCATAATTTTACCATAGTTAATGATAAAACGTTTCAAGAAGTTTTCCTTCCCTTGTAAATGGTCGAGTTGAAGAATGGACTATGGAGGGGGAAATTTGAGGATTGCCTTGACCTTAGTGGGATAAACATGAATCACATGTTTTGAAACAATTAAACCAAGTAGGAAACCAAACTAGACTATTAGTATGGAATTTCTTGGAAGTTGTACCAAAAATATCTCACTTAAGTCACACGTGACTAGTGACCCTAACAACAATTGTCATTAGAGAACTTTCGATGTCTAAAATGGGCCTCCTAATAAAAATGTATAACCAAGATAAAATTTATAAGTACCAATACGATTCAAGATGATGATGTCAACCATGGGGGATGATTCACCATTTTTGGGGTAAAAAAGTAAAAAACTTAAAAAATACTAAAATAATAAAACTACTTTTTCAACTTGTATTTTCAACTTATATCCCTAACGTTTTACTCAAATTTGGAGTGGGAGTACTCATTGGATGCAAAATTTGATTCATCCCACAAGGATTACCCATTTTGCATACTTTCGATGGACCCTGCTTCACGAAAAATGAGAAATACATGAAAAACGTGATTACAATTACATTTTTCATGTATATCTCATATTATAACATTTTTCCATGTATTTTTCATTTTACATGTAGAAGGGTCGAAAAAAATTATGCAAAATGGGTACTCCTTGTATGAGGAATCAAATTCTGCATCCAACAAGTGTTCCTACTCGAAATTTGAGCAAACCCTTATGGAGATAAATTGAAAGTACGAGTTACAATTTATTTATTTTTTTTCATCTAAAATTTGATGATGTAATCTAATATTACTTTATTATTTCCCCTATTATTTTATAATTTCCTCAGGAGCTCCATTATATACCTCAAAATTCCCCTAATGGGCCGCTTATAATAAAAATGTGAGAAAAACCTGCAGAGAAATAGAGGTATGTGATCTAAAAATGATAACAACAAAGTAAATATGATGTAATAACACAATTATGGAAAAACATTTGAAATAATAAATATTTTAATAATAGCACCTCATGAAGGAGATTTACAAAAGGATCATAAATACCCCTTCGTGGGATGGGTCCTTTGACATCCTTAACGCTTCAGTATTATATTTCCCTCTCTCGTTATGTGAAAACCCAAGTAATGTGTAAAACTCTAGTGGGAACTCAAAATTATGGAGATGATAATGGTGACGATGAAAATGATCATGGTGAATAATGAATGAAAAAAACTCTTATTTAAACAAAGTATTGGGATGATCTTGAAAATGAAGAATAATAAAATATTATTAACCAAAATATAGATCTAAACGCTAGGAATACTTTATTATATTTTTGGAGAGGGAAAATATATTCAAAATGGTCGAATTTCTTTATTGAGGAATAATAAAAAAATAAAATGATTTATTGTTTATTTCACAAATAATAAGAAATTTCTGAAAATGAAATAATTATTAAATAGTGATTTCACGATTATTCCAAGAATGGAGTTAAGGAAAACAAATAAATAGTGATTTATTTAATTATTCCTATGCGATTTAGTCAAATGTCACAAGGAATAATTATCAAAAAATGATTTAATAATTATTCCTAGATAAAATTAAATAAATAATGGTTTATTTAATTATTCTCATGGATTTTTTTATTTTTAATTGGAAATAACTTAATAAAAGTGGTTCATGAAAATTTTTCCTATAGTGAGAGTGATTTTACTATGGTAAAATTAAACTTACATGGTGTATTTCGATTTGCCTAGTCAGAAATGGCTAAGTGAGCATTTTCTGAAGATAATAGATTCCCTCCCAATGTACGAGTGTTGTGAGAAAATCGTATGACCGAAATACGTTGAAATTTCTACTTCCACAAGACACCAAAGGGGAGTCAAAGAGAGAGAGAGAAAGAGAGAGAGAGAGAGAGAGAGCTGAAGCAATGCAAGGATGGATAAAAATGGTTTGGGAGAGACCTATTAAACTGATATAAGTCTTCTTTCATTTTGGAGTACATGATCTTGAATGAAGCGGGGGAGGCATATCCATAACCTTCGAGATAATTTAGTACAAAGAATAATTTTGAGCCCAAAAATGTGGGACTCAACTTCAAATTACGTGATACATAGTACGTTGGTATCAATGCATTAGGAAATAATACAACGAATCCCATATATATAATGTGCCTGGAAAAAAAATAAGTCAGGATTGAATATGATAACATATGATTACATGATACATAGTGCCCCACAAGCTCACACGGGGAGGGGGAAATGCATCCAAAGATGCCCTGCTAATCAGGTAAGGGATCTAAAGATCTTAATGGATCATCTGAAGGAGACATGGATGTTATGTGGTGGTGCAAGCAGGTGAAATTGAACCCATCAAATCTGCAGAACTACATATGATGTTGGATCATAATCTGTGGTCATCCGGGCATGTGTGGGGCTACCTAAAGGGCCACCCCCTTATGATGTATGGAACATATCACACATACATGAGACTCACTGTTAAAATCTGTTGGATCACCAGACCATCAAGTGTACGATTCTCAATCGTGCGATAATGAGTTGGAGTGGAGAAAGTGAGAAACAACCAAGACAAAGGAAAATAATGATTAGGCTTTGCCTTATTCGAGGCACCGAAAAATTATGAAAGATGAAACCAAGGTAAAACATCCACTAGACCACTCCCTTGGAATAAATTTCTTGAAATCGACAGATGCGGGCATGCCAAAATTGAGCAAATGAGGAATCCCTAACCAAGACACAAGGGATCATAATGAAGTAGATGATAGATTAAAACTAGAGATAATTATGGAGGGATATAAACTGAGAGGTGGAATTATGACCTCCCTTGTCAAATTTTAATATGCATGGATGACCAAGCATCAACTGACTCAATTCCAGAGGGGGTGGTCAATTACTCAGATGAGTTATTTTCATAGATAAAATAATATAGATGGAGGAAAAAAGTAGAAAAATAGGATGAATGCAATGCAAATACGAAGGGAATACCATAATAGGACACAATGAGACTCATAATAGACTCCATGAAAGCAAGGGTGGCTCATCTCAGATGCTATGAACAAGGGTGACTCGATGATTCTGCCACATAGGGTAGGCCCATGGGGACCATAAAAAACATGCGTAAATATTGGTTAATCATGATGAAAATCAACGCATGAGTCAACAAGGGACAAGGAAAAGTGGTACCAAAGTACATGAAGCTCATATGAAGAAATTCAGTTTTAATTGATGGTAAAGTGAAAGGTCATGGAAAAAATGGCTTCTGGGTGAAGTGTAAAATTACCAAAAATAAAGGAAGACACATTATAAAACTCGGTGAGATTTTTCCAACGGATTTGGCAATTCTTCAAACCGAGCTACGATTTGGTTGCAATGGGTGACAAAATAACTTGAATTTTTCCTATAAAATTGGTTCTTATCTCTAAATCCAATTCATTTAAATAGTGAGTTTTAGATAATTTGGAGAGGACGAGAAGGCCCTACATCTTGTGGATATCGGTCAAAAAAACTGACCGTCAGAATCAGGATTTTGGAGTTGTAGGTAGGTGGCCTAACCCTACTCTATGCTCATTATTCTTTGAGAATATCCGGACCATCCATCCATATATACAGATCCGTGATGGGGGCCCACAGGAGCCCGTCATGCATCGTTGGGGGTAGCTACTATGACATGATGCAGGAGGGGAGTCAGACGAGTGTTCCGACATGAGATTTTTGCAAATTGGGACCAAATTCCATTGTACATAGATGAATATCCATATAGTGGCATGAACTATCAGGGGGATCCTAACTTGTCGCTACCGCCGGGACGAGCATGGGGTAGAAATGGTAAGTGAAAGTTATATATGTTTGTTTTCATTTAAAGTTTATAAAATATAAATGTGGTATTTATTTGCAAACATTATGATGCAAATATAGCACTAGTGAAACCCTTAGGATATACAAGCCGAGTTGCAGCACCCGGGGTTGCAGATCAGTGTGGATCAACGTCACAATAGAGACCAAAAAGTGATGCTCTTCTAGAGGACCTTTGTCATCGGTTTGACATTATACTGAATAGGGTGACTGAGTGTAGGTGGCATGAGCTAGAATATTGGTATACAGATGAGTGCATTGGTCTTCCCTCAGAGTGGAGAGGTGTCTCGTGATGCATAGCTATGGACGATCAAGCAGCTCAATACCTACGAGTTGGTGGTATGGAGGCATTGGCTCGGGGGCCTCTAGATGATAATGACTAGGGATAGGTACAAGTGGGTCCCATTTTTGTGTTGTAATAGGATATGGGAATTTCGTATGTATTTAGAGTATTGGACTCCAAGCACTTATATGTTTTGATATTATGATACATAATATGGTTATGCATCTTTTGTGACAATTGTGGTTCGTTGATTATTAATGTTTATCATTTTCTTCTTTTATGTGATAAATTCAAATCTAGAATGTTATTTTCAATGGCATATACATAGTGATATTAGGCTCTTGGTGCATGATTGAATGTAATGAATTCAAATTCATGTACCAAAAGCTTAATTCGTAGATATTTTCTAAATAGGATAGGATCATGCACATGATAAATTCCATTCAATTGAATGACAAGTAGTAGGGAATATAGATGAACACGAATATGAAGGATGTGAAGATCAATTGCATCGACTAACAAACATATCATAGAATCATATTCGGTGTCATTATTGGTGGCAGATCCAATGCATACACCGTTGGAACGAACTAACAAATGAAGAGGGGTGAAAATGGCCCAAGTTGTTGAGTCAAGGTTCTTGGAGAAGCAACTTGCACCATTGGCACAACCAATATGAGTTTTGGATGATGTATCCATCTGATAGAAGAAATAAGTGAGCATATGAGATGATGGGTGGCAAAGAAAGCTACCTAAATGAATAAAATAAAAATATACACACATTTTGATGTGAAATTTTATGGATAAAATTTCTTTAGGTAGAGTGCATTACGAGGGTTAGGAAGGATCTTCCCTTCGAAATCCTCTAAAAGGTATGCCCCCTTTCAAAAAAATTATGGATGGATTGAAGACCTAGCCATTATGGTTCAAATTTCCAATGCCCCATGACATCATGAGTTTTGTCATAAACAAGAACAAGGTTGCCTTCGTGAAAGGTACGATGGTGGAATTTCTAGACATATTAAGCTTTTGTGTGATTTTTGGCCACTTCAATGATTTGCAATGCAACACAATGGTATTCATTGGAAAGCTCAAGCATGATAAGTCATATTTTTAATTGTTGGGTGTCCGAGAGGAGTTCAATGAGAAGGTGGAGGGAATGGATTTAACACTCAATCAGTAATATTTCCTCCTCTTCAAAAAAAAGGTGGAAATGACTAAACTGAGTGGAAGTTTTAACAAAGGTTCTATAGGCCCAAAAAGTAGGTAAAATCATAAGGTTCCATTTGGTATTGTTTTTATTCACCCTTCTTTGAAGTATAGTTCTAAGGATTTTATTGACTGCTTCAACTTGGGGATAATAAGACGATGAGTATTGGTGTTCAAATCCCAACGGAGAGGATAGGTCATGCTAGATATCATCTTCGAAGTGTCAGCCAAGGTCAGTAACCAATTGTTTCAAAACCCCAGATCAAGCGATAACATGCTTAAATAAAAAGAGGGTTACAATAGCTATGTGGTTATTGAACATAGGAGTGGCTTCATCCCATTTAGTAAACTCATTGACAACCATGATAATATACTTGTGGTTATTAGCAGATGGGGGTAGACACTGCATGAAGTCAATAGCCCATTTAAAGAAGGTACTGGCTACGATGACGAGATGGAGGGGAGAAGGTGGAGCTCATGCCTTAGGGGTGTATAACTGACAATTTCTACAATTTTTGACTGCCTCAATGCAATCGCTAAAGAGAGAAGGCTAAATGTAACTAGCACACTTGATATTTTTGGAATGTCCATTCAGGATAGACGACCACCACAAGTGCCACTGTGGTAGGAATTAAGCACTTACTCAGATTCAACATGCGTGAGACAATGATGAAGGACAATTTCCACACCACAATGATAAATATCATCACTGATGAGGAGGTAGCGAGGGGCTTTCTTTCGAATATGTCGATGAGAATAACGATTAAGATGGGGGGTGAAATTTTGGGTTCGGAAATATGTGGGGAAATCACCATACCAAGGATCATCTCAGGTGGCAGAAAAAAAGTGTTCATCTGGAAGATCATCATTGACCAGTGGATATAACGCACTAGTAGGGAATTGAGAAATGAATTCAACAAGGGCCAAACCTTTCTTACTCTTGGGTGTGAAAAATTCAAGATCAAATTCTTGAATAATGATGATATAATAGGCATACCTCCCATTGATGATCCGTCAAATAAAAAGGAAGGCCATGGGGTTGGTATTGGTCACAACTCTAATGTTATGCATAAGGATATAATGACGAAGATTTTGGACAGAGAAAACAACAACGAGTGCCAGTTTTTCTTCATGTGAATAGGAAACAGGTGGACAATTTAGGTTTTTACAGACAAATTATATGACATTATCATTTCCAGTAACATATTTCGGGATTAAAACCTTGAAGATCAAATAGGTGAAAGTTGAGACATACAGGATGAAGTCCCTTTCAAAGTTAGGTGGACTCATAAAGGAAGCAGAAGTGACAATACATTTGAGGGCATCGAATTTCTGTTGATATTGGTCATCCCCCAAAAATGGAATGATATATTGAAGGAGTATGAGAAACCCATGCACAGTGGTGGTATAGTCAAGGATAAATCGATGAAGAAAGTTGGTTTTTCCTTGAAGTCTTTGTAACTGGAGAAGGGTACGAGCAGGGGGAAGTTCGAGAATGAATTGAAATTTGAGAGGGTCAGGCTTTATACCATATTTGGAAACAATGAAGCCCAAAAGTCAAACGAAAGGGAAAAACAAGACACACTTAAGGGGATTGAGGCAAATATTACAATTGCGACATCAGAGGAAAATGGTACACAAATCATGAATGTGCTACACCTGAAGCCTGGAACAAATAGTGAGATCATCTAGATATGTAAGGATAATATGAGCCAAGTCGTGGAAACAATAAGACGTGGCATAATGAAACGTGGCCCCCACATTATTTAAACTGAAAGGCATGACCCTATAGGTGAAATTTCCCCACTAACTAATGAAACTGGTTTTAAGCTTATCAAAATAAAATATCCTTATTTGGTTATATATGGAGAATCCATCCGTAAAGGAAAGAACCTAGTGCCCCACACACTCGTCAATGATTTGGTCAATGAATGGTGAGGGGAAGTTTCCTTCGGGACAAGCTTTGTTCAAATTTCCACATTCAGTGTAGACACAATATGGTTCATGGCTTCTCGAGAACGAGAATGGGATTCGACACCCATGTGGTGTATTCAATGGGATAGATAAAGCCAACCTGCTTGAGGTTATCAATTTCGGCTTTAATGGCCTGATGTTTGAAAGGATAAATGGGTCTTAACTTTTGGTGGACAGGAATGACATCACGCCATGTGTCGATATGATTTTCAACAATGGCTGGATCAAGTCTAGGCATCTCGAAATAACACCAAGAAGAAACATCATGGAATGGTTTGAATATTTTGGTGTAAGTATCAATTTCTTCTAGGGTACAGTGTGCCCTCAAGGTAATATTTTCTTATATCCTTGGTTTATTCAAAATGTTAATTTTAATGGTAGGAGAGATATTGGCCATGTTTCCTTATTTTAAATCATTTGGCACATGAATGGGATTTATAAACCAATCAAATTCACCATGAATTAAGTATTTATACTCCACAACATATTGATCATGGGTTTTTTGCAGAAGTAAATACACACAATGGTGCACATCATCCAAAGGATAGTCAAGGGTGGTTATGGATTCCATGATGTCTTCATATAACTTAAATATGGGTGAACAGGAGGATGATAGAACACATGATGTGGAGGAACTACCCAAATCTTTGTCATGAGATACAAGGTTCGCATGCACATCGAAAACAAGAGGGGACAAGTGACTAATAGATGGAATATCTCCCAATGTTAATATCGGGGTATTCGATGAAGAAGGTTTGACCAAATCACAATAGGAAAATATAAGGGAGTCCAAATATAAGGATCCCATGGATGATGACAGGTAGAGAATAGGACTTGTGTTATCCATCATCTCGACATCGGGAGGAGGGATCACAATGTGTGGTGAAATGATCTCCTACTCTAGTGCAACAATGGTACCAAAATACACAAGTAGATAATAGACAGATTCACTATGAGCAACCTCTATTTCACAAAGAGTCTAACGGGTATCGCAAAAATCTTCAAGATGAGCACATTGGTGAGAATAGTGGCCAAAATTATCATATAAATCACAAGGGTGATTCATATTTAATGATATGTTTTTCTTGGATGACTTGGGTAAGGTTACATGGACCTCTAGGATGTTAGAGTTAGGAAAGTGTCAACAACCACATCTTTGAGATGAGGGAGTTCAGGTCAATTATTGGTGGCATCCCAAAAGACATTACAAAAAGCGCATAGAGGTGTCGAATTTGGAGGATTAGGAGGAGCTAGAGATGTATAGGGTGCATTGCCTTTAGTTCCCTTTTAATTATGGTATTTTCCCCCCTCGGCAGATTCTTCCACAATAGGTGTAGATGCATGCTAAGGTTTATTTGGAACTGAAGCAAAGGAAAGGGAAGGAGAAATAGTTTGTACTGGGGTCAAGTCTATGTAAGGTTTAAGTTGATTAGGGGGAGTGTTTGTGGGGGGGCCAATGTACCATACTGGGATCCCCAAGGTAATGTTGGGTAAACTCAATGTATCCATGAGAGGGAAAGGAACAATTCTTAGTGGGGAGAATAAGGAAATTATATGACCCAAAGGATAATGACCTAGAGGAACTGCTTCTGGATGGTTAAGACTAGGAGGAACAATTCTTAGTTGGAATGTACTAGGAGAGACACCAGAAAAAGGAAGTGATCCTTGATTAATTATAACTGTATGTTAGGTTGATTTGGGAACAATAGGTTGTGGAGGCACTGGCTATTGGATGGGCATAAAATAATGTTTGTGACAAACCCATGATATTTGTAACATGAAAACACTAGACAAATTAGGCTCAGAAGGGGAGGGTGGTGGACCATAGTACACAACAATAAAAGATAAATATTTGTAGACTTTAGGTGAGACATTAGTGAGGGACGAGACAATCATAGTGCAATTCATTGATGAAATGTTGGACTAGGGTGAATTATGTGCCTTGGGATCATAGTATGTCAGTTGATCAATGGTGATGATATTTCCTTTATGGGGAACGCACATCTTAGAAAAAATCGTAGATGCTACAACTGGCATGGCATAGGTGTAACTATGACATAAAAGGATGCTATGATCCAATGGGGCATTTATGATTACAATATCAATAGAGACAGTCTTGCCAGAAATAGTGACAGGACAATTGCAAAGTAAGTCAAGGGGCTGAGATGGATGGCCATCCAATGCACAAAGAGTGATGGTGGATGGGGACATGTTAGGTGATCCAAGCTGTTTCCAAACAATAACATCCATCGTAGAGGTGGAGGCGTCTTCATAAATGATACACCGCTAAACATTGCCATTTCTTATTGAGACTGGTATTTGAAAAGCAATATTGAAGGAAGGGGGGATGTTCCTATTAGTCAACACCAAATACAATCATACGATCGTCCAAAGGACCCACACCACCCAAAGTATCAAGTAGATATTTTTATTGGGATGGGCATGATTGGAGGACTTCTACTGATGACATGGAAGAAAAAGACTGTGCCAAGTCATCTACTATGCGATAGGTATGGGCGGCTTTAGCTAGAGAAACATTTTAACGTAATGGACCTTTGGGGATCTTGGTAATAAACTTTGCCTTAGGCTGACGGATCTATAAGGTACCACTTGATGATGGAATATGCTTAGTGGAAACTTGGATTTCGGACTAAGTCACAGAATTAGCAGGTGGCTTGTCATATTGGTGTGATCAAATCTGAAGGTTGACTTGCTTGATGTTGACGTGATCAAAATTCATCATAAGAATTTGATAAGCACTATGACCAGGCTATGGAGGTTGGGGGGTTCCCTAACCTTGTGTAGGTTGGATAGTTATATATCCTTGGTGAGGAAATGGGTTGGTAATCACATCCGATTGAGATGAATTCGGTGCCAGAGGAAGTGGAGCTATGAGTTATTTCCCTTTAGGGGAAGCTTCTTGAGCCTCCCATACTTGATGCATCTAAGGTAAAATGGGACAATCATAAGTATAATGGCCATATAATTTGCAACATGCATAAGGCTTATTCATATGAAGGGCCTTGTTTTGCTTGGGTTGACTACCCTGTTGCTATTTTGTGGGATTAGGCTGATTTTCTTGGGGTGTATTAGGTGAAGGACCCTGGTTACCCTCATTACCTTGGGATTTTTGGCTCCAGTTACCTTTCCCCTTATCCATATTCTTGGGGTGGGGGAGATTTTTTGCGCTCTGTTGAGCATACACTTGACCTTGAGGACGAGGTGGTTATTGTGGCAGAGGTTGAGGAGGTATGGGTGGCTGAGGCGTTGGTGATGGAGGGGTTGGAGAACTAAGCGGTGCATTTGGAAAATATGGAGGGATAAAACATGGGTAAAAAGGTTGAGAAACAACTAGTTGTGACATCTGTTGATACAATTGGGGATATGCATATGATGTGATTTTACTTGGATAAAGGTTTTGTGGTCGAGGGGTGAAATTGTAAGAGGTATTGGTCCCCCTTGGGGTTGATGAAAGCTCATAAATGGTGGAGCATATAGTTGTTAGTGAGGGTGTGAAATTGATCCAGTGATACAGGCGACAAAATAAGATGCCCCTGGTGCATTAGCAGCACCAAGATGAGGCAAATCAGGGAGAAAAATATAAACATAACTTGATTGAGAATAGATCAATTCATATTTTAAAGCTACTGAGAGTGTATCTTCTTCTCACAAAGGGAAGTGTGAAGCAACATATTTACCTATGGTGGCCAAATGTGATCTAAGGAACCAATCTATATAAACATGGTCTTTGAATTCAGGGGCCCTATACATGCTCCTCCTTTTGTGCCATTATTGGGTGTGGCCAGATAGGTGAGTGGTAGAAATTTGACAGAAAGAAGTCAAGAGTTCGGTACCAGTGTCATAACAAAGAGGTAACTAAAAATATGATATAAAATATTTGGAAAGAGTCACAAAAATGGAATGAGTGGCAATGGGTTGGCCGGCATACCACTTAGCATTAGCTCCAGTAAGCGTGCATTTGAATAAACGAATATGGATGGAGTCTTGAGTGATGAAATTAGAGGAACACTATATCTCAAATGAGTGAACATGAATAGTGGGATCTTATCTAGGTTTTCCTTCAAACTTGGGTATTTCTAAAGGAATTTTAGTAGGCATAACCAACCAATTTGGGTTATGGAGAAGAGGATCCTTGATCAAGTGGTTAAAATTAGGGAGACTCAAACCAACCATGAAGGGTAGAAATGGAGTAGGAGTGACTATACAAGTTGAGGTTCCACTGGTGGGATTACCTGGGTTAGGACCTAAGTTACCACGTTCGTTTCCTACACCTACGTTGGTGCTTGAAATGGTGGCAAAACGAGGTTGATAAGATGTAGAATCGAATGAATAACTAGATGAATCAGTAAAATCAGAGACAGAAGGACTTGATGGAGGACTGGGAAGATGAACTCTAACTTGACGGGGAGGAGTAATTTGTCCTAACGAGTGTTAAGGGTGAAGGCCTCAAATTCACTACGAAAAATTCTTAGAGGGAGAAATGATGTCAAGACAATGATGAAACTATGGAATAAAGGAAGATAGGAGAAAAAGAGTAAACACATGTAAGAAAACACCTATTACAGTTGTGCCAAGTGAAAACTAACTATATAATGATGCTACTCTAATACAAGTAAACACGTCCTATCAAAGAAAATTACCTCTAGCCTATAGGTGGTATAAATCCTCAAAAACTCCAAATCTGTTGTTTTAGATGGCCTTCCAAAGAAATTAATACTTGATGGAATCTCATCCCTACAAGCGGAATTATCTAGAGAAAGGTAAGGTAGAAAACCAACTTCTTCCCATAACCAGTCCCATAAGGTGTTTTCCTAATATTGGTCATTCAGGTTACCTTCACCCCATAGAGTGGTAACAGTCTGGAGCTTCTTGGTGATCAACCACCATATTTAATTCCCTACCACAGGTTGGGTAGGCCCGAGGATAACTTCTTGCATGATGACCTAGCCTAACCCCCTTTGAGTCAGGTTTCTTATGCACTCAAACTATGGAGTGTGGAGTGTTGAAGGAATTTAAGCTCCCTACAAATTCAACTTCTATGCCTAAATGTAAACGATTTATGGGTGTTATTGGAAGCCTATCCCATCAATCTTATACCTTACCACAAAAATTGTTTGGCCTTGATGCCCAAGTGGTCTTAATATACGTGTGTTAGATTATTAAATGTGGTGGGTTTCAAGTCTTGGATTAGCAGTGTTAACCAAGATGAAATTCACTTAGGGTGTGAAAATGTGTGTGAAAAAAGTGTCTTTAGTTGATGAGTTAATTGAGCATCTTTGATTATGCCATATGTTGTTGAAATAAAAATGTTTAAATACTGTAAATAATGTGTAAAATGACAGTAAAATAAACATTCAATGAAGCACAAACCCCACCCGAAGAAGTCTCGCAAACAACTAAAAAAGGAGAGGCAAAAAAGTTACTCAAAAACACACAAAAGGACTATTAGATATAATGTCAAAAGGATTATGATATAAAGGAACTAAGTTGCTCAAAATGGTTCAAGCAAACAACAAAAATCAGAGGTGAAATATGATGTAAAGGATAGGTAAGAAGCTCAAAACCCTAGGATACTCAAGGGGATCCTAAGGGATAAGTAAAGAGAAAACTTAGAAATTGAGTTAAAGTGGTAAAATAACTTATCGTAAAGGGCTGAAATAAAGTGGATTAAACCCAAAAAAATAGTGGCTAAAAATGTTGAAACCCTATACTCTTCACTCAGAAAATCTCTTCCTAAAATGTTTGAGGTTTACTACAAACCCTAAGATAAAAGCTAAGAGGATCCCTACCTAATGGAGACCAAAATAGAGGTAAAAGAACCCTTCCATGTACACAAACAATGCTCTTTGCAATGCTCGAAAAATATGAAAATTTTCCGAAATTTTTTCAAACCGCATGTACAGAACTTAAACAGGTGGAAAACACAGTTTTTTTTCCAAATAGTGTGTTTTGGAGCTCAAAGCGCATATATGGGGCTGAAGAGTGTGTTTTCTCTCAGGACTCTTAGTCGTCAGATATCCCACATGTGTTGTCATCTTCTTCTCGTCTAGTACTTGTGACTTGTGGAAAAGACCATAAAACCACCAGAATCTGAAAATTTGACAGAAAAATGGAGAAAAAGGTATAAACAAAAATGAGAGGCTAAAAATTGTTGCAGAAAAGCTTGAAATTATTGAAGCTGTAGTCACCCAAGAAACTAAATTGCTACATCAGTGAATTCTTCATTTTTTCACAACAAAGGTAACTAAAAAATTAGTGGAGTCACCATTTGTTAGTATAAAATTTCTTGGAAGGTGTATCAAAATGATCTCACTTAAGCCACAGGTGACTAGTGACCCTAATAATAATTGTGGTTGCTTATACTTTAGATATGCAATAAAAACATGAGAAAAACGTGTAGAAAAACTGATGTATGCGATCTAAAATGATAAACAAAAAATAAATCTGTTGTAATGACCCAATTATGGAAAAGCATTTGAAAGAATACATATTTTATTAATAGCACCTTGTGAAGGATATTTTAAAAAGAGTGGTAAATCACCCTCCATGGGATGGGTCCTTTAATGTCTTTGACACTTCAGTATTAGACTTTGCTCTCTCAATATGTGAAAACCAAACAATGTATAGAATTCTAGTGGGAGCTCAAAAGTACAGAAGATGATAATCGTGATGATGATAATGATCATGGTGAATAATGAATGAAAACTCTTTTATTTATAACAAAGTATTGGGTTGATCTCGAAAATGGAGAGTCATAAAACATTATTGACTAAAATCTAGATATAATCGTTAGGAATAATTTATTATATTTTTCGAGAGGTAAAATATATAAAAAATGGTCAAATATCTTTATTTAGAAATAATTAACAAAAAAATTATTTATTAATTATTTCGCAAATAAGAAGAAGTGAAAATGAGATAATTTTTTTTTTAAGCTAGGTAGGACTACATCTTCATCATCATGTCCAATACATATCACCTCGATCAAGGCAGGGAATTGAACCGATGACTTCATATCAAGGAGTGCCTTAACCGAATACCCGATCACCGTCTATCTAAGACCATGTGTGTTGAGATTTCTAATAATAATTTTGGAGAAAATCTCATAAATATGACAACAATAGGATTTGTTGCTAAATTGATTGCATCTAATCCTGATGTGGAGTTATTGCATCCTATTTTGTTGTGATTGAATTTATGATTAAGTTTCTACTCCCAGCTATAAAATGTAAGCCCGTAGAGGGAAATGAGTATGAGGGATGTGAGGTGAGTTGAAGAGAAGTACAGATGAAAAACTCTACTGTTGTAATTCTCTTATGGAAGAATAAGTAAGCCGATACCTTTTTTTGGTGGACGTAGCCCAGATTGGTTGGGTGAACCACGTTAAATCTGTTGTCTCTCTATTTTCTGTTGTGCGTCTGTGTGTTTTATTTGTTTTTACGATGTGCTAACTCAACAATTGGTATCGGAGCTTGTTGTATAAGCTGCCTAGCAAGGAGAGCTGTAAGGGAAAATTAGTTGGCGAGGAGCACTAGTGAAAACTCTGCGTATGTACATGAATTAATGATTGGGAAGACTGTGTGGTGCTTTCCGCCGTAAGAGCTGAGCGTAAGAGAGCCAAGTCGCTGAGCATAATATCTAGCGTTGATGTAGTGCTAGAATCGTGGATTGAGGATCTTATCGAGGATCCCATCCTTGTAAGATAGTTCTCCATTGTAACAATTCATTGTTGCTCTGTTATGCAGCCCAGCCCCTATACCTGAGGTGCAAATGAAAATCACAGTTGCTATAAATGAGCTACCATGAAGAAAGATATGTAATGGATTTGTGTGAACTATGAGACTGTGAGGTCAGGTCCGTGGCGCGACTGAGAGGCCATGAGCTGCCGTCCGATAACTAGAGGTGAAAAGTTTCGTGTGCTGTGATATTTCTGCGTGGTATCAAATTGCAGCAATTTGTATCTATATTGTTGTGCATAAAATGAAGAATCCACTGCGCCGTGAGCTGGTGCTCTGTGGAATTTTGATGTCGATGATCATTGGGGCATCTCATAGCATCTGGCCATTACAGTGAATATATCTCTCGAAGGCGGTAGATAAATCAGATCTGTTGTGTGGACGTAAAGCAGAGAAGGGGTAGTGATATTCGTTTAAAGGCCCGAGTCTGTTGACTGTTGAATGGATTGGGCAGTGTTGAACGTTGGCTTGTTAAACGGTGAATCCCATTTTAAAATCGATTTTTATTAATGCACTTTTTTAAATCGATTTGGATTTGAGTTTTTTCAAATGCCTTTTGTATTAATTTAAATCGATTAAGTGTAATATCAATCCATGGTGTATCGATTTAATGAAATTGTTTAAATCGATTTATATTGTAATATTCCATCATATTAGATAGGGCCTAGGGCCTAGTTATTTTTTATGAAGGGAATTTTTTTGTAGGCAAAGGGCATTTTTTAAAAATAAAGTGCATTTTTAATCAAAATTGATATTTTTGATTAAAAATAAAAAATCTTCATTTATTAAGATTTGTGAGTGGATGTTTTTTGACACAAGCTACTCAATATGGCAAAAACCCAAAGTGCTCAATTTGAGATCGAGAATTTTAATGGGAGAAACAACTTCGAGATCTAGAAAGTTAAGATGCATGATCTACTCGTGCAATAAGGTGTGGCGAAGGTGCTTTTTGGAAATTCCAAACAACCTTACACCATGACAGATGACGAATGGAGTGACATCGATAATAGAGCACTGAGCGGCATACAATTATGTTTGGCGGATGATGTGTTATTTAACATCATGTCAGAGAAAACCACTGCTGGTTTGTGGACAAAGCTTGAAAAGTTGTATATGACAAAATCCTTAACCAATGGGATTCTTCTGAAGAGACAGTTGTATAGCTTGCTCATGAAGGAAGGTATATCAATAATTGATCATTTGAATACCTTTAATACTCTTCTGGTGCAGTTAGATAGTATAGATGTAAAATTTGATTCAGAAGATAAAGCTCTAACTTTATTATGCTCGTTGCCAGAGTCATGGGATCATTTTGTTACTTCTATAAGTCTTAGTTCATCATAAACCCTTGAATTTGATGATGTTGTTGGAGCTTTGTTATCTGAAGAAACAAGGAAAAGGTCAAATTCAAAAACCTCTACCTTAGAAGAAATGATGGTTATAGTTCTTTCTAAAGAAAGATGGTTCAGTAAGCAGAACAACTTGCGGTCAAAATCGAAAGGGAAGAAGAGTATTTAGTAAAGTGTTGGTTTTGTGGAAAATCAGGGCATTTGAAGAAGGAGTGTTGGAAGAGACAACAAACATCCAAAGGAGACTCTTCGATAGAAAAGAAAGAATCAAACACAACAGATACAGGTTCGACATCTGGTTTAGGTATGAGTGATGAAGTGTTATCAGTTAGTTTGTCTAATCATGATCAACATTGGTTGTTAGATTCGGGTGCGTAAAATCACATGTGCATTCATAGAGAGTGGTTTAAAACTTATAAATCAATCAATGATGGAGTGGTTTACATGGGAAATGATGTCTCATGTAATATTGTGGGAATTGGAAGCATCCAGATTGAAATGTTTGATGGGAGAAATAAATATTAACTGATGTAAGACACATGCCTGAACTCAGAAAAAACCTCATTTCTCTAGGAGTGATAGACACAAATGGATATAAAACCTTTATTCAAGGTGGATTAATGAAAGTTTATAAGGGAATTTTACTAGTAATGAAAGTAAAGAAGGTTGGAAATATTTTTCAGTTAGAAGGAAGAACAGAGTCAGATCATGCTTCTACAGTATCTGAAAACGACAGTAATTCTATTCATGTATGGCATCAACGGTTGGGCCATATGAGCGAAATAGGATTAAAAATTTTATCTGATCGTAAGTTAATTCCTAGTTTAAAATCTTCTAAGTTAGATTTCTGCAAACATTGTCTATATGGGAAACAAAGCAAGCAGAAGTTTAAAACTAGAAAACATACTAGTAAGGGAATCCTTGATTATATCCATTCTAATGTTTTGGGTCCATCTCCTACAACCTCATATGGAGGATCATCATATTTTGTATCTTTTATTGATGATTTCTCTAGAAAAGTGTGGGTCTATATGTTAAAGAAAAATTCTGATGTATTTACAGTTTTCAAACAGTTTAGAGCATTAGTAGAAAAAATCACTAGAAGAACCATTAAATGTTTAAGAATTGAAAATGGTGGTGAGACATAAAACTATTGTATATACTCCTCAGCAAAATGGAGTTGCTAAATGCATGAACATGACTCTTTTAGAGAGAGCAAGAAGTATTCTTAGTAACGCCAATTTTCAGAAGGAACTATGGACAAAAGCAGTACCTACGGCTTGTTATTTGATAAATCGATCACCATCAACTGCAATAGGATGCAAAATTCCTCAAGAGGTATGGAAAGGTCATCCTTGTGATTATTCTAAACTGAAAGTTTTTGGTTGTGATGCATATGCTCTAATTTCGAAACATCAACGTTCTAAATTAGATCCTAAATCAAAAAGATATATCTTTGTTGGATATGGTGATGGGACTAAGGGATACAGGTTGTGGGATCCTACTACTCACAAGGTCATCATTAAAAAAGATGTTAAATTCAATGAATATTCACTCGATAATCCAGATGTAGATGATAAATTGAAACAGGAAAAAGTACCTAAGTTTCAACATATTCAGTTTGAAACTAGTTCAAATACTGATGATAGTCCAGATGAACAAGTTTTAGATGTAGATCATGAACAAGTTTCAGATGCAGATCATGAACAAGTTTCAGATGCAGATCATGAAGAAGTTCCTATAGATAATAATCAGCAAATTGTGGAAGAATGAGAAACATATTTAAGGAGATCCACGAGAATCAGACGTCCTCGTAAAAGGTATGATGATTATGTTACTTCAGTTGCTTTAACCACTAATGATGATGAACCTTTGTGCTATCAAGAAGTTATAGAAGGTTCTAACAGTAATAAGTGGAAAGAAGCTATGAAGGAAGAGACGAAGGCATTAGACAAGAATGCCACATGGGATCTGGTGGAACTTCCTAAAGATATAAAAACTGTGGGATGTAAATGGGTTTACAAATTGAAAAGGGGTGTTGATGATAAAGAAGACATGTACAAAGCAAGGCTCGTCGCAAAAGGTTTTTCTCAGAAAGCAGGAATTGACATTCATGAGATATTTTCACCAGTTGTAAAGATTGTTTCAATTCGGATTGTGTTAGAATTAGTTTCTTTACTTGATTTATAATTACAACAACTAGATGTTAAAACTGCATTTTTACATGGAGATCTAGATGACGAGATTTACATGGAACAACTAGAAGGGTTTATTTAAAATCGCAACAAGAAATTTGTCTGCAAGCTCAAGAAATCATTGTATGGTCTGAAGCAGTTGCCTCGACAATGGTACAAGAAATTTGATTCTTTCATGATGAGTCAAAATTATATAAGAAGTGAATATGATCATTGTGTTTACTTTAATAAATTAATTAATGGCATGTTCATTATCTTAGTGTTATATGTTGACAATATGCTTTTAGCAAGAAAAGGCATAACAGAGATCAACAGGTTAAAGGCTCAGATGGCTAGGATGTTTGATATGAAAGATCTAGGAGCAACAAGACAAATTTTGGGCATGGAAATTTTTAGAGATAGGAGCAATGGTAAGTTGTGGCTATCACAAAAGAAGTATATTGAGAAAATACTCTTAAGGTTTGGTATGAACAATGTGAATCCTGTTGCAGTCCCTTTAGCTTCCCATTTTAAGCTTTATTCAAGTTTATGTCCTAACACAAATGAAGAAAAGGAATATATGTCTCAAATTCCATATGCCAATGTAGTAGGTTGTTTGATGTATGCGATGGTTTGTACATGACCATATATTTCACATGCAGTTGGAGTTTTCAGTAGGTTAGGGGAAATCTAGGAAAAGAACACTGGTCAGCAGTGAAATGGGTGCGTCGGTATCTAAGAGGCACAAGTGATTATTGTATCACTTATAACAGAAGTAGTGAATTTGTTTGCGGATATGTTGATTCCGATTTTGCAGGTGATTTGGATAAGAGAAGGTCAACTTCAGGATATGTATTTACTCTTTCAGGTGAAGCTATTAGCTGGATTTCAAAGCTACAAAACATTGTTGTTTTATCCACTACAAAAGCAGAATACATAGCTGCTTCACATGCTTGCAAAGAAGCGTTTTGGTTGAAAGGTTTATTTGGTGAGTTTGGTAGGTTGCAGAAAAACATCAGGTTATTTTTTGATAGTCAAAGTGCAATTCATTTGGCTAAAAATCCGGCCTATCACAGTAAATCAAAGCATATACCTATAAAGTACCATTTTGTAAGACATCTTATCACTGAACGGGGAGTCTCTCTTGAAAAAGTGCATACAAAGGAAAACTGTGCAGACATGTTCATGAAACCAGTTTTATTAGAGAAGCTACGATGGTGTCTGGCTTCTCTTGGCTTGCAGAAAAGATAAAAAAAAAATAATGGAACAGGGTATCAGGCTAATTGTTGTCAAGGTGGAGATTGTTGAGATTTCTAATAATAATTTTGGAGAAAATCTCATAAATATGACAACAATAGGATTTGTTGCTAAATTGACTGCATCTAATCCTGATGTGGATTTATTGCATCCTATTTTGTTGTGATTTAATTTATAATTCAGTTTCTACTCCCAGTTATAAAATGCAATCCCATAGAGGCAAATGAGTATCAGGGATGTGAGGTGAGTCGAAGAGAAGTACAGATGAGAAACTCTGTTGTTGTAATTCCCCTGTGGAAGAATAAGTAAGCCGATACCTCTGTTTGGTGGACGTAGCCCAGATTGGTTGGGTGAACCACGTTAAATCTGTTGTCTCTCTATTTTCTGTTGTGCGTCTGTGTGTTTTATTTTATTTTATGTTGTGCTAACTGAACAATGTGGATGTGAAAATGAAATAATTATTAAATAGTGATTTAACGATTTTTCCAAGAATGGAGTTAAGGAAGAATAAATAAATTTTGATTTATTTAATTATTCCTAGGTGATTTAGTGAAATGTGACAAAGAATAATTATCAAATAATGACTTAATAATTATTCCTAGAGAAAAATAAATAAATAATGGTTTATTTAATTATTATCATGGATTTTTTAATTTTAATCAAAAATAAATTAATCAAAGTGGTTTATTAAATTATTTCATGTAGTGAAAGTGATTTTACTATGGTAAAATTAAACTTACATGGTGTATTTCATTTCACCTAGTTAGAAATGTATACATGACAATTTTTTGGTGATAACATATATAAAGAAAACACACTTGTGGAGATTCAAACAAATGTCATAAAATGTCATAAAATCGACACCTAAGAAAAATAGCTTGAATATGAGCTAGGTGATCGAAATGAAATTTTGATTAGTGGGAAGGTCATCCAAATAGTCCATATTCCTTTGAAAATTTTCCCTTGCATTCTTAATACCAAAGGGAAGCTTGTGATAAGCGAATGTTACCTGAGGATATATGAAGACAATCTTGTGTATATTGGATCATTTAATAACAATTTGTTTGTAGGAAGATAAATTGTCCATAATGGAGAAAGTGTGGCAACTTGACCAGATTATCAACGATTGGAATAGTTGACACACTTTTTCCTTTATGGAAAACATGACCAATTGAACTAGGTGACCACATTACATGACCAAGTGAGATAGGTCTCATCTAAAAATAAAAAATTTCTGGTAAAAACTGAAACGAGATATATTAAATGAAAGAGTAGAGATTTAACTCTTACCTGCAATAGATGGGAGTCAAAACGGTGGCCCGGATTGTGTACAATTAGCTTCAAAAGATATACTTCTTTTTTCTCTCCAAATAGCTCTCACCAACTGAAAACTTAAAAATGAGGAACTCTACTCCTATTTATAGACATTGGAGGTATGAATGTACCCTAGTATTTTTAATATTGAAGCATATTTTCATTATTTTTCCAAAGAATCCATCCTGGTAACTCTTTAAAGAAGTTTAAGAATCCATGTTTTAATGAAGTTTTAATAGATTTTTTGTATATTTTATCGATATAGACACGATGTGAGCTTTATTTTCGGGGACTTTTTATCACCCTTGAAACTACAAAAAACCTTGAGTTACCTTTTTCAGGTTCATAAAACTCCTATGAAGAATATTTGACCCATTACTTTTCTGCCTTTTCCTCGCTCTTTAAACTGAAAAAGATACTATGATTTTTCTTCACCTAATTCATCTCAAAATTTATAAAGAATATCGATTTAACATTTTTCTTCTCATATTTGTAACAAAATGAGGCAAACGTCTATTGAGCATAGTTTTCTCACTTTATCCAGATTCAATGGAATAACTACGAAGAATGAATTGTGTCGGGTATACTATTAATTTTTTTTCACACCTAGTTATCAACCATAACAAAGGTACCCCCTTCGAGTCTTCTTTAAGCTATTTTCAAACTCTCTGAACATGAAAAAATCATCGATTTTACCCTTTCTGGACTTGTTAAACCTAATAAAATTAGGAAAAAATTTGAGGAAACAATGGTTACCATTTCTATATTTGAAGAAATTTTTGGCAGAAGTTTATTTTCATTCCCTTGAACATGACACTTTTTCCATCATATTCCTCTTATGTTAGCTTCTATAATAACCCTACTATTTTATGATCCTTTGCTTGATACCCTGATGTCCCTCCATCTTCGTTTATTTCTCCTTCTAGTGTTCTTGAGTCTAACCTAGCAGGTCTCTTTGGTGCCCTCTGTTGCTTAAGGGATAGTTTACTCATTGTTCACTTTATCAACATTTTCTACATATGTCCCAAACCCAGTTCATTCTATTGTTCTATATTATCCCCAAAAGAATAATTTTGTCTTGTTTCAAAACAGTTGATGTAGGACTCCTTATTTCCTACCTTTGACAAGTCCCTTCCTATCAAGTTCAACACATTATCTAGGAAGTAGATTGAAAGACACCACAATAACTTCAAACATGTAGTCCTTAGTGGTAGGCTTTTGTTCCATTTCATTGGGGTTTTTCATTATAGTCTCCCAATTGAACAATTCTACAAGTGTCCAACATCAACTCTTTTATTCACACTTGATAGATTTTATCGCGCAACTTGGAGACCACCATCCTTTGGCCATCCTCACATTTGTTAATGATTTTCATTATTGACCAGTAATCATATAATTCTCCCATGTTCTACATCAACTCATTTATTCGTGTGAAAAATTATGCCATTATGTGATGATGACGAAGACCTTCGATAGAGGCTTGCATCTCTCATCCTTCTTTCATCTCCCAAGTTCTGACTATTTTTTTTTAGACAACTTATCAAACTTGTGTAACACCCCCTTCCCACATCTACCTAAGTAACTGACCAACCAAGGTAAACATGTGACGAGAGGCTACTATAATGAGATTCAACATCCTATGTGACCTTAAAGAAGTGTAACCAATGAAAAACACCCCAGGAGGTAACCCAACCTTTCAAGCCTCTTACCCCTAGGTGAAACAAAACTTTTGACCCCCCTTGAGCCATATAAACATGAATAAAACTGCATTCCAGGGGCTAGGAGGCTATAGCCATAGGCATAATACTGCATGTCAATTTTTACGTACCCCAAAACTCAGGTTTGTGTCTGTATCTCTGGGATTTAAGATACCTTTTCAGGCCTAGAGTCGAGGTCACTTCCCAGAACTTCATGAAAACTTAAGGATGATAAATAACAATACGAAAATGATACAGAACCAACCACATCAATAATAACTCATCTGGAACCCTCCTAGCCATGACAGGAATTTTGTTAAACATGTAACAAACATTGAATCTGAGGGTGTAAACATAATATTTAAGCATAGGGGTCTCATACTTATCTAAGAATCGATAAGACGCATTTCTACCCTACATCATTAGTTGTAATATAATATATTTTACCATAAATACATTGTGCACTCATTTACAAGTAAAAATATGGATAGATCCAAACATCATCACTAATCAAATACATGCTTATAACTAGCGCAATAACCACATAAATAAAATGGATACAACAACAATAGAATCCACATAATAACCAGTGTAATCATACCTCAAATACAAATGAGTGATCTTCTCGTCAATGAGTGTAAAAATAAACTAGAGATGGGACTTCCACATTCCACTTGACCATATATTGGTTGAGCCAAATATCTCAATAGCCAATCACCCCAATGCCATATTCCAAGTATGAATGTGGGAATCATAGCCAACCAAAAGGAACCAAACAAGCATGAATTCTACCAGAGTTCTCTGCCTACACTGTGAGGAATTTGAGTGCCTCCTAGTCTCTCATGCTTTACCATAATCCAGAGCCTCATCCAAGGATCACTAGGCCCTACACTGATACCCACTCCCGAAGCTTTACTATAAATCCCATCCTGACACTACTAGGCGCAATGGAGAGCAATCCACCTCCTAGCTTTAAGGTATATCCTGTCATTCACCAGAAAGGATTCTTACGCCCACCGAGGCACACAGCCTGGATTTATGGCAACCCACAGCTGAGTTCAAGGGTTACTAGGCCAGTGTTTCTATTGTTATCCACAGTCTGGTTGAGGGACCACTAGGCCATGTGTTTTTCATTTCAAAGATCCACTCACTCAGTTTCGATTCCAGTAGGTAATCCATCTCAACTAAAGTATGAGAACCCATCTCATCAAAGTTATACTAAAATAGCAAGGCTAGGCTAAAAACACTACCAGACCTAGAAAAACCAATGCCCTCACATAAAATAACCACATTCAATACCATTTATGCCATATATAGCAAGTAAAACACACGTGAAAATTGTTACCTACAAAGAATCCTACAGAAGTTGTCTGATTCCTGCTCCTCCTTGCTTGCTTCCTCCCTCTTCCTGCTTTATTTCCTTTCTTGCTCCAATGCCAAACTGATCCAAGAAACTCAAAGTTTCCAAGAGAGCGAGAGAGAGAGAGAGAGAGAGAGAGAGAGAGAGAGAGAGAGAGAGAGAATAATGAGAGAGCCATTAATGTGAGAAAAATGCTTGCCAACTGATCCTCAGAAGCCTTTTTATCAATGAGTCCTCTCTTTCCTTCATTTTCCTCCTCACATGCAACCTTTGACCTTTCACCTCCCTTTTCTCCTATTTTTCATTATTTTAAAAAATAAATGTTCCAAAAATACTTTTTGCCTCTTTAATTCCTTAGCCATTTCCTTTTCCAATTTCCTTTAGCCATAATAAACTAAATGAACACCCAATAGGATGTTTTTTTTCCCGAAATTCAACTTGGAGTACATTTCCCATCAATTGTTGTTATTATTTTAACTATATTACATGGAGTTTTCACAAGGGTTGTTACAAAAACCCTTCCCCCTGGGGGAACACCATCTGCATTGTTTAATGGCACCTATAACCAGCAAGACTGCTAAAAAAACACATAGTTTCCATGGATATTTATAGAATAAATCATTACAATATTTTCAATGAATAACCTGCTCAAAAGAAAAAAACCATCATGAAAATCATACCATGTACTAGAGCTTTATAAATCAACTCATCATGGTATTTAGAGTAATGTACACAGATACAAATATACACATTTGCTCAAACAGAAAATAAAAGGATATGATGCATGTATTAGCAACAAGGGAAACCGAAGGCTCACACCTCCACCCTCAAAGTTGTGCAAGGATTCAATTGCTTAACAGGAAGTCTAGAATCCATTTTCATATTCAAAGTATACATCCGATGTCCAACATTACAATCCTATGTTACTGTACCCTCAGTGAATAATTACTAGCTCATTGTTCCAAGGAACACTCCCAATGTGCATATGATTCCATATAGAAATGCTAATGACCAAAAATAAATCCATACCTTCCCTTCCCTTCTGTGCTACACAGTCCCTCTATCAATCTGGAAATCCTCTTTCATGCAGTCACTTACCTTCCAAGTTCCTCGACATCGCCTACCCCGGGTGATCCATCCCTTGGCAAGGATTCCTCACATCAGAAGATACAAAACCAAGGCATATACCTTCCTCAAAAACATCATACCGGTCATAGAAAGCTCATGGAAATCAATGGACATTATTCGGTACCAATGTCCCACAATGGACGTACTCCTGAAGTGCTTCACCAGCATATTACTTCCTATTTCAATTCCTTTTGTTGTTGCTACTAATTCTTTCCATTAGTTCCAATCACCCAACCGAACACTTATGTGATTCCTGTACCAAGCACATAATTTCCATTAGATTCAAAATAAATTTAAATAACTTCAAATCATACCTCACTGGTATCCCGTTAATAATGTACACTTTTACTTATGTTTAATTCCTATCACACAAGTCAAACTAGCTATTTCATCAAATCATCATGTATAAGAATATCACATCTATTTAGCTGAAAACACAACCATCATACGTTAAAATCATGAATCACATGAGATCGTCATCAACCATAATCATAAATCACATGTAACCATCATAAGTTAGAATCATAGATGACATGCATAATAAAGCTGAATTAAAATATGGATACTTATCCTTCATCGGTCCTTACTTCTGCCTATGCTCTTTCTATACACACACCAGATTAGTTTCCATGCTTGGAAAGAACCTAATTCCTTTGCTTCTATCCAATCATTTACACACCACACATAGTGCACATCACAACACATACACCCACATATGACATACAACACTATACAATACACCCACCCACACTAGGATACGACACATACAGCTACACCTAACGTACAACTAAAAAAAGTGTATCCTACACCGACATAAAATACATAAACCTACACATGGTGTACAATAAAACATAAAACATACACCTACACCGACATACAACACATACACCTACACCCGGTGTACAATACAACACAATACATATACATATATAGAGTAAAACAAAGCGAATACACATGTCATGATACCACAAATACACCATGCACATACATAGTATAGTATTCATGCAACACAAAATGTACAACATGCACATAATATCACATGTATACAAGTACCATATGCAGAACATTTACACAGTACCACCTTTACATAAGACTACCTACACAACGTGTGCACAACATCACATGTACATGACACCACTTTCACAACTTGTACACAATGCCAAATGTACACCGCACCACCTGTACATTGTGTTCCCAATACCAAATGTACACATCACCACATGCGCTACATATACTCAACACCACATGTACACAATTCCATATGCACGACATGGACAAGGCACCACCTGCACATAGCAGCACATGTACAACATGTACACAACACCACATGTACAATCATGCATAGAACACCATATGGACATAGAACCATATATAAAACATGAACACAACACCATATGTAGATATAACTTCATATGCAACATGTACATAGCACCATACATACACAACACCGCATATCCCACATATGCACAACACCATATGCACACAACACCACATATTCAACATGTGCACAGTACGATATGTACACAACAACGCATATCCAACACATACATAGCACCATCTATACCTACCAATGCATATTCAATATACACACAACACCATAAATACAATAGGCATACAACATCATATGTACACAATACTACATATGCTAGATGTACAGATCAACAGAAATACAATCATTGAATATACGACATGGTCAACATATACAAAACAGTAGTAATACACATCCATATAACACACAATGACCCCACAAGAAACCTCTCTTCTAGTGTCTCTATGTCATCATGTCTTAGATCACACTACTTTCACTTCTCTGATGTAACCATTAGCATTACCTGTCAATAAGATAAACACAGGCATAGTACAAGAGTATAATATCAATTTATGTCCACATGATACTAACCTCAGATCTATCAGGTCTACTCTTCCCACTTTATTCCCCATAAAACCAGGAATCTCTTCACTCCATTCACCTACATAAGCAATCATTCCTCCACAAGAATGATCCTTCAAAACCCTATCAAACAGTGACATAGATACATACATATATATAACCATTATCATAAAACAATCATGATTCTACCAGACAACAACATACATACACACATATATACACATAAACATTAGCCCCATGATCCATTAAGACCCTTTCAGACATGACATTCATACATACACACATGTATACATATATAAACATCAACATAATCATGATCACAACGCAATTTCTAGATATCATAAGGTATAGGTTAAGAGAACTTCCTTTATCCATGCACAATATTCACCGCATTGAAAACAATAGTTCCCAACCAAGCCAAGGCATGTAAAATATTATGTCCATTCACTTTACATACTCTTCCATTTTCCATTTACCTAATGGAATCAACCAATCCAACCGATTGTCAAATTTTTACCTCTCGCTGCGCTTACTCATGCATTGAGCTTCATATGTGTCTTTTATTACTTGTTAGGTACCACAAAGCTCTCCCCGATCTCCATTGACTTTCGAACCAGTTCACGAGACCCTCAAACAAAAGGAAAGAACAAGAAGCAATAAGATAAAAACCATGAAAATCAATAACAATACAACACCACAAACAAAGTGGCAAGGCCTTGCACCAGATATAAACAAAAAAAAAAACAAAAAATCAAGCTCAACAAATCACGAAAGACCAAAAGCAAAAGACTTAGCAAAAACAACCATGATTCTATCCCATGGTTTCTAATGCTCCCATAGGAATTCTAAATCTGAGCCTTCTTCAAGATTTCATAGCAATCTCTTTCCATGCAATCCCCTGTTGGGAAAAATACTGAGAGGGGGGGGTGAATCAGTATTTACTGCATATTCAAAACTTTTACTTTTTCTTGCTTCTAAAACCCATACGCTAATTTCCTGATACAGACTCGCGTATATACGCGGATACCCTTTATGAAACTCGCGTATACATAGAGATCTAATTATGTCATTAATTCTTCGCTTATATCATTCCATCATTCATTCATCAGATGTTTAATAAACAGTAAACATGTGCAGTAAGAACAGAATAAACCATCACACAAATCATCACACATGAACACCAGGATTTTTAGGTGGAAACCCAAGTCGGGAGAAAACCACCGCTGCAGTTGCTCAGCCTTCAATATTTTATTATAGAGAAAACATCTTACAACATATGTCCTGGCGCAGACTTGACCAGCACGCAGGCACCCACCTGCGCTCGTTTACCAGCCTCTCCTGGAAGGGAGCTACGACCCCCTGACTCGTTTACCAGCCTCACCTGGAAGGGAGCTACAACCCCCCGATCTCGTTTACCAGCCTCACCCCACCTAGAGGAGCTACGGCCCCACAGTCTCATTTCTGAAGCCTCACTGAGGGAGCTACCCCTGACCAGAAGGCTACAACCTAAGCACCTCTGGACCACGTTTCATCAATTTTCACAGATCCAACTTCACCTTTAGGAACACAGCCGAACCACGTTTCATCATATTTTAGACTGGACCTTTCCATACTTTACGCCAGTCGACATGAAACGAATACCTGCTCAAACGAATGTGATAAACCAGTGAAGCAGATCGAGACGGCTACACACGGACTTGACAAACCCTGGTTTGCATAACACTTCCTTCCCGCGATGGCATGCGTATATACGTTAGTTCACACAAACCGAGCGTATACCTACGTACATATTTCATTGCATCTGTTTCAGCTCTTCATGAATATATTTGTCTGTGTGCATTCATACACAATAGGAAGAATAATAGTCTTTGACAGTCTGGAAACAGCAGATAAATGATGAGATAGCTACAGGCAGGTCTTCTCATTCCAGATCTAAGCCTTCCATAAGTAGATCTAGTAGATACAAGTACATTTCAGATCTAGATCCCCTTCTTCATCATTGGTGCATTCAGATTTATCATTCAAGTATAACCCTTTCCATTCAGATCTACTACAGAGAGAAGTATTCATTTCAGCTGGAGGATCTTTTCTGTCTAGTACATTTAGTGATTGTATGCGGAAAAAGGACTGGTGACCAAACCACCCCTTCAAATTAGTATTCTGGTGAGGTGGTCATGTGTGTTGCAATATGATGATGACAGACACCACAGAGCTTAGGAGCATTCTTTCCACGTGCATACGCGACGTCCCCTAGGCCAATCCGTGTATGCCTAGAGACATACTCTTTTTCATCATAGAATTAGCACATGCTGAATTCCTTTCTCCATTGCCTTCTGTACACACTGTAGATACATCATGTTTAGTTCATCAAGACATATTCTATCAAGCACAACTTCATCAGGTGGGTTTCCATTCAAGGACAACACTCTATCAAGTGGGTACCCAGCATCATATTGTCAACAAACATCATATCACATCAGATTTACATCATTTACCAAGTCCACTTCATCAGGTGGATTGCCATCAAGGACAACACACGTCAACAATCTCATGTCTTCATCTTCATTCAGTGGGTTTCCATCAAGGAAAACACTCTGCATCATATTTCCAACATCCCCTGCATCATATTTCCATAAAAACATAACTTTCAACGCATAATAAATATAACAATATACCATTTATATTACCTTGTTGTGAAAACATGTTTCCTTGTAAATAAAAATACACATGTGAGCCACATGTTCCAAAGATCAAGACAACATATCTATCAATTTGAAACAAACCTTTACCAAGTCTAACAACCAAGTCATAATCAACAACCAACTCACATTCATGAGTCATACTACATAATTCTACAACTATCACCTACTTGCACTCAAGTACATATCAAGTATCTCAACACATGCGTGTTAGTACAATCATCTTAAAACAAAATCATTACTTAATGCAATATTATAGACACATACTCGTGCAAGTAATCAAACACTTAAACAAACTATAAACGTACCATGTTATATTTTTCAACTAGACAACATAATAAACACCAAACACTCAACTCGAGATAGATGACATAATCAAACAATCAAGAACCAAGTATACAACATAAGAAAACACATACCTTGGTATATCTTAGGGGAGGCTATCTTCTCTACACAATCAATCTAGATTAGCACAATATAACTTCTAAACATATCAACTCAAACATAAATAAGGTCATGATATATATAACAATATCTAGCTAACATGTTCACATCACAATATCATAAAAAATTGTAATTCGTTCATAACAATCACATCTACATAGTTAGTTTAGGTTAGTATGGCATAATATTACTACATATTAACTAATACATGAATGCCATAACCCTAACCATCTACACAGGCTAATCCAAATTAACATGATACATATAACATCAATATATTAATTCCATAACCCCAATCATCAAGTTAACTAACATATAAAAACAACAAGTCAACATATAACTTGTTAGTCAACAACATATAACATAGTCATCAAGTTAACACAACATTTGACTAACCAACACATGTACGTATGATCACACTAGTTAACTAACATCTATCCCTTATGTAATGATAACATCAATAGAATGAAAGGCATACACATAACCATAATACATATGACTATACTAATCAACTAGCATTTATCACATACGTAACCATAATAATAATAGAATGACAAAAATATAAGTAACCTTAGTTCTTGCAACAACCATGAATCACATACCTGCATGCGAAGCATACAAACTTGTATGACAATCTTCTCTTACCTCATATTCCATTGTTGCAACGTCACTTTAATGATATGCATCTCCTACTCTATCTCATCCAACAAATTAGAATCATAACATACCAAATCATCATGATGACCTAATTGCATAGAATGACCTTATCCATAACAACCTTCACCATGAAAAGACATGCATAACAACATATACACATTTACATGCATAAAAAATGCATCTACAACCATACTCTCATGATGACACATCCCACAACAACACCATCAACCTTCACATGAGGACATCACTACAACCATGATCAACACCATGTAAATGAAACAAGCACACATAGAACACAAGCATACTAAACACATATGAAAGAAAAATAAATGTATGATCAACACACTGCCCATCCAGTCCAAGGGTTGAACCATGCTCTGATACCACTCTGTAACACTCCCTTCCCACATCTACCAAATTAACCGACCAACCAGAGTAAGCATGTGACGAGAGGCAACTATAATGATATTCAACCTCCTATGTGACCTTAATGAAGTGGAAAAAATGGAAAACACAACCTACAGACCTTGTACAATAACAAAAACACCCCAAGGAGGTAACCGAAACTTTTAGGCCTCTTACCCCTCTGTTAGACTGACCTTTTCATGCCATTTAAACCATATACGTGGGCATAAAACTGCATTCCAGGTGCTAGGAAGCTACAACCATAGGCATAAGACTGCATGCCAGTGACTAGGACCCCAAAAAATTAGTTCTGTGTCTACATCTTTGGGATTTGAGCCACCTTTTCAAGCCCAAGGCCCAGGTCATCGCCCAAAACTTCATGAAAATTTAAGGGCTGATAAATAAAAATAATAAAATGATACATAATAAGTCACATCAACAATAACTCATCTAGACCCATCCTATCCATGACAGTGATTTTTTCAAACATGTCACAAACATTGAATCTATAGGTGTAAAAATCATATTTAACCACATGGTTCTTATACTTATATGAAAATATCTAAGAAACATTTCTCCCTTACATCACTAGCTATAATACAATAAATTTGACCATAGATACATTGTGCATACATTTACAAGTAAGAATATGGATAAAGCCATACATCATCACTAATCAAATACATGCTTATAACCAACACAATAACCACGAAAATACAATACATACAACAACAATAGAATCCACATAATAAAAAGTGAAATCATACTTCAAAAACCAAAGGTTGTGAGCTTCTCATTAATGACTGTAAAAACCAACCGAAGATGATACTTCCACGTTCCATGTAACCATAGATTGGTTGAGCCAAATCTCTCTTCAGCCAATCACCACTATTCCATATTCCAAGCATGAATGTGGGACTCATAACCAACCAAAAAGAACTAAAAAAACATGAATGTTACCAAAGTTATTTGCCTACATCCTGGGAAATTTGAGTGCCTCCTAGTCTCTCAGGCTTTACCGTAATCCATAGTTAGATCCAGGGAGCACTAGGCCCTACAACGATACCCATTCTTCCGACTTTACCGTATATCCCATCCCGAGACTACTAGGCTCGACGGAGAGCAATCCTCCTCTTTTCTTTACTGTATATTGATAGAAACCTAAGTTTCCAAACCCACATTCACACTCCCATGATGCATATAAAAATGCATTTCAAATTAATGCCCCAAATAAATTCACAATCTGGGAAATTTTAATAATTCATGCGGAAGAAATTTCTACAAATATGGGTATTATAAAAACCACACAATAAAACCCAGATTTCAACTCTTATGCGGAAGCTTTTGTATCTCACTCTCTGATTTGAAAAGCTTAAAACCCAACTATCAAATTCATATGCGGAAGCTTTCTTATTTAAAGTTTATGGTTGGAACCATAGTCAAACTCATTTTACGAAGATTCGAATTCAATATTCGAATTTCAATTGTCCAATACAAATCTTCGGCCCTCACACACACACACACACATATAGTAATACTTCACCAACCTACCATATATCTGCACCATTAAATATTTCATTTGATTTAAAACCCTGATTTTAAATAAAACCCAAAAACTTCATAATGGCATCGACTTTGGTTAAACCAACGCATATATTAACATGAAATTTTCAGGCCCACATCTTACCTTACCTCCTTAACCTTCAAGCAGCTTCAATATGTGAACGCCATCAGATCTCTGTTGTGTAACATCGAACGGATATCGTATCCATTCGACCTCCATAGTTTATCATCCAAAAACTATGTGAAATGGATGGTAATTGAATACTGCTTTAGGCCACGTGTCAAGCTCTGGCCTTTATCGCATTCAAAATGGAGAACCCAGTTACCATTTTTCACCAGCACGAAACCCATCTGGGTTTTCCTCAAGACTGCTTCACGGTTCTATTTGCACAGTTGCGCTATTTCCTTGTCTTTTCTATTCTATGCCTTCAACTCAAGGTTCCGCAATGCATGCCTCCAACATATCTCAGCATCTCATCATTTCTTGTTTTCATTGCGCTGTTCCTTTGCACAAATTTCTCACACTGTTTTCTCTTGTTCTACCTTCCAATATCAACGCACACCTCTGCATACTCTTCACGGTTTAAAATACTGCTGTGTTCCATTCAATATTCCGCTTCCATTAATCGGATTTTATGAACAGAACTATGGTTCTAATTTGAAATCTGTGCCTTCACTTTCCAGTTCTGTCCTCCATCTGTTGACGATATCAACCAGCCTCTTCGGCTTTCATTCGAAAATTATTACTCACGATTCGGATAGACCAACCCCCGCTTTCTGTATTGTATATACACAATTACATGTGTAATTAAAACCTCACCTTGAATACAGCGTTCGTGCCTTGCACTATAGAAATTAACATTAATAAGAAGGATCGTGTTGTGACATCGATCCTTCTGTGATTGATTCACACAGTTCTATAGTCTCAATTAAACACACAGTCGAATGTAATTCATCAACTTATGACTCAAATTCAAAATTGACAATCTACCTCTGATTCTATCAATTTTACCAGTACACCATATAACTCAGAAATGGAGTACAAACTGAGAAAATTGAGTTCTATATTAAAATTAGTATTTACATAGGATCTCTCCTTGGCTTGATCTTCTATATAAGTGGCCTTCTTCCACTACTTTTCCTGAAGGCTTACAAACAAAACCTTGTTCTATCCTACTCTACCCTCTCTTCAGATCTCTACCCTGTCTTTTTTATGCCTTTGAGGCTTACATTTATACAAATGGTCCTGAATCTATTTTTTGTTTTTCAGTTCCAGTATTTTCTCAACAATTCCCTATGAATCTTATTTAATCCCTAAGGATCCTCTTTTATCCCAAAAATAATGAAACCAATTCTAAATTATGATTTACAAAATCTCCCAATCCATATGCACTCTCAACTTAATCAAATTCTCTCATGTTCTCAAACATTCGAGAACGTTTACAATTCCTCACAAGATTTAATTAGTTTTAATTAAAAATCACTCAAATCACTCATAAAAATCCAACCCTCTTAAAAACATAAAACCCCTAAGTTTTATTAAATTACAAGGAATTTATGTTACCCTAATGCCCCTGCATCAGACTTCCAAGGTCAAAATTAATCATGATCTCCTGATCATGCACTTTTAATCTTTGCCTCTTGGATCCCATACTTTGTTTTACTGTTGTCCATAAGCTGCATTATTCTTTTGTTGCACTTCTCCAGGCTTCCATATCTTGTTCTGCAACTTGCCGCTTGATATGCTTTCATATTCTTCTCTTGTCTTTCCTTTGCTGAAATCTCTTTTTTTTCTTGTTGTTGTTTGCTTCTTCTGAGACAACTTCATCATCAATATTCTGATGCTTTCAATCTCTATGTCCAACTTATATTCTGTCTACCTTTTGTTGTTGGTTTCAATTTTATTTACCTTTGTTGCTTTTGTTGTTGTTGCTGTTACTACCTTTCTTGCTGCCAACATTGATGTTGTTGCCATCAATGTTGCCACTCCTGCAGATGTCACCTCACATGTTGCTGCCTCCCAAAATTCCTGAATATCTCTTAATATATCTCCCTCTACAACAATTTTCTTTTGTTCTCCACCTGCAAATTTACTTTTAAAAAATAAATTATCATTTAATTCTCTACCTGCAGTAACATATTCATTCATTCTTCTGTGTATACTAGTAAGCATAATTAAATTTTTCAAACTAGTATCTGCTTCTATTTCTTTCACAGCTTCAGGCATATCCACTCTAGTGTCTGCAATTTCTTCCTCTTGTTCAAATGTTTCCAACAAACATTTCATCCATTCCCTTTGTACTTGTTTTATTTCAAACATTTCATCAATATGCTGCAATTTAAATTCAGTATCTTCTTCTTCTTCCTTGACAATCTTCAATAATTTTCCATCACCTCCTTGATTGAATCTGGCAATCAAATTAATTTCCTCAAGCACTGTATCTTCATCTTATATTAGAATAGAATTCTGATTTTCCATCACTGTAGCAGTTCCAAAAGTATGTCCTACAGTCTTCTCTTGGCTATTCAGACAAGCCAACTCCTCCTTGTCATCAACAGTAACAAGTTTCTGCATATGAGACATGACTGTCTCACCTTCTTTCTGCAACAGTTCCTCTTCTTTCAAGACAACTCCAAGAGATGGATTGTCTTCTGCAATACCTGTAAACACAAACAAATTGTCAATTTTAGAATCACAAGACCCAATGGTCTCATTTGATGATCCAGTCACCAAATATTCTTTCTACAGTTCTAAGACTCTTTCAAGACCCAGAAAATCTGCATTGTCCTTATCCTAAAACAACACATCAGTATGTTGTTCTGAGTTTCCTTCCAAATCCTTTATCAGCACATCAGTATGCTGATTTGCATCCTCCACCAGATTGTCGGCCAGTCTCTCCTTCTTTCCATCACCTGCTTCATGAATGTCTCTCTATTGTGATTCACCAAAATGAACGTCTTCATTTTGCTAAATCATTCTTTTATCTTCTGTTCTCTGATTTTCATTCATGACAATTTTCTCGCCTTGCTTCTTCAGCAAATTATCCTGTGCATAGATCCTCTGTTTCTCCAATTCTCTTCTCTGAATATCTAGTTTTCTATACATTTCAATAATTTCAATTGACGTAGACTTTGGAAAATTCACACTACTTTCCATACCTTCAGTTGTCCTTGACCAATCATCAGATGGTATTTCATCCTCTACCTCAATATTCTGCTGAATATTCTAATGAGACCCTTATGTCTCCTTCTCTTCCCGAGATCTTGCTTTCCAGCATTGATCTGAACAAATTTCAGATTCAATTTCTTCTCCTCAATAAAATTTAAATCTTTCTCATCATCCTGTGATGTACCTGCAAACATACACAACTTATTAGTTTTAAAAACACAAGACTTTTCAGTCTCGTCTGTTTCATCAAGAACTTCTCCTTGAACAGATTTGCATTCCATCTTTGACTCAAACAATATGAGTTATTCCTTTAATAAGGCAATCTCCTTTTTCCTCTACTTCATTTGCAATGGTTGCCAAATTACTCTCTTTCCCTTTAGTGGAAAGATCCATCCTCCTCTCTGGTTTTCCTCTTCTTGCACCATTCCTTTAGTACCTCCAGTTGTACTTTCATCACTGCAATTTCCCTTTCTCTATCCTTCATCTTATCTCTGTGGAATTATTTAGAACCTCTTCTTTGATCCTCCATGATCATCTTCATGAGATCTCACTCACCATGAGTTGCACTAAGCCTCTGCAACAACAAGCTCTCCTGCTGCCACTTACCTCACCAATCCCCTTTCTAGACTTGGTATTTTGGCAAGCACTGGTTTCTAGAACCTCTTGATCACTTTCTTCTGCTCTCTCTAGGCTTATACCCTCAACTCACCTTCTCTTGAGAACACTACAGTTTTTCTCCCTATCCAACCTTCTACTGGAATATCAGGTTCACTGCCATCACCATCAAAATATGTGTCTTCATCATATCTGCAACCATAATTCTGCAATCATAATTTAAAAACAGAAAATTATCTCACCTTTTAGGATCCTACATGATCGTGTTCTCTTCATTTCTGCAAATGTCTGTTCACTTCATTTGTGTATCTGCTGCATATCAGATTTTGAAAGCTGATCTCTTCTTTCCTCTCATCACACATGCATTCAGATTTAATAAAAAAAACATCTTTAATTCTCAACAGAGCCTTTCCTTCTCTGATACCACTTGATAGCAGCCTAAGCTGCCAAACCCACATTCATAGTCCCATGATGCATATAAAAATGCATTTCAAATTAATGCCCCAAATAAATTCACAATCTGGGCAATTTTAATAATTCATGCGGAAGCAATTTCTACAAATCTGGTTATTATAAAAACCACACAATACAAACCAAATTTCAACTCTTATGCGGAAGCTTTTGTATCTCACTCTCTGATTTGAAAATTTTAAAACCCAACTATCAAATTCATATGCAGAAGATTTATTATTTAAACTTTATGGTTGGAACCATAGTCAAACTCATGTTATGAAGATTCGAATTCAATATTTGAATTTCAATTGTCTAATACAAATCATTGGCCCTCGCACACATTTATATATATATATATATATATGGTAATACTTCACCAACCTACCATATATCTGCACCATTAAATATTTCATTTGATTTAAAACCCCGATTTTAAATAAAACCCAAAAAATTCATAATGGCATCGACTTTGGTTAAACCAACGCATATATTAACATGAACTTTTCAGGCCCACATCTTACCTTACCTCCTTAACCTTCAAGCAACTTCAAGATGTGAACGCCATCAGATCTCCATTTCGTAACATCGAACGGATATCGCATCCATTCGACCTCTGTATTTCACCATCCAAAAACTACGCAAAATGGATGGCAATTGAATACCACTTCAGGCCACGTGTCAAGCAGTGGCCTTTATCGCATTCAAAATGGAGAACCCGATTACCATTTTTCACCAGCACGAAACCCATCTGGGTTTTCCTCAAGACCGCTTCACGGTTCTATTTGCATAGTTCCGCTACTTCCTCGTCTTTGTTGTTCCGCACCTTCAACTCAAGGTTCTGAAATGCATGGCTCCAACATATCTCAGCATCTCAGCATTTCTTATTTTCATTGCGTTGTTCCTTTGCACAAATTTCTCACATTTTTTTCTCCCGTTCTACCTTCCGATCTCAACGCACACCTCTGCATACTCTTCACGGTTTAAAACATGGCTACGTTCCATTCAATATTATGCTTCCTTTAATCATATTTTATGAACATAACTATGGTTTTAATTCGAAATATGTTCCTTCACTTTCCAGTTCTATCCTCCATCTGTTGACGATATCAACCAGCCTCTCCAGCTTTCATTCGAACATTATTACTCACAATTCGGATAGACCAACCCTCGCTTGTTGTATTGTATTTACACAATCAAATGTGTAATTAAACCCTCACCTTAAATACAGTTTTTGTGCCTTGCACTATAGAAATTAACATTAATAAGAAGGATCCTGTTGTGACATCGATCCTTCTGTGATCGATTCACATAGTTCTATAGTCTCAATTTAACACACAGTCGAATGTGATTCATCAACTTATGACTCAAATGTAAAATTGACAATCTACCTCTTATTCTATCAATTTTACCAGTACACCATATAACTCATAAATGGAGTAAAAACTGAGAAAATTGAGTTCTATATTAAAATTAGTATTTACATAGGATCTCTCCTTGGCCTAATCTTCTATATCAGTCACCTTCTTCCACTACTTTTCTCGAAGGCTTACAAACAAAACCCTGTTCTATCCTACTCTTCCGTCTCTTCAGATCTCTACCCTGTCTTTTAATGCCTTTGAGGCTTACATTTATACAAATGGTCCTGAATCTATTTTTTGTTTTTCAATTCTAGTATTTTCTCAACAATTCCCTATGAATCCTATTTAATCCCTAAGGATCATATTTTATCCCAAAAATAATGAAACCAATTCTAAATTAAGATTTACAAAATCTCCCAATCCCTATGCACTCTCAACCTAATCAAATTCTCTCATGTTCTCAAAAATTCGAGAACATTTACAATTCCTCACAAGATTTAATTAATTTTAATTAAAGTCACTCAAATTACTCATAAAATTCCAACCCCCTTAAAAACATAAAACCCCTAATTTTTATTAAATTACAAGGAATTTCTGTTAGCCTAATGCCCCTGCATCATATATCTCGACATTCACCAGTAAGGATTCCTAGGCTCACCGAGGAGCACAACTTGGCTTTACTGAAACCCACAGTCCAGTTCAAGGGTAACTAGACCAGTGACTTTGCCATGATCTAGAGTTTGGTTCAAGGACCGCTAGGCCATGTGTTTTTCATTTCATAGATCAAACCCACTCAGCTTCAAATCCATCCGAAAATCCAGCTCAACTAATGCATGAAAATCCATCTCATGAAAGTTATACATAAATGGAAAAGATAGGCTGAAAACATTGTCACACCTGGAAAAACCCATGCCATAACATAAACAAACGACATAAAATATCATGCATGCAATATCTAGAAAGGAAAACACACATGCAAATCGATACTTGCAAAGAATCTTGTTGTAGATGCTTGATTCCTGCTCCTCCTTTCCTTCTTTCTCCTTCTTCCTACTTTCTTTCCTTTCTTTCTCAAAGTTTCCAAGAGTGATAAAGAGAAAGAGAGAATATTGATAGAGCCATAATGTGAGAAAAAATATTTCCAACTAATCCTCAGAAGCGTTTTTGTAAATGAGGTCGCTCTTTTATTCATTTACCATTATTTTCCTTAATTTTCCTCCTCACATGAAATGAGTGACTTTCACCTCCCTTTTATCCTATTTTCCATTATTTTTGTAAATAAATGTCCAAAAAATACTTTTTTCCACTTTAATGCCTTAGCCATTGCCTTTGCAAATTTCCTTAGCCATAATAACCAAAATGGATACCCACTAGGATGTTTTTTGCCCAACATTCAACTTGGAATATGTGTTCCATCAACCATGGTTATTATTTTAACTTTATTACATGGATTTTTCACCAAGGCTCTTACAACTCGTTACATTATGACATTCATCCACATTATGCCTATTAGTGGACTATCTATCATAGAGGCATCAGACATCATTCTAGGTTAGATACTAAGAATTGGAATGCCCAGCTCAAGACATGATTATATATTTTGACATATTTTTGTTGCTTGCAGACATATTTCCATTTTGAAACTCTCAAAATCTCTCTCCTTGGCTATGTTATAAAGTATTTAAGCCATTTTCTACTTCTGTAACCTCACACTTTTGGGGAAATATTTTATACAAGAAAATACCTCCTCATTATCTTAGACGAGAAGAACATATTTGTGACTAGAATACACCCATGTTTCAGGACTTTTGCCACTGTAACACACCTGTAAAGACCAGAAAAAAGATTGTTAATGTTGGCAGTAACTAGTATCCTGCGTTACCCTAGCAATTAATGTTTTGTATCTACATCAAAATCGTGTTACTTGACTTTCACGCAGACATGAGAAAAAATCAAGAGTTGACTTGTAGTATCTCAATATTTCACTCAAGTGTACTTTAAAAAGGTCAAAAAATATCACAGATCATCCATTGATGTTTCTCATCCTAGCCAAGCATACTAAAGCAAGAGAAAGCTACAAAGAACAGGAAACATCTTCCACCATAATGGTATTTTTCCAAAGTGAACTGAAAGAAGAATTGGTAGTATTTCGAGCCTCCCCTCATATATATATTGGAGGCTAGGCCATTGAGGTTGAGATTAAAATTCATACATTGTTATGTTAGCAAGATATTGCTTGAGAGAGAGAGAGAGAGAGAGAGAGAGAGAGAGAGAGAGAGATTGAAGAACTAGGAGCTGGAGGAGGTGTTGGTGCAACTTCCTATGCTTTTAATCTTCCTTTATTGACTTAGTATATAGATCTATTGTTTTTCCTTCCACTTTGTTGTCAACTTCTCATGTATTTTGTGTTTACTTAATGATACATCGAAGGTGGTCTTCTGTTTATATGTTCAATAATGTATTGTTTCTCATCAATTGATGTTTGAATTGATTAAGATTTATATGATGCAAGGGTTACGTTTTTTTTCTTTTGCGTGCATGTTCGAACTTAGGAGTTGGTTGGGAGAACTTCTCATCCACACCAACTTCTCTAGCTGATCTACATGAAAGGATATTCAGGTAACCCCTTATTGTTGCTTTTTCAATTATAACTTATTGATTGCATTGTTGAATAAGTCATACCATAGCTTGATAGATCCCTTTATCAATCATCCTTAGGTTCCACAAAACTTGAGAGGGTTTTCTAGTTTTTCCATTCAAGCTTAAATCCATATAGAAATAAGTAATTAAAATTTTTTCTTAAATCAATTATATTAATGTTATATTTTTGTTCTATCATTTTTCTGATTTTGTAATAGCTACCATAATATCTTTCACATTTAAATCTTTTTCTTATCTTAAAAAATCTCTCTCTCTCTCTCTCTCTCTCTCTCACACACACACACACACACACACACATATATATAAGTTATTCAAAATAATGATTCTAAATGCAATATAATTTAATAAATCTAATTTAATAATTTAATTATAAATCTAAAACATAAATAATTTTATTCAAAATAATAATTCTAAATATTGTAATTAATAATTTAATAATTATGCAACCTATATAATTAATTATAATTATTACAATTATAATAATTAAATTTTAATTTTAATTTAGTAGTCTTTAGTGCGATTTTTTGAAGGCTTTTATGGTGGCTTTTTCTAGTGTAATTTCTCTAAAATCCCGCAGAAATTTATTGAATAAACTTGCACAATAGAAGTGCCCTAAAGGTTTTTGAGGGTGCTTAATCCATATATAAAGTTAAAAAACTAGTTTAAATAACAAAAACCAAGATTTTATCTCAAATTTTTTCACCGGATTCCGGCACTTGAAACTCCAAAAAGTCTCACTAAAGACAACTCCATATAATAATAAATAGATAATATAGTATGAAATAAAATAAATAATAATAATAATAATAATAATAAAATAATTACACGATATATATAGTATAAAATAAAATAAATAATAATAATAAAGTAATTACACGATGTATATAGTATGAAATAAAATAAATAATAATAATAATAATAAAGTGATTATATGATATAATAAGTACTAAATAGATTATTCAAAAATTATGAGAAATTACTCAATTATAATTATCTATCTCAAATATATATATATAATATAATAGTAAAACAAAATAATAATGACATAAAATTGAAACTAGTTAAAGTTATATATTACTTAAAGGTATACCTAATTATTAAAAATATTTTATCATAAAAATTATAAACCTTATTTTATTTTCCAATTAGTATCACTATAATATTATCTAGCTATTTTCAATCTTAACAATTTTTTACAATTTTTTTCATTTGACATTAGTAGTTAAATGCTGGTTTTTGGTGATATGCATAAATGATCAACTCATATAATGCAATGATGTCAATGATGTTTTATTTGGAACCAATGTTTTATAAATATAGTTTTTCACAAGTTAGAAAACTTTGTAAAGATTTTCAAAATGTTTCAAATCATTGAGATTTTCATAAATTATGTTATTTAAAATAATAAATTTAAATGTAACGACTAAAAACATTAATAAATAATAATTTAATTATAAATCTAAATTAATTTATTGATAATGTAATTCTAAATATAATATTTAATAATTAATAATCTAATTATTATGAATCTTATATAATTGTAATTAAAATGATTACACTTATAACAATAAAAATAAATTAAAATTAAAAGTAATAAATATTATAGTATTAAATAAAATAATAATAATAATATATATATATATATATATATATATATATATATATATATATATTAAATAAAAATAAATTTATTTCTTAAAAATATTTTATTATAAAGAATATAAATTAAGTATTATTTTTCATTTGTAAGAATTTAATATTATTTGAATTTCGAGCTCCTATCACTATAATGTTATCTCACTATTTTTCATTTTAAAGACTTTTTTTTCATTTGAGAGTGGCCTTCTGTGATATGCATAAATGATCAACCAATTTGATGCATTCATGTTTCGATCATTTTGATATTTATGGAATCAATATTTTATAAATTAAAGTTTTTCACAGTGTCAAAAATCTAGGTAAAGATTTTCAAAATGTTTCAAATAATTGAGATTTTAATTTTAAATGTCAAAAATTTTAATATTTTAATAATTTAATTATAAATCTAATTTAAATTAAAAATTCTAAAAGTAATAATTGAGAATTTTAGTAATTAATAATTCAATTATTATGAAATATATATAATTGTAATTAAAATGATTACAATTATAATAATTAAATTATATATATATATATATATATATATATATATATATATATATATATATATATATTAAAAATAAATAATAAAATAATAATAAAAATAATAAATAATATAATATAAAATATATGAAATAAAAATAATAATAACATCAAATCAAAATTATTTAAAATTATATACTAAATAAAAATTTATTTTAAAATATTTTATCATAAAAAATATACATTAAATATTAGTTTTTATCTGTAGGAATTTAACTTTATTTTCTTTTCTGATTAGTATCACCATAATATTATCTAACTATTTTTAATGGGAACGGTTTTTTATTTGAGATTAGTGGGTGAATAGTGGTGTTTGGTGATATGAATAAATGATCAACCAATGTGATGGGTTCATGTTTTAGGTTTGTGTTCTATCATTTTGATATTTATGGAATAAATAGTTTATAAATACAAATGTTTCAAAAGTTTTTTTAACCATGTAAAGATTTTCAAAATGTTTCAAATTATTGAGATTTTATTTTTAATATTATTAAAATTTCAAATATAATTCTAATATTTTTATTTTTAATAATCTAAAAAAATATATTTATTTAATATTTATTAAATAATATGAATAAAAATTATTTACAAAAAATTAATTAAATATATAAAAATAAATTAATAAATTTTTAACTTCTTAGGAATTTGGCTTCTGTGATCCATAAAATGGTGTAAAAATTTTTCGGTGAAAATCACATAAAAGAAATTTTTGTCGACGCAAAATGGTGTAAAAATTTTTCGGTGAAAGTCACATAAAAGAAATTTTTGTCGACGCGTTTCGAACCAGCCAGTGTGGTTCATCATCAGGACAAGATGAGAAATCTGATCAGGAAACCAGTTTAAATAGAACAGGACCGCTCCAACTAGCCGTTGGAAAAACGGCTAGTTTGACTAGAATAGGGAAATTATTTTTTATTTTTTATTTTTTATTTTTTATTTTTTATTTATTTTTTTATTTTTTTATTTTTTTTATTAAATTTGATTATATTTTTATTATAAATTCTATATAAATAAAAATAAAATATAAATCAAATATAAAATCAAATCAAATCAAATAAATAAATCAAATATAAAATGAAATAAAATAAAATAAATAAATAAGTCATAATAATAATACTAATTGATCAATTAATTTAATATTACTAAAAAAAATAGAAAATAAAAATATAAAAATATAAAAATAAAAATAAAAATAAAAAAAAGTAAAAAAAATAAAATAAAAATAAAAATAAAAGTAAAAGTAAAAATAAAAATAAATAACTAAAAAAATAATACTGATAAAAAAAATAAAAATAAAAATAAAAATAAATAAATAAATACATAAATATTAATTAATAAATTAAAATATAATAAATTAATTAATTAATTAATTAAAAATAAATAATTAAAAAAAAAAACTATAATAATTTAAAAATAATAATAATAATAATAATAATAATATAAATATAAATAGATAAATGAATATATATATATATAAAATCAAAACAAAACAAAAATACTAACCAAAACCAAATTAGAAAAATAAAAGGAGCACACCAGGAAAAAGAAATCAAGATCAACTAAGAGTGAAGAGCACGAATGCAGCATCTGCTAACATTCCACCCATCATCCCTATTAAGGTTAATCGGCCTCTTTTCTATTTCCAAGGCTTCCCTTAACTTTCGGTGGTGGAAGTGGTCAATAGTCGCAATAACCTTAGTATCTTCAATACAGATATGGTGATTTGTTTTTTCAGCATGCTCTGCCAAGGCAGAGGACCGAGATCTACCATGTCTAAGGTCAGCGACATGTTCATGAATTCTTTGGTTAACAGATCGACCAGTTTCACCAATGTAAGGGGTCCCACAGGAACATGGAATTAAATAAACACCCTTACCATCCATTGGGCAAACCGAGTCTTTAACCGATCTAAGAGAACCACGGATAGTGCGGAGAGGCTTGAAAATTGATAATATTTATGTATTTATTTATTTATTTTTATTTTTATTAGTTTTATTTTTATTTTTATTTTTTTATCAGTATTATTTGTTTAGTTATTTATTTTTATTTTTACTTTTACTTTTATTTTTATTTTTATTTTATTTTATTTTATTTTATTTACTTTTTTTCTTTTCTTTTTTCTTATTTTTATTTTTTTATTTTATTTTTTTCTATTTTTTTTAGTAATATTAAATTAATTGATCAATTAGTATTTTTTTATTTTATTTTTTTCTATTTTTTTTTTTAGTAATATTAAATTAATTGATCAATTAGTATTATTATTATGACTTATTTATTTATTTTATTTTATTTTATTTTATATTTGATTTATTTATTTGATTTGATTTGATTTTATATTTTATTTATATTTTATTTTTATTTATATAGAATTTATAATAAAAATATAATCAAATTTAATAAAATAAATAAATAAATAAATAATAAATAAAAAAATAAAAAACAATTTCCCTATTCCAGTCAAACTAGCCGTTTTTCCAACAGCTAGTTGGAGCGGTCATGTTCTATTTAAACTGGTTTCCTGATCAGATTTCTCATCTTGTCCTGATGATGAACCACACTAGCTTATTCGAAAGGCGTCGACAAAAATTTCTTTTATGTGACTTTCACCGAAAATTTTTTACACCATTTTAACTTCTTTTTATAAATTAAAATTCATATATATATATAACAAAACTTTCATAAAACAATTGATTGAATTTTGATACATAGCTTGACTTAAACATCATAAATCGACTCTAAATGTAAGAACATTTGGATACTTACATTTGGATTTATATCCATTTTCTCATTGCTGAACAGAAATTGTTTTATTTTCTTATTCTTTTATTATTTAATATATTGACCGGATTTTCATGTATTCTATGGGAGTGTTAAATTAAAACACAATCATAAAGTTCCTACTAAATTTAAAAAAAAAAAAATACCAATCAAATTAATATTTGAGGTTATTTTATAAATGGAAATTATAAATAATCTTAAGATACACGTGAATACCCAAACCTTAACTTACGGAGAAGGTGACGTCAAACATCAACCTACTAAGTCAATGACGTGAAACAATTTAGGTTCAAATAACAAAGCTACACTGAGTGGAAACCATTATCCTCATTGTATGTGTTATGAGAGGGATGGACTTTCCATACTACATTTGGGAGACTCAGATCACTGAAGGACAGCCATAATTAGTCAACACGGATAGCCATTAATAACTTCATCAAATTTATAAACAAAAGTCCCTTTGCGTGTTTTTATATTCTTACAAAACTCGAAAAATGAGTGACAATCAATTCTCTCATTAAAACAAATTTAACAGTTGAGATGACGATATAATGTGAGATAAAAAATAATCCAATCATTTTATTTGTGAAATTAACTTCTTTATTACAATCTTGTCCATCTCCAGATAATGGATCATGAAAAATTTAACAGTTGAGATGACGATATAATGTGAGATAAAAAATAATACAATCATTTTATTTGTGAAATTAACTTCTCTGTTACAATCTTGTCTATCTACGGATAATGGCTCATGACATTTCATTTTGTTATAAATCTTTCTTTTTTTCAAATTTTCTATCGTGATCCCCACTAACTTAAATAATGATCATTTATTTGGAAGTTGATCTTTAATCAATATTAAAAAATAGTCTATATTCAAAGTTAAAAAGGAAATACAACAAATAATTATGAAAAATGTCAAGGTCTTTTGGTAATAGCGGATAGTTTAAATGTTTTATTTTTTCCTTTTATTTGTATTGAATGTTCATTAACGAGTGGTGAGGGATGTTGATACTCTTAGGTTTGAAGATGATGAAGATGTTTCGGAATCACACTAACTCTTTGGCACTATATATCGTAAAGTACACTACATGTATGTCATTAGCAAATTATTAATTTTCCTTTATCTTTCCACAACGATCACTATCTCAAACATGGACGACTTTCGTGTAACATCTTGGGTGCATAAGAGACCGAGTTGTATCATTCTTTGTTGGGAAAAAGACTCGCAGGGGATTAGTATTTTAAACTTATTTCAATTTTTCATTTGTTATTCATATTTCTGTACTAAATGTTATTAAGTGAACCTATTTATGCACATAATTCTATGAAGACAAATAACATATATCTAGTCAACTAACTTTTCATTTAATTCATTATATGTTCAACTGGAACCATTTCATTATTACTTCGTTAGGAATTATTTCAATATTAACCATGAGAAGTAAGGCCTGAATAAACCGTCATACATAAGAAACACAACAACACATGAGAAGACCATAATTTTTAGGTGGAAACCCAATGTAGGAGAAAACCAACCTTGTCATTGTCTCTTTCTTCATCTTTTATTATAAAGGAAAAAATCTTAGAATCTTGTAGTGGTGCAAACTCATGCTAGTATGTAGGCACCCACCTACAGAAGGCTACAACCTTCTCTTGTTCTCCAACACCCACTAAAAGATAGCTCGAACCCCTTGATCTCGTTTACCGAAACCCACCAAATTTAGGCTACCCTGGAAGGAAGCTTTGACTCCCTCACTGAAGGCTCTAACCCTCAACATCTTGTGGACCATGTTTCATAATATTTCATACTAGATCAACCTATCTCAAAAAATGAAAACCTGTAGGCCACTCTGCATCATATTTTCTGGACCCACTCCTATCATTTAAGCTCAATACCAAATAACATTTTTGAATCCAATCACTGAACCAAGTTATTCATGAAATCAATCACTGAATCTCAATCAAATAATGTAACGATATCAAACCAATTCACAACAGATCATATCAGTACACAATCATTCACAAGTATACCAAACCATACTTTGTTCATCACAGGAATCCGATCCTCTCACTACAAACCCTAACCAATCATATGTGAGAAAATATACACTACTATTATGAATAATACCCCCAAATATATTTTCTTTCCTTGAATAATACTCACGTACATATTTCAACACATTCATAACTGAATCTGACTCACTATACCATCGAATCAATCATTGAACCATATACATACTAGTACACATTAGCATCATCATTAGTCAACATATCATTCCATAAACAACTCAACCCAACCAGTACTGTCAAACATAGATTATCAAAAGAGAGACTTCATCGACTGAAAAAAATAAACATAACAAAATTGATCAAACATCATCAATAATTCATACGAAAAAACCCTAGCATATATACACATTTTTACACCAAACATATGTGTATGTATGCGCTTCCCATGTTTGACACTTGCGTACAAATTCTGAACTTTCACAGAATGTATATGTGAATATCAAGAAGAATATGTGTGTATATATGCTACTTCTCAATGGAAAACCAACGTAAAAATCTGTAATCACTGAGTCATACCTTCACTGCACAACACAACATCTATCAAACCCAAATAATGGCATACACAATGTTACAAATACACATCATAATACCATTCATCACATTATATCAAGCCATAAACATATTATCCAATATGTATTCATTTCAGATCTATCATATTTGATCCATCTCCATGCTCTCTGGTACACATCTATTTCAGATCAAGTCATTCATAAAATAATCCATCACATGTACACCCTAACACTTGATCTGCATCGGCTTATATAGCATAATCCTTAGCAAATACCTTAGGCCAATCCCTTAGTAATGCTGATGGTATTCTTTGATGGGATCAAATATCTGTTATCACTCCAAATACTATAGTCAAATATCGTGGTAAAGACCCCTCTTATTCATAATACCATGGTGCAGAAACTATATGCAACTTATCTTCACCATACGCGTGTATGTATGCGACCTTCCTTCACATGACCCACATATACTTTCTGAAAATTCACCTTTAGCATTCCTCTGTCTCGAAACTGACATTCATTTATCAGTTAAATCTGTACCGACCTATATAATCATGTTGACATCTCCATTAAGTAGGTTTCCATCAAGGAAACCACATTATCCATAATTCCAACACTCTTAACACTTGCCTCATTCATCTCCCATCATCTTTTCCACCATTTCATGTAGAAATTCCTTGCAGATTGAATTTGTTGATTTTAATTTGATAAAACAATAGAATTTAATATAATCTACCAATTACGGAAACCAATTTAAATGATCATGAAATCACGAAGCATACAAGAGAAAGAATTCAATCAACACATTACACAATTATTTCTTGGGGAAAGCCACAACTAAAAACCATGCTATCTGTATATTGCATTAGTATGAAAACATGAGAAGATTATAATGCTTTTCTCATGCTTGAGCAACCTCTGCACTATCTCTATCTGTCTCACTGCTTCCTAGATAAGCCTACACCAATACTTAACCAAATTTTGGCCTTCTCAAGTACCTATTTCCTTGCGCTATTTCCTTTGGTAATTATCCCCTATTAATTAGGGAAATCCTCATCTAATACTGAGCAATCCATCAAGGGCCTTCCTCTAACTACATGCACCACTTGTACAATTTGGGTGATTATACCACTGATATTAGACTACCTTTGAACTCCAATCTCAACTACGTAACTCCCAGTTAACACATGCATGAGTTATTTATGACTCATTTATTAGTTATCTGGCTGATCAGTGAGTGTGGTTCAAGTTCCACTTCCACACTTTGACCTTCCACTAGTTCCTCCAACAGTTGGAACTAGTTAAATTGACTTTAACTCAAATAAAATTAATTAATTAATTACAACTAAAAATAAACTCAACCAAGGCTACTAAAAAGTATGAACCACTCTACATGATTCAAGTTAGACCCTCAACTCAAATTAACTAAACAACCTAAGTTAGACTAACTTATTTACCTCATAAAAGTTGTCATGAGATGTGGAATTATAATTTTATTCTAATTTAATTCAAGGGAAAGTTAACTTAGAATCTTTCTTGGTGCCATTTTCAACACTCCCTCTCAACCAGAAATGGATTCACATCTATCCCAATCTATTACCTCTTGAATTCTATTTATGCAACACTTCTTAATGGTGTTGTTGCAACTGCAACATTTGCAATTGAAAAATAGTCCTAAAAAAGAATCGACTATGATCAGTATAATTCATCTGTCACCCAAGTCTCGATTGCTACTATCTACTGCAATATCTACTAAAATATATACGTTGTTTTTTACTCTCCAGTGTGTCTTCTGCACTGGTGCCAATTCTGCACTGCGCTCTCCAATATATGATTGTTGTTAGTATCTGCACTTATCACTCTCGCATATGACTACATATACTATGATTGATCCATCCTGCTACTATATATTATGGGCCTCTGTAGCAAGGTAATGATCCATGAGATAAAAACATTTCAATGGACCCTCCAGGAGAAAAAAAAAACATCAATGGACGCTGCCCAAATTTCTTCACACTTGGGACTACTGCTTCACATTGTCCCACCTCTCTTTGGCAGGTATCGATGCATGTGCTACCTCCACCCACTTAGCTCAAAATTCCCCCTACTCGAGGTCTCTACTTGACTGGATGTCTCCACTCAGTCTCCTCTCTTTTTCACCATTTTTGGTTGCTCCACAACTTGTTGAAGCTTCTTCTTCTGCTTCATGTCGAGAGGTCTAACATTCTCCCTCTCAACCACCAAGTCTCTAAGCTTTTACTTGCTCTTGAAGGCTTTACATGCATATTATACCTCAAGTGCATATAGGTTGTTGACTCTCACACCCATTTGTTTCACATTTCTCGTGGTGATGTACCTAAGGAAAACATTCCCTTTGCTAAATATCACATCGTAACCACTGTCCTCCAATGCCCCAATGGAAACAATATTCTTCTTTAGGACTGGAACAAACATCACATATGTGAATGTAAGAGGGGATCTAGAATCCATTTGAAAAGTAATTGTACCGATACCAGTTGCGCTATACCTCCCATCATCTCTAAACTCTATGTTCTTCTTCATATATTTCTCCTCCAAGTCACTGAAGGGATCTCTATTCCCCTTCATATGGAACAGGGCACCATTGTAGAGATACCACATACTTCCCATTGCAGTTTTTTCCATGCATGCAATGAGAGTGAAATCAAGCTCCAATTTTGAATCTAGAGCTTCAGCTATTGTTGCTACTACATGCTCCTTCTTGCTTTCCTTCTTCTGGGGACATTTCATGGCATAGTGTCCTAATTCACGAAAATGAAAGAATGATGTTGGAAAATTCTTTCTTGTTGACCTCCTCACCTTGGGACTTCATTACCCTGGATTTATTTTCCTTATAGAATAATGAAAAATCCTCTTCCACTTCTTTAGATGAGGTCCCATATTTGGAATTATACCTAATCTCTTCTTTCACCACATTGGACCACAAACACTCCCACTCTGGTAGTTTCTCCCTCCCATTTACCGAATTGTGGTAGCTGTGTTAGCTCTTGGGAAGGCCTAGAAGTATTAGGATGACCAGATCATATTCAACAACTGTAACACCAACACTCTCAAGCTCATCCCGACATTGGGTGAACTTGATCAAGTACTTTGGTATCATGTCTCCCTTCTCCTCCTTTATTTTATGGAGCTTATCCTTTAGTATCAGCCTCCTCTGGTCATTGTTGTTACGAAACAAGTCTATCATGGCCTTCCACATTACATATGGTGTTTCCTTTCCATGGAGGTTTGGGACAATATGATCTTGAACTACTTCTAGTAGAATCCTTCTTGCCTTTGCTACATTCTTCTTCTAGGTCACCAAATTTTGAGCATTAGTTATTGGAGGGTTAGTAATATCACTATCTATGAACTCATTTTTCCTGTTATCTTCCAAGACTACCTCCATCATGTCCTTCCAATCTATGTAATTCAAGCTTCCCTGAAGGGCATACTCAAGTCTCAATCCATTGAATTACATCCTAGTGACCCTGAAGAATGATACTGCAACTTTGATTCACTTGCACATAATAAACTCATATTATTCTCTTCTATTGTCATTTCTTCTCTAATACCATGTCTAAATTTCTTATAGATGCAAAATTCTAAATGTAATTTTCTAAAATAATATAATTGAATCTACTCTATCAATTGTGGAATTGAATTTAAACGATCGCGAAATCACTAAGCATACAAGAGAAAGTATTAAATCAACACATTACACAATGATTGCATGGGAAAAACCACAACTAAAAACCATACTATCTAAATTTTGCATTAGGAAAAAAAATATTAGAATATTACAATGCTTTTCTCATGCATCTGAAACCTCTGTACTATCTCTATATATCTTATTTCTTCATAGACAAGCCTAGCCTTATACTTGACCAAATTTTTTCTTTCCCAAGCCTCTATTTCCTTTTGTTGTTTCCTTGGGTAACTAGCGACCATTAATTAGGGAGATCACCATCCAATATTGCACAATTCATCAAGGGCCTTCCTTTGATTTCATGCACCACATGTACAATTTGGATGATTATACAACTAGTAATACACTTCCCTTGAACTCCAATCTTAACTAGGTAACTCTTCGTTCACACATACATGAGTTATTTATGGTTGATTTATCAATTATCTGGTTAGTCACAGAGTATGGTTCAAGTTCCACTTCCTTACTTTGACCTTCCACTAGTTCCTCCAACAATTGAAACTAGTTAATATCACTTTAACTTAGATCATCTGAATTAATTAATTCCAACTCAAAATAAACTCAACGAGGGCTCCTAAGAATTAACGACTCAAGTTAGACCCTCAAATCGAATTAACTATACCAACTAAGCAAAAATAACTTATTTAACTCGTACAAGTTGTCATGATATGTGGAATTATAATTTTATTCTAATTTAATTCAAGAGAAAATTAAATTAGAATCTTTCTTGGTGTCGTTTTCAACATTTCTTGTTTCCATTTTCAACATTCTAAAAACTTTCCCTGTTTTGTGTAGTTCTTAGACCACATTCATAAGAAAATTGATCAATATTTAATTTTAAATAGCATACTTAATGTAAACGGTTGGAGAAATACTCATTTCACAAGATATTGCATGTACATCGACTTCTTCATGTCAATGCTTTCCTGCCACTAATAATCTCAAAAACCACAAAACCATAAGTGTAGGTGTCAAATTTCTGAGTCAATTTTCGATGAATTGAATATTCCAAATTTGCATATCTTATGAGCAAATAAAACCACAACACTGTAGCTGTAGGTGTCAACTTTCTCAGCCAATTTCTAGTGAACTATATCCTATGAGAAAATAAACATCCATGTTAATGTTACAATCATAAGTACAAATATAATCAAAATATCCCTGTAAGAGAATTTTCTTACAACGCCTTTGGAAGTCTAGTATTGAGGTGACTCTGATCTTCAGAAAGAATCCTTGCTAAGCCTGGATGCCTCTGCCACTAGCTTCGCCTCAAATTCCTCCCCCCAATCACTTTTGCCAACAACCACTACAAGGAAAAGACCCTCTAGCGGAGGTTATAAAGGAGGTTTTTAGTGTTATAAAATTGGCCAAAATTGTCAAAAAAACATATGCTACCACATCTATTTCTGGTAACGGAGGTTTTAGCGGAGCTTTTAATGGAAATTCAACACAACTAAAAAAAAATGGGCGGCCGGAGGTTATTACGGATGTTTTTCCATTGGTGCTCTTATCAAGTTTTAATGCACCAGTGCGTATTGGTAGACAACGCACCGGGGCAGTCTAAGGAGAATGCACCAGGCCGTTAAGGAAAACAACAGCACCGGGCCTGGTGTTGGTGATACAATGCACGAGGCCATTCTAATTGGTCTTGGGATTTGAGCAATGCCCATAGGTCATATAAGTGCACTGGTGCGTGTATGTTTATGAGGCAGTGATGCTCCGTATCACAGAAAGGAACTGAGATTTATAATTGGTATCGATATTCGTGTGGTGCACATGGCATCTACAAATTCATCGGTGCTTATAGATACATAAATTCCGTGGTACATAGTATCACACAAATGCACCAATATTTATAACTGGAATCGGTATTAGTGCGGTGCCCATAGAATCATAGACGCACTGGTGCGTATAGACACATAAACGCACCAGTTTTCATTTTTTTTTTTTTAGAAACATCCACTTCTAACAATCCAATTATTGTGATTGTTTTAGATTCATTATTCATCAAAAGTCGACACATTATATAACAATATTCATATTAATTACATTTTTATTAATGCATTTGAATGTTCTGTTTGAATTAATTTGTTATATCATATCAAAATTATTGTGATTTTTTTAAATTCATTATTCATCAAAAGTCGACACATATATATAATCTTTTAACAATATTCATATGAGTTAAATTATTTTTAGTGCATTTGAGAACGACAATGGAGAACGCAATAGAATAAATTAAAACAAATATATATATATATATATATATATATATATATAAGACAATATTTATCATATAAAATGGGACAATTATTCGTATCCCTTTGTCTTTCAATTGGGACACTATGTCCATTACATTAAACAAAATGTCTGATTTCACAGACATATTTCAAAAAATAAAACGCCTTGCTTCGATATCCAAATTACATAGTGATCATCATTCTTTGCTTCAACTGCTGTCACTGCCAAAGCTACTTCCATGACTTGGGTTATTTTTAGGAATGTTGTGTTCACGGCATTGATTGTTTTCTTCTTCTTCACTTTCCATCTAAAAACATAAAAATAACTTAAATGAGTGTATATACATTGGTGAGAATAATGAAAATTCCAATATTAAATAATATACATCAATGTAAATCAAAAATAAAAATGACGTACCATATCAACAATTGACTCATAAACTATACACATTATTTCAAAACCATGTACCATGCCATCCTTCAAAATTTCATCTGTTGGCGCAGTTCCATGCTTTGTTTCCTGCAAGTTTTATACCCCATAACAAATCATATATCTAATATAAAAGATGTTTTTGTTCTATTAATTATAGACGGAGCTAATTAAAACAAGATCGATAGATGCTTACAAATTCCACAATTAAATTCTGATATGCCAACATATACTCACAACCCATATTTAACCCAATTGCAATCAATTCGTCTGATGATTCTTCTCTGTATGTTAGCACCTGTTTGAAGACATTCAATGATGATTTTTGTAAAACAACTTAAAAAATACAAAAATCAAATCTAGTTAAGTTGTTATAAGGAGGTAACAATTACTCACAAACTTAGAGATCAACCATTTTCTTCCTTGTCATCTTGTTTTATGTGTTGAATGGGTTCCATTTTCTTTTCTTTTCTTTTCTTTTCTGCAAGAAAATTCTTGAAAATTAATATTTAATGCTAAATTGTTTATTTATTGTACCTAATGATCGAAAAATTCAATGATTACATATTACATTTGAAGCACGTTGTTGTATTCGTTCCACTAGATCCCTCAAAATTTTGTAAAAGTTTTTCCCCATTTCATTAACTTCCAGCACCACTCCAGATGAGCCAAGGAGCAATTCATTTTCATTTGCATGTTCTATTTTTTTTCTTTTCTTAGAACAACATTCCTTTTCTGAGTTGTTGGTCCCTATAGAACATTAAACATATGTGAATTAGTAGAGTGTTTGACACATGTTATATAATAATTTTAAGTATATTATTAATGATAATTAAAAAAATAAACTCATATTGGATCGATAGTATTGTTTCATTCACGTGATTCATCTCTTTGCAATTTTTCCATTAAACTTTTACGCTTTTATGGTCGTAGATTAAAAATAATCATATCGAGCTTCATCATTTTGTGGCTCTGCATGATACACAGTAAAAAATACATATTAGTTAAAGTTACATATAATTCAAAAATAATATTTTTTATAAAGAATTTACAAAGAACTTGTCTTTTTTTCTTTTCTTGATGTGTTAACAGTATTTTTGTTACTTGATATCTTGTCAGTCATTTCTTTATCAATTTGAAACCTGTAACCTATCATTCATTAATATATTTATAAATAAATTCTCAACTTTTCAGTTAGAAAATAAATCTCGAGACACCGGTGCTCCTTTCATGAAATCCGCACTGCCGCCGTTGCATGGATATATTAACAACGCACCGCAAAATAATATAATATGTCGTACGGTATGTTCAGTATTATAAATGCACCGCAAAAATAGTGTAATAGACCTTACGGTGCGTGGGGTATTATAAACGCACCACAAAACGGTGTTTTTTAAATCCATACTATGCTTTCCTAGTTAAAGAGAGCATCGGTGCCCTATTTCAGATTTGGCACACAGATTTTAAAAAATGTTTTCAATTTTTTACGACACAGAACTTGCGCGGTGTGCTATAATAATACAAAGTACCATTGCGATGGCGTACACAGGGCGCACCAATAAAGAAAATTCCATTTTTTCAAAAATTCACGCAATTGCCGGATGGATTGGGATTCGACTATGCAAGTCGTCCCGTGGGTTGGACGTCAATCTAAAATGAAAAACCCTAATTCTGAAATCACAGAAACACGAAGAAGAAAGGGCAAAATAAATAAATAAAGGGTTCAGGTAAAAATGGATAAAATTGCAGGAAAAAATAAAAAACTGCAGCAAAAAGTAAAAAGGAATTAAATTTAATCACAAGATGGTTTAAAATTCTATGATAAAGGGCATGAATTACCAGAGTTTTGGTTTCTGATTGTCTGAATACTTCTGTTGGAACGCATTTCACCATCCACAGTGCCCTCGTGCTCTCTTGCTCCAAGTCTGTCTCCTACAAAAATCTGACTGAAAAGTTTTAGCAAAAATAGTGAAATAATGAAAAGTCTTTAGTATTTAAAGAATTATTTTATCAAATTAGATTTTCGAAAATATTTTGCCGCCCATTTTTCAAATTGATGCTTTTTTTTAACTTAAACAAAATAGAGTTGCGCTTTTGTTATTTGTGTTTATTCGTTTCCAGTGCGCGTAAATGTGATGCACCGGCGCGCTTTATTAATACGACACACCGGGGCCTGTTATGATGATAAGCGCACCGGACTTTTTAAAGTTTTTTTTTTTTTTTTTTGTATGTAAGATCATAAAAAATAATTATAATTATAAAGTACATGAATTTATTTTCATTATTTTCTAAACTTTATATATGTAAGATCATAATAAAATAATGATAATTATAAAGTACATGAATTTATTTTCATTATTTTCTAAACTTTATGTTACAAAAATTCGTATTATTCTAGATTTGTTATTTTAAATTATTTGCAAATTCACAAATTTAAATATTTTAATAAAATCTTTTCACATTAATACAATTAAAATTTTCACATTAATAGAATCAAAATTTTACAAATTAATATTTTACATACAATTACGTTAATTAAAATTACAATTACAATTAAAATTAAAATTACAATTACAATTTTACATTAATTTCACATACATGAATTACGATTAGAATTAGAATTAGAATTTTAATTTTACATACAATTACATTTACAATTTTACATATAATTACATTTACAATTACAATTACAATTTTACAAATATTTTACAGACAATTCAATTAAAATTACAGTTACAAATACAATTACATTTACAATTTTACATAGAATTATATTTACAATTACAATTACAATTTTACAAATATTTTACATACAATTCAATTAAAATTACAATTACAATTCTTGAAATTTACATACAATTAGAATTACAATTACAATTTTACAATTTTTCATATATACAATTACAATCATTTCATAATAAATTAAATATTACAATTACAATTAAAATTTTACATTAATAAATATTTTACATACAATTACACTTAAAATTACAATTAGTACAAATACAAATACAATTTTACAATTTTACATAGAATTAAAATTTAAATTACAATTACATTCACGAAATAATATTTAATAAATATCATGGTCATTTAATAATATTAAATTAATTAATAAATATCATCACGATCATGATAACCATCATACAAACATCATATTCGACTAATAAACACATTCAATTAATATCAAATTAACATTATATATTAACATCATCACAACACAAACATCAAATATACATCTCAATATAATGTCAAATAACTCATGCGCCTATCACATATACACATCTATCTACAAGCTAAACACTAAATGAACATATCTAACATGACTAAAAATATGCGCCACATTATGATGATCATCAACATGAAAATTAAGTACAACTGCAACATGAACATAAAAATACATGGACCATATATATATAACTGAATAATGTTAAAAATATACAACTGTAATATAAATCATGTCATGGATCAAGGGTTGGTGGTAGTATAACAACATCAATAACACTAGTAGAAGTGGATGTGGCCTGCTTAGTAAAGCTAGGTGCAGCCTTGATAGTTGATGGTCGACTAGCCTACTCATGATCATGATGATCACTAGTACTGATGGATGCATCCGCTGGTGGTAGTACAACATGATCAATATGAGGCGCAGCAGTAGTGGAGGCGGCCTACTCAGTCAATAGTACTGCAGCCTCTGTGGCCGATGGTCCAGCCTGCTCATGATGATCGTGACTAGTACTCATGATCGATGCTACAGGCTGCTGACTGGATGTGGCCGATGGTCTAGCTCATCTCCATGATGACTAGTGTCAGATGATTGCAGTGGAGCCTCATGCTGATCATCAGACGTGCTGCGAGGTGAGCGATCATGAGATGCATTTGAGTGGCTGCTGGCAAACTGTCCATCACGTGCCGCAGCTTGACTACGCCTATAGCTACGAAAAATCCTCCTCAATCGCGTAACAGCTGTCGTAGCTCCTACGACATGCCACATCAGGCCGTACATGTCACGTGGAATGCCTCTCCACATCTGTAACAATCTATCATCACCTTGTATCTCTCTGTAATGAGCGGGCCTGATGACTACATCTAAAATCAACCCACAGAGTTGGCTTCCCAACTCCATCCGGTATCTGGTCTCAGGTCGACCACGCCTAGCAAAAGGCGGTACCAGTGCACCATGAGGCGCATGAGGATCAACACGTCTCTCTGCTCTGCCACCGGCCTCATCCTCCGGTGCATCAACCATCTCCTGATCGTAATCATCAGGATCGACACCTGGATCATGTGGTGGATCCGACATCTCATGGCCATCAAAAGAGCCAATGTCTGCAAAATATATACAAGTACACAACAATAATTAGATAATTTTATTACACAATTTAATAAAAACAAGTTAAAGAACATGTTAGAATAAATATAAATAAAAGAGTAATATCACCTCTATCATCTGGCGGCTCATCAGGAGTGAAGAGGATGTTGGGACAACCTCGCCAATCTAGTCCAGCATAAGGACATGGGACCATAATGAAGGGATGCAGCCCACCAACGCTAGCTAGTAAGTCTAGTGAATCATGTGATATCCTCACTGGAAACATATTTTCTCCCCTCTTGGGCATCATCTGCCCCCACATGCGCATCCAGGACTCGAACATCAGCCTACGAGGCTGTCGAACAAAACTAGGTCTCATATTTGGAAACCCCTTAAAAAATAAACAAAATAGCTCTGAAGCAAAAGGGAAGTTGACCCTCCCTTGTGCATGAGCATGACATCTATCTAAGGTCTTACAAAAATATCACAAAAAAATGGCAGACCACCTCACAAGTCATGGCTATTGTACTAAAGAATCAACGTGATATAAAAGCGAGCAACTAATGCATTTCCCGTCACTAGTGTTGTGTGAAATGATCGAAGCAATAATAAAGAGACATTGCACGTCCTGTCTACCAAAAGCACCTATACATAACTAACCTACAGGTACCTAAAACTCTGAAGGAGATAGTACATGTGCTCCAATGTATCTCTGGGAGTAAACTAACTGACTCCCTACTACACAACCAGGTGGCATGTCTGAGAATGAGGGAAAATCCACCCCTCCTCGATAGTCCTGTAATAAAATAAATGTCCTCCTTAGTGGGTGTGTACCACTAGTCTGGACCAACTTGAAAATCCTGTCGGTGGGAATTCCACCTACTAATAAGATGTCTCAAAAGCACACTATGGGCCTTTAGGCCGGAAATAGCCTCCTCATAGAACTTGAGGAGGCCTACCTGCTTAAGGATCTCCTGGGTATCTGCAGTAATAGGGTGAGGGCATCCATCTCTCTCCCTCTCTCTCGCCTCCCATTGGTGAATCATGTCATATTGTTCTGCTTTTTGTTGCTGTTGTTGCTCCTGTTCTCTCTGAACCATTGCCATATTAAATAATTTTTTTTATTAAAAAAAAAATGTATTTATAAATATACATATACAATTAAAAAAAAAAAAAACATACAAGTCGATGATCCATAAAAACAGTCACGCACCGGTGCCGGTGCATCCTAATATTTTAGTGCACTGACCCCGAGGCCCCTAATGAAACAAACCGCACCGGATTCGGTGCCAATGTCTATTTTTCAAGCCCCGTGGACTGTATATAATTCAGAATAACAGTGCGCTGACTGAAATATATGCCCCGGCATGTATATTCGTGTCAGCGCACCGACTTCATGACAATGACATAGTTGACCGTGCAGTCTTTTACCCAGTCGTACCGTTGACCCTCTTAGAATGCAAAATGTGGTGCGCTAACATAAACCGAGGCGGCAAATGCAGTCAATGCACCGCACTGTGATTGACGGGGTCAACGGTGCGCCTAGATAAATGAGCGCACCGCCTTTTTTATTTTTTATTTTTAGTTTAATATTATTCGGGGTGCCTTCCAGCACTGCCCCGAAAACGGTGCGGTCACCGTTAGCACCGATAGCGGTGCTGCCTGTAAATTTTACAGGCAACACCGCTACCGATGCGAGCCGAACAACTCGAGTGCATCGTACGACAATTTTTTTTTTTTTTAATGGTTATTTTTAAGTTTATTTCAATATCTAATCCAGTAAAAGGCTTAATTATAGAAAAATTAGAAAAATACCTATACATTTCACAGTCGAGGAGGCATATTGGCTGTAAAATTTGGAAAATAAAATTTTCCCACTGTTTTTCAAAATGCAAGCTACAGATTGGTGGCCAATGCAGAGCAACAGTGTGTGCAATGGGTGCAATGAGAGCACCGATGTCAGGGCAGCTCAGAAATAAGAAAATAGCACCAAGGCTTGACAACTCTGGAGCACTAAGGAAAGTGAATAATGAAATTTTTTGGCCGTAAATTTTCTTTTTAACCCTGTTTCGATCCACGGGGTTTTATAAGCGCACCGGTGCTGTTCAATAAAACCGCACAGGGTGGTATCAATTTTGGCGCGTTGTTTATAATGCACCAGGGCGTTGCCCTAACTGCACACTGGGATGTTTCATTTTTGGCATGAAAATTTGATGATGCACCAGGGCGACATAATGGTAAAGCACCGATGCGTAATAATCGCAAAGCACCGGTTTTTTTGGCCTTAATTTTTTTTTTAATATATATAACGATATTCCATTTCGTGTGGTTTCTAGCGCACTGGTGCTCTTAGAGAAGAACGCACTGGTTCATTTTTATTTTGGTGCAGTGTTTTATGATGCACCAATGGGGAAGAGTATTGATGCCTCGGTGCGTTACAGTAATTGGACACCCCGGCGGTGTGTACTTCGTGCACGTTGTCTGGTGTGCCAATGTTCGGTGCGCACTGGTGCGTTCTATGGTATCGTGCATACCGATAATTGATAGCTCAGGAACACTATAAAACTGAAAAATCTGGGTTTTTTGTCGTTTAATTTAACCCTTTACTAGTGCGCGTTGTTTATAGGTGCACCGGTACTGTTTGCTAGAAACGCACCGGTCGGTTTGTGTTTTGGTGCATTTTTTATGATGCACCAGTGCGGTTTCTGTCTACCACACCGGGTGGTTTCATTGTTGGCGTTGTGTTTTATAATGCACCGGCGCGGAAGAGTTGTGAGGTACCGCTGCTCTATTATATTATGATGCACTGGGCATGTGTGTACAGAGTGCACGGTGTCCGGTGTGCCAATGATTTTGTCTGCACCGGTGCTTTATTATTTGAGAGCACTGGGGTGAGTTTTAACGATAAGAGCACCGATAGGAAAACATCCGCAAAACCCTCCGCCCGCCAACCTCCTCTAGTAACCTCCTCTAGAAACGGATGTATGGGGTATTTTTCTTTGTGGTTCCTCAAAAAAATCCGCTAGAGGGTCTTTTCCTTGTAGTGAACTCCACCGGTTATGCCACCACAACTATCCGCTCCTCACAATCTCCTTCTCCTCTATGGTGCATACTTGCTCTTCCAACTCCAATTTCAAGGCCTAGACCATTTCCCTCCACAATTTCCCTTTACAAATCATTGTCTTAAATGCCTCAAATGTGGTTGACATCATTCAAATAGAACATGGGAGAGGCAAGTTTACAAGCTTAAACTTTGAATTTGAAATATTTTGAGCGGGTTTTCAAATTCAAAATTCAAAATTCAAATTCATATAAGATAACATTAATGAGAAAATCCACCTCATATATCATTCCATTTCGTATACAATATTTTTCGGAAATCCACTTCATATGTATCATTTGATATGGTAATATTCCATTGTAATAAATATAACGTGGTGTGAGAGAATGGATGGGAATATGATGCACATGTTGCTACATTTAGATGGCCATTAACATAAAAAACACACAGAGATGGATGGGAGCCATAAAGACTCGACAGTCGAGTGGATCCCGAGACAAATTTCCCTTAACACATATTCAAAGTCTCGTTAATGCTATCAACAAATTTTGTGTGAAAATTACGACAGTTTGTATGCCCATATGATACCTATAGTCATGCACTAAGTCAATGATTGGATTAGTGCATGGTCCTTAATATTTTCCAATAAAAATTGCATAACTTCAACAACTACGGGTAAAATACAAATAAAATTATGACGTATAGACATTCAAAACAAAAATGACATGTGTGTCTATGATTGTTCTAAATAAGTTATATTATAATCGATTCCTTTCTTTCTTTAGTCGTAAATATATGCCTCAATAGAGTAATGTTAATCTCCATGCAGAACCTTTGATAAATTAGAATTAAATGAAAAAAAAAATTATTAACACTATATTCAAATTGTAAATATAATTTCTTTATTGAATATATAAGTTTAAGTATGATATGTGTGTGTGTGTGTGTGTGTGTGTGTGTGTGTGGTCATTAAAATTTACTACACATTCATAAATAATTTTGAATTTAGATAATTTTATAATAATGTTGCAAGCCCATTTTCATGCATTTTTGGAATGGTTAAACGTATAAAAATTGAATACAAGGAACTCTTTAAATAAAGATTATATATAAAATTTATGAACTCAAGAAATTAATTTATTAATTATAATTTAGTGCCCATTCATAAATGATTGCAGGGATGGATAATGAAACCATAAGGAGTTGTATCAACATCTGCTCTGTTGAATTCTTTGGAGGAAATTAAACTTAAATATGAGGAATATCCTTCAATAAATGACTCTGTTCCCTTTAAACTAGAGAGTGGAATCTTCATAAGGTATACAAATAATTTATATTTGTTTAGTTTCTTGTGTTGATATGGCCCTCAACTTCATCCCCGGTGAAGGGGGCCTCGTCTCGTTGCTTCCCATTGGAATTATTGGTTTTCACTGATCCTTTGCTACTATGTAATTTTTTCAGCTTTGAAAACCAAATTAGTTTTCACCCTGCAACAGCAATATAAAAAGAAGTTTTGAGGACCCAAAAAAAGCTCCGCGTGACCCCCTTGAAGTGGTTTTGAAAATTGAGGGTAGGGTCACACTTTTAATCATGGTCATTCATATTCTCAATAAGTCATTTGGATGAAACCAGTGAATGCGTCACCCATGCTCCCCTTTAAACCTAGAGATGGATACACATTTTGCATGTCCTAGGATTTTGATGTGGAATATTTCGGTCATTGAACTGTGGTCATGAGAAAAGCATAATGACTAACAATCGCCTTAAAGGACATGCCCCGATTGCATCTCACATTGCACTTGGTTTTTAACTCCAATAAAAATTGTAAAACGTAAACAACGAGGGGTAAAATAAAAATTAAAGTTTAACATAGGGGAGAGGCTTCTATTGTTGTGCAAGGACCAGTAGTAGTTATAGTACTGGTCCCAAACATCCATCAAAAAAACATCATAAACTCACTAAAATATGCAAATAAATACTTTATATTAAGTTATATAAGCTATGTAGATATGTCCAAAATGGGCCCAAAGTTTGATTGAACCAACAACTGTCAAACACCAAGCCTAACATCTCAATTTGAAAAGACCTATTGTCTCAAGTACCTCTAGTTCTTAATTACCAACTAGGTCAAAATGCACTAAAAAAAATTACAATACTTTCCATCCAAAAGTACACCTATCCCATCAAACAATAACCCACTGATTTTGCATTGGACCAACACATCCCATTACTAGGTAACACCTCCACAAGAATAAGTGAAATTTTTGTCATCCATATGGACATGTATGTTTAACCATTCAACCTAATGAAGAAATTAAATGACACCATTCAATTCAGGAAATAGTTCACCCAACCCTTTCAATTGAATTATTGAACACAACATCCATTTCAATTCAGGAATTAAATTCAGTAAAGCATTTCAATACGAGAATTAAATTCAGGAAAGCAAAAGAGAGCACAAGGATCAAACATGAAAAATTATCAGCCATTGTATCATGTGCAAGTCAATCCATAACACATATTTGAATTTGGAATATGGTAATCCATATCAATCTTCCCTACCAATTCTATATCGTAAAACTATAAAACATCAACCCTTACTGTTTTTCATTTGAAGCATTCATTCTACTCATCATCTACTACAGAAATACAATCGAAGTGTTCAATCAGTGTTACATTCATTATATTCATCAGTTGCTAGAGAAATACAGACAGAGTGTGTGCACAGTGTTACATTCATTCTCTTCATCGGTTGCTAGAGACATACAGGTTTTTGTTAAATAATGTTATTATATTGAGTACTTTATCATTATTTTAGTTGAGAAACCATGTTAAGCTTATAAGTTATAGATCATAAACCTGCTAGTATCTGCTTATTGGAGCTTAGTTCAATAACTTTATGGCTTCTATCCTCACATCCTAGACAAATCAATCAAGTAAATCCCACAACCATGCAAGAGAAAGCTAGAAACAGTGTAAAAAAAAGAAGTGTTGACAATGAAGGTAGAGATCATAATTCCACAAATAGATAGGTAGATGGACACAAATTGATCATAATTCCACAGATAGATAGATAGATGGACACAGACTACACTCATCCAAAAATTAGGAAGTTTCTCAATTTAAAAGGAAGTTGCTCAATTTAAAAACTTTCTTTATGTAATTGTGACCTGTCTTTGTTTTAGCTTCTGTTTCTAAGACCTGTCTTTGTTTCTAAGTTCTATTTAAGGTCTAAATAGAAGGATCACAAATAAAATAGCGCTCATGCAAACACTCTTAGAAGTCCATTTACAACACAATAAGTCAACTTCTAGTTTATGTTTTAGAATTGTAAATCAAGGCTTCAACACGAGAGTAAATCAAGGCTTTAGCGTAGGTAAACCTATGCTAAGAGGCTGAGATCGTGAAGAGCCCAAGAAGCAATGTTTAGAGTTCCTTAGAAGCACTGTTTAGAAGTTATTTTAGAGGAACCTAGTTGTGCTAGAGTCAAGTTGTCCTCTGCGACCAATATAAAGGCTCCAATTAACCATAAGCTATGAATGTACTGTCTAGTTAGATTTTTCTTGCCAGGTCAATACCTCTACACCTGTACAAAGGCTTCAATATGAACTTAACCAGAAACTATGAATGTCCTATCTAGTTAGTTTTTGTTTCCATGTCAATACCTCTATGTAAGTGACTATAACATTAAGGTGATTGTAAAATTAAGCCTTAGAGAACTTATGTGTAAAGTGTTTCATAAAACAATCAACCCTTGCCCCCAATAAATGGAATTTACAAAAGTCACCAAAATTGTCTTAATGAAGTCAAAAAGTATGTGTTCAACTCCAGAGGCCAATTCCATTTCAAATATGATGAACTTTATTTACAGCAACTCTAGAGATCATGTACTCTGTTGACTATATCTATGCCGAGTTTTCTTTACTACAGTTAATTTAGCTCTAGTTTTCCCTAAGTCATTGTTTTCAGTGAACAAAATCATTGAAGTTCAAAGTAAGGCTAAAACTGAGACTAGTAAGCAGTGCCTTACAATATTCCATTGTTCCCACAGCCACACGGATGGCTCGAGCTCTCTTTAAAATTCTATAAAAATACTATGCCAACAAGTATAAAATAGGGGTTGAACTACCATGAATAAAACAAAGCTCATGCAAACACCCTTAGAAGTCCATTTACAACACAAGAAGTCAACTCCTAATTTTTGTTTTAGAAAAGTAACTCCTAATTTCTGTTTTGGAAGAGTAAATCAAGGCTTCAACACATTTAAACCTCACACTTGACAAATTCCAATCACAAATCAGATGAGGGTTACACTTGTCTCTTACACAATTCGAAGTTCATCTTTCCCACTGAAAATAGAACTAGTTTGTAAGGTTTTGGGGAAATATGTTCCCTATGCTTTTGTTAGTCCACTAGGGTTTTCAAGAAAGTTTATTTCTGTTCAAAATAAAAAAATGCACAAGTTTCCCACACAAATGAAAGAGTTCACAACAAACAATAGAATATTCCATGTTGCTTACAACCATTTTGATTACATCCAGGTTGCTTACAGCCATGTTAACAATAGAAGATGCCATGTTAACATAAATCCATGTTAGCTTACAACCATGTTGCTTACAGCTATGTTAAATTACAACGATTTTTCTTACAACTATGTTAACTTATAAGATGCCATGTTTCTTACAACCATGTTAACTTCAAAATACAAAATTCACAAGTTTCCTACACAAATGAAAGAGTTCACAACAAACAATAGAATATGCCATGTTTATTACAACCATGTTGTAAACAGTCAATAGGTATCACTTATCTTTCTCATATTGATATTATAAATCATACATCATTTAAATACAATATAGTGAAAATCATTCAATAATTCAAAGTAACAATGTAATCCAAATTCAACTGTTTAGGTAAACTAGGTTTGTTCTAGTGCAATGTCAATTAATTCACAAAATTGTTCATTGATATGAATGGATTAATAGGTTTGGTTTTATCATTAAGATAAAATCCTTTCTGATAACACAGTATACACTTAGATGCAACCTCAAATCTATTGAGTAAAATACCAAGTTTCCTAAACAAATGCAAGAGTTCACAATAAACAACAGAAGATGCCATGTTGTTAATAGTCAATAGGTATTACTTATCTTTCTCATGCTAATATTGGAATTCATACATAAATATAGTTTAATCTATAAAGTTTTGTTGTAATACTTATCAAATTTCTTACTCATGTTGTACTCAACTATAATTTTAAATCAGAATTTTGTGGTAAATATGCAGGTTGTTGGAGCCATGCCAAGAGTTTCTATTGTGGATCGAATAATGAACAAGAGGCGAGGGACAAGGGGAGGGAAACTACGGAGCAGTTCATGAGATGAGGATGTCAATTCTCCCAATGCTCCCAGAAATGTCGTTGAAAATGACTCTATGGTAGCATATCATCCTAGCCCACCACTAGCCACAGAGACACCTTCAACAACACTGTAAGGTGCAAGTTCAAAAAATAAAATTAGTTCCATCAGAGGCTGGACAAAGAAATATATATTCGTTGCAATTGATGACATAGAGTTTAAGGGATATTCAATCCATGCATCTGCAAAAAAACATGGTATTGCTGCCTCTAACATACATTATTGGATAAATGGTTTGAATAATACAAAACGTAAAGGGCCTGTTACAGTTATGACTAAAGGGGAGAAGGATGAGGTGGTTGAGTGGTGTAAGCAGATGGACCAATATTAGGACATGGGTTAGATCTTATACAAATTAAATCCATTGTAGCTAAAATCTGTCAAGGGAGGCCAAACCCCTTTAAATATGGTTTTCATAGTAAATCATCGTGGAGTGGGTTTAAAAAGAGGCATCTAGACCTTGTGTTATGTACATTAGAGGGCATTCACAAAGACGGGGCTTTAAATATGCTCCATGTAATTTTTTCCAAGTTCTATAACATTATTTCTGTTGCATATGAGCAACACTCATATGCCCCAGACCATATACAAAACTATGATGAAACAAGCTTACAAGAAGGAAGTAATTGTGGTATGCAGGTAATTGCCAAGAGAGGGAGTAGAAATGTGCCTAAGATATTTCCTAAGAACAGGTAGTGGATAACAATTATTGCATGTTTCAATGTAATTGGTTCATCAATACCAAGATTTATCTATTTAAAGTTACAACTCAACTAAAAAAATATATATAGAATTATGAACCAGGTGCATGCATGGATGCAAAGGAAATATTCCTGAACTGGATTTTCCACATCATTGCTTCTGTATCGGGTGGTATCTCATGTAAAAACAGGCACTTACTAATTTTATATGGCCATGGAAGCCACATGGTTGTTGAGACAATCGAGGAGGGCAATAAATTGGGCATTTACCTCTTAACATTGTCGGCTCGTACCCCAAAAATATTGCAGCCCCTTGATGTGAGTGTGTTTGGGCCTTTCAAGAACTATTTTAGGGTCGAGTGAGCTTCATGGATGGAAAATAATCCAGGGGTGGAAGTAAAGAGGTTTGAGCTAACTAAGCTTGGAAGTAAAGCAACTAAAACGACTCTCAAACCTTCTAATATCAAGGCTAGATTTAGGAGGATTGTTAAATGGCCACTTAATTATGATGCTCTTATGCATGATACTGGTTGTAGCCAAGCATTTGAAGTGGAAGGTCAAGAAGCAGAGAAATTACAAGACCATGTTGGTGCCCAAGAAGATGTAGTTGCTGCTGAAGGTATAATGTCCCTCTTTGAAGGGTTGTTCTATGGTGATGATGATGAAAATGTTAGTGAGACATAGTTCATTCATGAACCAACTAAAAATATCAATGAGGTTGTCACACCCATTGAACCACCTACGAATTATGCATGTGATATTCCATGTGATGCAGTTGATCAAGGGAATGAAAATGCAACAGAATTAAACAATGATAAATTGACCATGCCAACTCAAGTAAGCGCACCATCATGGTTGGGAGAGGCCATGATTAATATCACTTGAAATCATGTATCTACCACCAATGAGGAAAGCATGTAAATTACTTCACAACCATCAAGGTGGAACAACGAACTTGTTCATTATTTTGTGGAAAATAGATCACCGGAAGAGGAGTTTATTCAGCATGACGTAACTGAAGAAGACAACAAGGGGGGCCAATCAATTGTCTTGGAGGATGAAATCCAAGTGTCAGGTCTGGAGAAGCATGGGGCAACAAAAAATCAGAAATTACTTGGTGCATTCCTAATGCTACCAATAGAGAGAGTGAAGGTCTCATCAACGAACTGAAAATCAGATTATAATTTTTAAGGGAGGAGTTCACAATTTCTCACATCTGAAGATTATATGAATTTAATGTTTGAGTCTGAACATAAAAAGCATGAAATTCGGGAAGCTAAAAAGATAAATAAGGAGTTAGCTAATGGAAAGAGGGTCGCAAGGATTGCAACACTAGAATCTCAAGCAAGGCAATATAAGGAACATCAAAAGCAATTGGCAAGGCAAGAGAGAGAGGCAATAAAGGTTCAACAAGAGTTCGAAAAGGAGGAGGGGTGACAAGCAGGGAAGACCATGGTTCAAGCCAATTTGAGGAAAATAGGTTGATGTCTGACACGCTGGACCACATTGAAGAGCATACACCATCATACCAAGACATGATTAACATCAAAGTCCCCTGCTATCAGGCAGGGGTTAGGCCCACCTCTTATACCCCTACCAATGCAAGTTTGAATCATAACCACGTTTATATGACACCTATAGTGAGTGCTAGGGTTAGTAACACAAGTGAAAACTTGGGCTACTCAATCCCACCATGGCTAGAAGGAGAAAATTTGAGTGAAGCATATGGAAACATTCAGGCACATCATAATTGTCAAATATTGGGTAGTCCACCATACTTGGGTTAGGTAGTCAACTCAATTTTTTTGCGCAATGCAGTAAATGGAAGCCATCAAGCATAGGGGTGGCATGAATTAATTTTTGTAACCGCAACACACTGTTATTTTGGTACGGATGAAATAGGTTTGCTAACGATAGCATCCATGGATGTTGGGAAGCATCCTTTTGGGCTTCCTCATGAAATTAGTATGTATCAAAGAGTTTCTAATTGCTACAAGTTTGTTAATATGTTGAAGTTATAATTGATTATTTAAAAGAACACAACACTTGCCATAGCCTATATCATAATTTTTCATTTTTTAATTAGTATGTATCAAACAATTTCTAATTTCTACAAAAATATATCTTGTATTCCTTGGGATTTAACAAATTAACAGTGTAACCCATTTCTAACTTGCTCACTTGCAAAGGCATAATCCCAATCATCAATAACACCATTAAAACAAAATAAGCTTAGATTATTACATTCCTTCTCTAATCTAAGACATTGAAATTGAGAAAAAGGTTCCCAATCGACACATGAACACAAAAGCATCTTATTATATGTACATGCTCCCCATCCCAAAAAATTCAAACCCCAAGATAATATAAGAAATTGAAAAAAACTAGTTTCACTACATCTACAAAGAATTAGGGCCCATTGCACAACTCTAAATAAAAATTTGAGAGAATAAAATAAGCACATATTGTTGGAAAATGAGGATTTAAAGTAGTCATCTGATAGACTTGGTATGCTAGATGTAAAAAAAGGTTGCAATGAAAAAACATAAGTATGAGACTGTTGAAAGGTTGCAATGAAACAACAAATAAAACAACAAAAGTATGATACTGCTGCAGATAATTTTTTAAATTTGTGCACCTTCAATTTTTAAATTTCGCAATACTGTTGGTGTCAAAACCATTCGATCTATTTTCCTATTGACTTGTAACAACTACTATACAGACTAGAGATGTTACCTAAGGCATTTCATACAACTAAAAGACTATAGCAGTCATATTTATAAGAAATAAAGCTATTGAAAACTAAGATTTTAACTACAACAATAAAAACTACTCATGATGACTGGATCTGAATCCAGATAAATGAATGAAATACAACTATATTTTATGTATATATGTTAACACCATATGCAACAAGCAATCCAAGTTTCAGTACCAATCTTCAGTAGTAACGAAAATTAAACTTCATTCACTCAGGCCATACAACTAAAAGACTATACTCTACAACTATTATACAAACTAGAGCTATTACCTAAGGCAATTCATATAGCTAAAATACTATAGTAGACATATTTATAAGAAATAAAGCTAATGAAAACTAAGAGTTTAACTACAACAATAAAAACTATTCATGACGACTGGATCTAAATACAGATAAATGAATGAACTACAACTATCTTATATGTATATCTATTAAGACGATACACAACAAGCACTCCAAGTTTCAGTACCAATCTTCAACTCTAATGAAAATGCAACATCATTTGCTCAGGTCATATCACCCCAGGAACGAGAATGGCATACATTCTAGCTCGATTTTGAGGAATCTGAGGGTCCATTCAAGCTCAAATGGATCACTAATTTTCTACCTATTATCTAATCCAAGCTCAGATGATGTGCACTAATCCACCGAGCTCATGTAAGGTTTGACTGTAGGACTTTTTTCTAAGGGCTAGTTGCTATGGCACTAGGGCTTACGGAATTCTATCCACATAGGGATACTAGGTCCATAGTCCAAAGGGCAGACAACAGTATAAAGGGCATGTAACGAAGAGACCTCAGCTATGTGGTGGTTATACCTCATCTTTATGGTGGTTATACCTCTCATGGTAGCAGTCCTTAAGGCTAGATGTGATCAACTAGTATTATTTATCTCACAGTTAATAGGGCTTCCTATAATACAAACTAGTAGGAAGGGTTTACACAAAAAGAACCAGTAAATTTACACAAAACCCTAAACCCTATATGTGTTAAAAAACCAGTCATGATTTTATTATTCCCATATAGGCAGAACTATCTCATTCCTTTTAATTTACACAAAAGCCCTACCCTAAACTATTAATTTACTAGTCAATTTACACAAAACCCTACCCTAAATGTGTTAAAAAACCATTCAATTTACAATAAACCCAAGTGTTTAAAAACACAGGAAATAAGCTCAACATAGAAACATATACTTCAAGTTAAATGTGTTAAAAAACTAGTCAATTTACATAAAACCTAAGTGTTTAAAAACACATGAAACAAGCTCAACAGAGAAACATATCCTTCAAGTTAAATGTGTTGAAAAACACATGCATATGATTGGTAGCAGAGAGTCCTACTTACGGCTCTCCTCAACTTCCTCTCCTTGGCTTCCTCCTTGCCAACTACATTGACCTGCAAACAATGAAAACACCCATCAGAATATAGCTATGCAGAGAGGAGGTAGCACAAACATTAAAAAAATGAAAACCCACCATATCCGCCATCGAAAAACGCAAAATCTGACCTGAAAAACAATATTTGGAGACTGAAAAGAACCATTGTTTTCAACCAAGTCCGTCGAGGTATAATCACCATAGAGTGGAATGCAAGTATAACGACGTCGATCCGAACCCACCATATCCACCACAGAGCCGAACGCAAGTATAACCATGCAAAGCCAAACCCACCATATATGCCACCAAGCTAAGGGATAACCACCACAAAGCTGAACGTAGACAAATATAACCAACAGAGAGTTGAGGTGTGACCCCCACAGAGCCGAGGTATAACCACCATAGAGCTCAAGTATAACTAACAACTTCAAACCCGAAGCTCGAGCCAAGACCAAAAACACTCGAACCACATATGCTCCATAACCCAAGAATAAGTGCGCAAAGGGCAGAACTATATTCTTCAAGCATCACAGCATCAGAGCGCAACAACCGGACAAGAAAACACATAGTTACCAGGCTCGAAGTGAAAAATGAGGCTTCATTGAGAAGGCTCCAATAATCAGCGGGATGCCACCACTTGTTGCAACCCTAAACCGGAAGAAAAGGTTAACATGTATGCACTAACCACCTGTCGTACAACGCACGTGGCACTCAAGGTGGTGTGACGTGGCATCTTCACAAATGTGTCTGACAAGTGATTCCTTTCCCCTAGGTACATACATTTTATACATTTTGTGTCGCTCATGGTTCTTAATTAATTCTATTATAATCGCCCCCCTTCCTTCTATAGTGGTAAATATTTTCCTCGATAGAATAATTTTAATTTGCATGGAACCTTTTAATAAATTATGGGGGTACAACATTAGTTTTTAAAATGATGATGCATCAATATCTACAACTATAAATACTAGAGATGCTACCTTATCATTAATGTGCTCATTAAAAAGTTGGGGATTTTCATGACCTCTCATACATAGAATAAACGATCAATGGATTTTAGGTGACGACGATCCTCAAGAAATGGAGTCCTCACACGATGGCTAAATGATATACGAAAAAAAAAATTACATGAAAAAATAATGTTAAATTTGTTATAATGTTACAAATTTATGGTAAGAGCAAACTAATACCACTCCATGGATTTTTATATATCACTCAATGATACAGAAAAAATTATTAAACATTATTAATTTACTTACCAACTTGGATCAATCTTAACCCTGGATTTATCAAGAGTGGAGAGGGGTCAAATATCTCAAGGTGCAAACCTCTTTTTTGAGTGAAAAAATTGAGGAAAGGTTTGCACCTCAAGAGAGCCTAGAGGGATAAAATCTCTCAAGGTGCAAACCTCATTTTTTTATTGCAAAACTTGAGGAAAGGTTTGCACCTCAAGAGATTTGATCCCTCTTGGTGCTTCATAGATCTCGGATTAAGATGGATCTATGTTGGTTTAGTCATGGGTGGTCATACAAAATTTTTTGAACATCTAATTATTCTGATGATTTTAAATATGCTAAATATTTCTAATATTAATTTCTTCAATTTTAAATTTACTTAGTTACCTTAGTTTGTTGAGATGAGAGACTATTAGTAACTTCAATAATAATAAACAATTAAATACAAATTTTGAATACAAAGTCACAATGTAACAATATTGAATGATAGAAAATGTGAATAATAAAAATGTAGTCAATCACAAATAATCTTCATTGTGATAAATCTCAAATTATTTTCTTCTATTGTTCTTATTGTCACACCTATTAGTTTTTTCATATTTTTCATTAGTATTAGTTCTTATTGGCCACCTTTCTCTCTCTGTGTCTTTCTCCGTCCCTCCCTCTCTCACCCCCTCCAATTCCATATCTCTCTCCCCTTCTCTCTCTCAAGCCCTCTCTCTCTTCCTTCCTCTCTCTCTCTTTCTCTCCGACATTCCTTTGTCTCTCACCCCATCACACTCTCTCTCTCCACCCTCCAATTCTGTCACTATATCCCTCCCTCTCTCCTTATCTCACCCCCCTCTCTTCCACCTCCATATGTATATATCCCTCTCTCTATATCTTCCCCTTATTTCCCTATCTCTATTCCCTCATCTCCTCTCTCCCTCATTTTGTCTTCATCTCTCCCTTTTCACTCCCTCTCTCTAACCACCTCTATCTCTCAATGTATTTTTTCTTCCCTCTCTCTCTCTTTCCTCCTCCAAATCGATATGTCTCTCCCTCTCTCTCCCCTTCTCTCTCCTCCCTCCGCTCTCTCTTCCTTCTTCTCTCACCCTCTCTCTCCCACCTCTGTCTCTCTCTTCCCCACTGTATTCCCGCCCCCCCCCCTTCTGTCTCTCTTAAACTTGATCCCATTGTATTTTATTTAAGAAAGTATCTAAATTAAAAAAACATAATTAATTTTAAAATATTAAACCTATATTTTGGACCAATCATGTCAAAGAAAATACAACAATAAAAAACTTAAAAGAATCATGCAATATCTTTCCTCTATGTCACTTTTCTTTCTCTCTTCCCTTGGATCCTGGTTAAGACACATCTATCCAAGTTATTTATAATGTTATTTATATTATATAAATTTCACAAATGTATGTATAAAAAGTATTATATTTTTTCATTTTATTAAAACCTCGATTTAATCGTAGTGGGAATATTTTTAGTATTTGTAGGGATGGAGAGATGGAGGGTTTAGATCTATCTCAAAATTAATAATAACCTTTTTTATTTTATATTGAATTTAAAAATAACATTAAATTAAATTAAATTAAAATATTTATCAAATAGTTTGATTGTGAAATAACTTATGATCGTTGGGTGTGTGGCATTGGTGAGTCATGTTATTGGCCCATGGTATTGTAATAGAATAATTAAAAACTTAATCCATAACATTATAATAAAAAACATAGATACATAAGGGTGAAAATGTGAAGTTGGGTTACGCTTTTGTGAGAATCAGGGGTGGAAAACTTTTGTTCTCAATAGTTCGGCCGAACTTTTACAAAAGTTCGACCGAACTATTAGAGAGTTTGGTCGAACTTTCAAATTAGTTCGACCAAACTCGTTATTCCGTTTACATTGACGGCGTACTGACGGCGTGGGCAAACAGATTTTTGGCTGGAGATGGGAAAACCAGTAACAAAATTTCGACCGAACTCATATTTTATAACTATATCGGCCCACAAACTTTTATAGGTTTCTTGTTCACATCTGTCTCGTGTGTCTGATTCTTGTTCGTTTGTTGTTGTTGATGCTCTGTTGCACAATGTGGATTTTTTTGTTGCTCTGTCGTGCTCTGTGGCTTTTGTTGTTGCTCTGTTGCACTCTGCGGCTTTTGCTGTTGCTTTATTGCACTCTGTGATTTGGAGTTGCGCCTCGACAACTTTCTGTGAATTTCCAGGTATATATCTGCATATCTATGCTTATATCATGCAAATTTCTACTATAAATTCAATTTACATTATGTGAACGTTAAATTAAACAGCAGGAGTGAAAATTAAGAGATTTTTGATATGAAACAGTAGCAATGAAAATTAAGGGCTTAGTTTATTAAGATTTTTGATATGAAACAGTAGGAGTGAAAATTAAGGGCTAATTTTATTAAGCTTTTTGATATGAAACAGTAGTAGTGAAAATTAATCTCGGCTTAGTTTATTAAGACTTTTAATATGAAACAATAGCACTGGTATCTGTTTGTTTAGATATCATACTTTCATTCCTTAGAATAAAAAACTAGTGCTCTTTCCCTTCTGGCTGGGCTAGGAGAAAAATCATGGAATAACTGTTTATTATCAGAACCTAATGCTCTATAATATCATGGAATAACTATTTGACATGATGCCTCTGATACATGGCTCCATTAGTTTCAGCAATTCCAAGTATGCGAATAAGATTCTCAAATGATAAGCTCCAATTTTTTGGACTACGATGTTTACAATCCAATCCATCATTAAACCTTTCTCTAATTATCCTTGAAAATATTTTATATAGAATTAGGACACATGGCACATGAGATCATAGCATCATTGGCTTCCATGATGAAAAATATTCGGCCAAAACCAAGTTTTCAGATTCTCTTCACCTCGCTAATCAATCCACGGAGACATTAAAGAAATTTTTCCGTTCATTTAATAATAGTGTGCATGTTGAGTATAAAAACATGTCAATTTGCAACATTATACAATCTCTCAAAATATATTATTTCCATATAAATTGCATGCTATTCCCTCTTGATGGATTATAACAGTTTATGCAATAGTAAAGTATAATTAACAAAAAAAATAGCAGCGAGTAACAAATTCTCTCAAATTGAAGAGTAGGAAAGTTGAAAATATCCACGGAAAAGGAAAGTTAAAAATATGACTCTCTATCTCCCTCTCTCTCGAAGCTGGATTATAACAGTTTATGCAACAGTAAAGTATAACTAACAACAAAAATAACAGCGAGTGACAAATTCGTTCAAACTGAAGAGTAGGAAAGTTGAAAATATCCATGGGAAAGGAAAGTTAATAATATGACTCTCTATCTCCCTCTCTATCGAAGTTGATCCTCTCTGTGATTAAAGTATCAGTCACTCCAAGATTCTGAGTCTTGAGTCTGTAAGAAAGTTCTTATATAATGCAAGTGTTGAAGTTTGATGTATAATTGTGAGCATGTGAGCTTGAGTTGATATGAAACATTATCTCGAGTCTATAACAAAGTTCTTATATAATGGAAGTGTTGAAGTTTGATGTATAATTGTGAGCCTATGAGCTTGAGTTCATATGAAATATTAGCAGTGAAAATTAAGTGCCTAGTTTATTAAGCTTTTTGATATGAAACAGTAGCAGTGGACATTAGTTTATTAAGAATTTTAATATGAAACAGTAGCACTGGTGTCTATTTGTTTAGATACCATACTTTCATTCCTTAGAATCAGAATCTAATGCTCTTTCCCTTCTGGATGGGCTAGGAGAATTTATGCATCTATATCTTTAAACTACTCAACTATTTTATTACACCATAGGAATCATTTCTATATATCTTCCATTTTAATGGGGTCTATCACATTTCGAGAAAGACACATTAGCCATAAAATTTTCCCAATGAAACCAAAATTGATTTGATACCAAACATAGGTTTTAACCTTATATAGTTAATTATTTCATATAGATTCTTAATAAAATGTAAAATATTCAATGTAAAACACATGCATTAACATACAATTGTGATATTTTCCCTTCTTTCCAACTTAGTGGACATCCTTCTAGAAAAATCCCTTTTAATGAAGCAGATGTAGTGATCCACTGATATTTGTTAACCAACATCTATTGCATTTTTGACTTGTATATCTCAAAACTATGCTCATTGAATTTATGCATCTCTATCTTTAAACTACTCAACTGTTTTATTAAACCATAGGAATCATTTCGATATATCTCCCATTTTAATGGGGTATATCACATTTCGAAAAAAACACATTAGCCATAAAATTTTTCCATTGAAACAAAAAGTAATTTGATACAAAACATCTAGGTTTTAACCTTATATAGTTAATTGTTTCAAATAGATTCTTAATAAAATGAAAAATATTCAATGTAAAACACATGCACATTAACATATAATTGTGATATTTTCCCTTCTTTCCAACTAAGTCCATCCTTCTAGAAAAATCCCTTTTAATGAAGCAAATATATCCATAGTGATCCACCGATATTTGTTCACCAACAACTATTCCATTTTGGACTTATATATCTCAAAACTATACTCATTAAATTTATGCATCTATATATTTAAACTCAACTATTTTATTACACCATAGGAATCCTTTTGATATATCTCCTATTTTAATGGGGTCTATCACATTTCGAGAAATCACATTTTGAGAAAAAACACATTAGCCATAAAAGTTTCCCATTGAAACAAAAAGTGATTTGATACAAAACATAGGTTTTAACCTTATATAGGTAATTGTTTCAAATAGATTCTTAATAAAATGAAAAATATTCAATGTAAAACACATGCATTAACATATAATTGTGATATTTTCCCTTCTTTCCAACTTAGTCGACATCCTTCTAGAAAAATCCCTTTTAATGAATAAGATATATCCATAGTGATCCACTAATATTTGTTCACAAACAACTATTCCATTTTGTACTTTTATATCTCAAAACTATGCTCATTGAATTTATTCATATATATTTTTAAACTACTTGAAACTATTTTATTACACCATAGGAATCATTTCTATATATCTCCCATTTTTATGGATTCTATCACATTTTGAGAAAATCACATTAGCCATAAAAGTTTCCCATTGAAACCAAAAGTGATTTGGTACACAACATAGGTTTTAACCTTGTATAATTAATTGTTTCAAATAGATTTTTAATAAAATGAAAAATATTCAATGTAAAACACATGCACATTAACATATAATTGTGATATTTTCCCTTCTTTCCAAATTAGTCGACATCCTTCTAGAAAAATCCCTTTTAATGAAGCAGATATATCCATAGTGATCCACTGATATTTGTTCACCAACAACTATTTCATTTTGGACTTATATATCTCAAAAATATGCTCATTGAATTTATGCATCTATATCTTTAAACTACTCAACTATTTTATTTTTACCCAGGAATTATTTGTATCTTATTTTAATGGGGTGTATCACATTTTGAGAAAAACACATTAGCCATAAAAGTTTACTATTGAAACCAAAAGTAATTTGATACAAAACATAGGTTTTAACCTTATATAGTTAATTGTTTCAAATAGATTCTTCATAAAATGAAAAATATTCAATGTAACCGCATGCACATTAACATATAATTGTGAAATTTTCTCTGTTAAACTAGTGGATAATCCTTCTAAAAAATCCCTTTTAATGAAGCAAATATATCCATAGTGATCCACTGATATTTTTTCACAAACAACTCTTCCATTTTGGACTTTTATATCTCAAAACTATGCCCATGAATTTATGCATCTATATTCTTAAACTACTTGAAACTATTTTATTACACCATAGGAATCATTTCGATATATCTCCCATTTTAATGGGTTCCATCAAATTTCGAGAAAAACACATTAGCCATAAAAGTTTCCCTTTGAAACCAAAAGTAATTTGATACAAAACATAGGTTTTAACCTTATATAGTTAATACAATTTCAAATAGATTCTTACTAAAATGAAAAATATTCAATGTAAAACACATGCATTAACATATAATTGTGATATTTTCCCTTCTTTCCAACTTAGTGGACATCCTTCTAGAAAAATCCCTTTTAATGAAGAAGATATATCCATAGTGATCCACTGATATTTGTTCACAAACAACTATTCCATTTTGGACTTTTATATCTCAAAACCATGCTCATTGAATTTATGCATCTATATTTTTAAACCATAGGAATCTAATCATTCTCGATATATCTCCATTAAATGGGTCTACCACATTTCGAGAAAAACACATCGTTTATAAAATGAAAATTTCCCCATAGGATTTTAGTTTGTTCATTATACAACTTACAAGTCTCTAAAGGATAAGTCCTCTGAATAAGCTGTGTAGCCTGACCTTTATCTTTCTACAAGATATCCGCATTTTCTTTTACAGCTAATCTCTCAGAATATCTAAATAGAAGTTCTTCATTTTCATATCCATAAACTCAACCACTTCAAGGAAAACTGTATGCCACGTGTCATTTCTTCCATAAATTTTAGGAAAAAAGCTTTAAAGCATACATGTCATGTTCACTTTCTCCCATTAACTTTAATGCATGTTTTTTTGCATGTGCATAAAATAATTCTTTAAACCATGTAAATGTCATTTCCTCTTAAACATTAAGCCCCAAAATCAATCAAGTGGCTAAACTCATATTTTTAACTCATAGGATTTTAGTCGACTGTTGAATGTTAACTTCTATAAGTTCTAAAGGCAGAGTCTTTAAAGGGCCAGGTAGCCTCTAGATCTCATCTTTTCTAAAAGGTGACATATTTAGTAAATGTCCCTATAGTAAATCTCTGGAACATATCTAAATAGAATTTCTTCATTTTAATATCCATAAACCACAACCACTTTAAGGAAAATTGTGTACATGTGTCATTTCTCCCATAAATTATTAGCATTTTTTTTTTAAACATATATGCCGTTGTTGGCTTTCTCCGTCAACTTAAAATAATGTTTCTTTGTATAAGTGCATAAAATAATTTTGAAACCATGTAAATTTCATTTCTTCCCCACCCCATGCCCAAAATTGGAACCTAAAGTGGCTAAACTCTCATAGGATTTTGAACTTCCATAGGACTTTAGTTTGTCTCGTTGGAGGTTAATTGCAGTAAGTTCTAAAGGTAGTTCATAAACTCTTAGTAGCTCCTCTCAGATCTCATATTTTCTCAAAGGTGACATATCTAGTAAATGCCCCTACAGCCAATCTCTATAACAAATCTAAATATAAGTTCTTCATTTTCATATCCATAAACCTCAACAACTTTAAGAAAAACTATGTATATGTGTCATTTCTCCCATAAATTCTTAGGCAAAGTTTTTAAAGCATACATGCCATGTTGGATTTCTCCCATTAAATTTAAAGCATGTTTTTTGTAAGTGCATAAAATAATTTTGCAAACCATGTGAATGTCATTTCTCTCAAACTTTAAGGCCTAAAAATTGAACCTAAAGTGGCTCAACTCTCATAGGAATTTGAACTTCCATAGGATTTTAGTCTTTCTGTTGAATGTTAACTTCTACAATTTCTAAAGGCAGAGTCTGTAAAGGGCCAGGTAGCCTATGGATCTCATCTTTTATCAAAGGTAACATATCCAGTAAATGCCCCTATAGTCAATCTCTGTAACAAATCTAAATATAAGTTCTTCATTTTCATATCCATAAACCTCAACCACTTTAAGGAAATCTATGTACATGTGTCATTTCTCCCACAAACTGAGTGCATAAAATTCATTTATAACATAAACTAAAGGCTTCCTCCCATTAATTCTAGATGTGAATTCTACCATAAAATTTTTAAGTCAAAATTTAAGATGAATACATATGCTTGATGATATGCTCACATACAAGCTATTTCTTCCAAGTAGCATTTATATAAACAATTAAATATACATTTTGCTGAATTTGTTTTACTTCTATAAAACTCCATTTAACATTAATAGAAAAATAAAATGGCAGAGCTCTTACTATCCCAAATTGATTGAAGGCTACTGCATAGCATGTTTTTCCAATATTGCATCCAGCCAGGTACACGATCAGAAGTTGAATAACTGTGGGTAATAAAACACGAGATATTATATTAATTTGAGAAGGTCAGTGAGCCCACCCCAAGAGTATGGATCAAATGGAATTTTAGTTTTCACCAATTCTGAACTTGTGTGCAAGTAGATGAATGGCGTGTACCAAGTTAAGAAGGAGAGGCTAAAAGAACTGCATGGAATAGCAAACAATATTGTTAGCCAATTTCAATTTTTTAGTATATGACATTGTACAAATGTGAATAAGATGTCTGCTGATCTATTTCATGGAGCAATGCCAATTTAGATTCATCTATCAAAGATGAATTAATAGATGAATTAGAATTATACGGGGAAATGCCAATGAAAGATTCATCTCTCAAAGATGAATTAGTTTTGAGACGCTCTTCTTCAAAAATTCAAGATTCATCTCTCAAAGATGAATTAGTGTTAAGACGCTCTCCTTCAAAATTTATTGATGGACAGTGTCACATATCTTGGAGATGTGTTTTTTTTGTACTTATAAATGCATATTTTTTAATGACTATGTGCTTTTTTCAATTATATACCAAGTGTGCTCCCACCACACCATGTAAAGCGCAACTTGATGAACTTTACATTTGCAACAAGTGGTGAACTTCACATTTTTATAAAATTAAAATGCGGGGACTTCAACAAAAAAAATTTTAAATGGTGTTTTGCTTCTTTTTTAATGACAATGTGTTTTTTTCAATTTTATACCAAGTGTTCTCCCACCATGTAAAGCAAAATTTGGTGAAATTAACATTTTTATAAAATTTTTTGCTTAAATTGAGTTTCACACATTAATTAGTGCTTTGAAAGTTGTGTTTTACATAATTTTTGTACACTAAATTACATTAATTTTCTGAAATTTATTTTGAATTTATTTTAAATTAGTCATTTAAAAAAATAATTGTAAATGTCCACCATAGATATATATATCATGGAGGATGAATGACGAAGATCAACAAAATCCCATATCTCTACGAGAGAGGGGGATCAGGGATCGAGAGATGTTCATGGTATTTAAATATAATCTTATATCTCCCTACATATACATACATGTGTGTACATATGGAATTGATTTTTTATCAACTTTGTGAGTTAAATTAGTTTTTAATAAGTTTCATTTTCTATTTTTTAGGAGCTAAAAGGAGAAGGGTGTCTACTCCATCAATGGAGCATGCCCATGGGTCATCAAGTCATGGTATGGTTCACACAATTTAATCAATGAATATGTATGTGTATTTATATGTATGAATTCATTTTTCAATTTATTATAAGTTCGTATTTGTTTATGAAGCTTCTCTCTTGTCTCAAGAGGTGGGTGGTGGTTCAAATCCCCTTAGAGGGCCATCAATAAGTGCTAGCAGGTTGCGTGAAGGTGGTGATATTTATTCCCCCGAAGGCCAGTCAACGGATGGTCATGTTGGTTCTCAGTAGAGCCGCTCTGGTTCTCAACAGTCTCAGGGTGGGCAAGATGCTAGCCAACCACATCGAGATTTCCATCAAATTGAATATTTTTTTCATTCAATTTGTACAAATTTATTTACATGTGTTTTTTCTAATATACAAAATTTTATATATTGATGCAGAGGCTAAAAATTCTCCAAAATTTGGTCAAAAAAGACGTAGGGCAAAACACTTCATTCAAGAAGAAGGTTTTCCACCCACCACGATTTATACGGCCGACATTTCTGATATACCATGGGAAAGAAACATGTATCAATGAACCTTAGAAAGGTGTTAACATCTTCATGAAAAATTGCAGAGAAATCTCGTGTCTTTAACTCTACCTGCTGAGAGTCGAAAAATCTTGGAAATAGTTACACATTCTTTAGGCCAACTAGTAGATGTGTATCGAAATCTTAGGCCAACCACTGATACTTTTGTGGATGTCATGAGAAAAAGAAAGGAAACAGTGATGGGTCCCGATAAATGAGAGGTTGTTAAAGAAAGAGTTACAGCAACAATGGCAAAGTCTATGTTTAATTTCAAAGAAGGGCCGAAAAGAAAGATGTTGAAGGTGCAATATTTCAAGCACCCTGACATAGCTCAATATTTGTATGGTAGACACCTTGCGGCTTATGGAAGACTCCCATGGAACGACGAGGTTCTAATTTATTTTGAAAAATTATTTTTGCAAATGAAACCCAATTACAATGACCTTCCCTCTGATTTTTTTGGTCCTAGGAAAGGTCGATTGTGTGACCGTAGGGGCACTAGGCGTGATGCTGGTTTGCCTCGTCCTGACCCACCATTGGTTATTCAACCTATTGGTGTCGAAACTTTATGGTCATATATGGAAGCCACTTCTCAAATTAGTTGAGAAGAAAGGGATGCCATCATTGACAATGTTCACAGTGGATTAGGTGGAGTTGATGTTTGTCTGAATCGACAAAGAGCATGTGAGAATGAACGTGCCAATTTTGTGTATTATACAGATGAAGAGATTCACAACATGAGTGTTGAAGATCTCAAAACATATGCAAAGAATTGTCGCAATGGTTGGCATGACCTAATTTTTCATCAAGAAGAGGGCATGGGAACGGTATGTGTTGATGGTTAGTGTTCAATTATTTTAACACATGTACAATTTGTAATAAATACATATATGTACATACATTTATTTTTATACATTAATCTAACAAAAATGTATCATTATATATGTCAACACTATTTGCAGTTGTCACACTTGATGAATGACGAAAATTTTAATATCACATTCAGAGCCTCTAGTTCAAACAATCAAGATGGGTCTCACCATCAAGATATGTTGGAAAATGTTAGTGTTTTTTAAGTGATATTTTTACAATAAATAATTGTGCACACATGTACACATACATATATATAATAAAATGTTTTAACAGATTCTGATTCCGTCCGATGTTTTTGGGATGGCAGTACCTTCTTCTTCCTTGGGAGATGTACCTTCTACTTCCTTAGGAGATGTGCCAGATCCACAACAACAAGTATGTACAATTTTTAAATTTTTAAATTTATGTTTTTAAGTTATATATTCCACCTCAAAAAGTTCCATTAAAAAATGAGATATATCTATATCTTGAGTTATTTTAATTTTTTTGAAATTTAGGTTTTTGGAGATTTTCTTTCTGAACCACTCTTAGGAGATGTGCCAAATCTGACAGCACAAGTATTCAATTTTTCACTTATATATATATATATATATATATATATATATATATATATATATATATATATATATATATATATATATTGTGGTTAGAGAAATTGAAGCTTAAAAGTTTTATTATAAATTGAGATCTAGAGATTTTGAGATATTTTAAATTTTTTGAATTTTAGGTTTTTGGAAATTTTCTTTTGGAGCCTCTCTTAGGAGATGTTCCAAATCCACCTGCAGAAGTATAAATTTTTTCACTTAAATATATATGTTTTTAAGTTATAATTTATAAATTGAAGTTTAAAATTTTTATTATAAATTGAGACCTTGATCTTGAGTTATTTTACACTTTTAAATATTTTTAATTTTAGGTTTCTATAGAGGATTTCTTTTCTCCACAGACTCTAGCGATGGAGATAGGAACATCAACACCATTTCAACCATTTAAAAAAGTTGTCTAACTTTTTTTTTAATATTATTGAAAATAACTTTATATATACATGCATTTTCATTTGAAATTTTTTAATATATATATAACTGTACATGTATATTGTACAGTTTACTATTGGAGATGTTCCCATGGGGGAAGTTGTAGCAGACAAGCAACAAACGGAGAGGGAACCTCATGAGGTATTGCATGAATTTTTATTTTATTTTTTATTTTTTTTACATGAAGTTCTATATATTCTCACTCAATTTTAAAAAATCAAATTTTAATGTTAGTACACATTGTGTACAGGTTCCCCATGCTTCGCAGGATAGCTCGCGGATTGAGACTTTGCTGGGAAAGACGCTACATCCATCTATATTTGATGGATGATGCACATGCACACGTGCAACATTATATTTTCAATAGATTTCTAGTCTTAAATTTACTTTTTTATATATATCTAGATGCATTCATATATTACTTGATACTTGATACTTGTGAGATCTACAAATTCTGGACATATTTTATGTGAACTATATTTGGTACATGTGAATGTGATATATAATATTTTTAAAACTTAATTTTTGGATGGTTGAACTACATTTGGCATTGAAGTAATGTTACAGTGTTATATATAATTTTTTTTATTTTTAAAACTCAAGTTTTGGATGGTTGAACTACATTTGGCGTGTGATGTGAAGTAATGTTGTGTTAAAAATAATTTGTTTTGTTTTTAAAGTGTTATGGTTGAACTACATTTGGCATTTGAAGTAATGTTACTTGATACTTGATACTTGTGATCTATAATGTTTTGATACTTGTGATCTATAATTTTTTGTTTTTATAACTCAATTTTTGGATAGTTGAACTAAATTTGGCATGTAATATAATGTTAAATGTTTTTATTGGATAGTTGAACTACAATTGGCATGGCATGTGGAGTAATGTTGTGATATAATCTAAAATCTTTTAAACTCAAGTTTTGGATGGTTGAACTACATTTGGCATGTGATTAATATATTATGTTTTGTTTTAAAATTCAAGTTGTTGTTTTCCAAAAAAAAAAAAAATCACATGAATATATGTACATGTAGAAATGATTTTACACATGTTTGAATATATATGTTAAAACGATTGAAGTACAATAGGTATATATATATATATATATATATATATATATATATATATATATATATATATATATATATATATATATATATATATATATATATATATATATATATATATATATATATATATATATAAGATTGTAGGTCTTCTTAGATGTGTTGAAAATAATCATAAAATTTTAAAAATGCAATATATATTGTATATATATCCAGTACGTGCAACATTTTTAATCAATGCACATAGAAAAGTTATTTGAATAATTAATTTCTTTCTAGAACATATGTATCCAGTACTTCAACATTTTTCATCAATGCCAATAGAATTTAGCTACTTTTCATCAATGCCTATAGATTTTAGCTACTTTCAGTTAATTGCATTCTAGGACATATATATTCAGTACGTGAAACATTTTTCATCAATGCACATGGGAAAACTACTTGAACAATTAATTACATTCTAGAGTTCATATATATATATATATATATATATATATATATATATATATATATATCGAATACGTGCAACATTTTTTATCAATGCACATAGAAAAACTACTTTCAATTAATTTTCTACAACATATATGACCATTGGACAGACAAATTTTATACTATTTTCTATCAGGAATAGAGATGTGGGTCAAATCCCACCAAAAGTTGGGGAAGTGCTTCGAGTCTCTTGTCTGAAAGGAATCTTCATACAAAACTATACTATGGATGATTTATATACATTGTGAATGCTTTTTACCAGAAAAGCCCACGAGAAAAACTGGTCACATTTAGTCCGTGTATATATCAAGTACATGCAACATTTTTCACCAATGCACATAGAAAAACTACTTTCAATTAATTGCATTCTAGAACATATATATTCAGTACGTGAAACATTTTTCATCAATGAACATAGTAAAACTACTTGAACAGTTAATTGCATTCTAGAACATATATACATATATATATATATATATATATATATATATATATATATATATATATATATATATATATATATCCAATACATGCAACATTTTTCATCAATGCATGTATAGAAAAGCTACTTTCAGTTGATACTAGTGTGCATGTACCAAAACAGTTTGTACATGTGCAAACATTTCCACAGATAACATAACAAGGTAGCTTAATTTTTAGTTGAGTTTTGGAAGTTCTAAAACATGAATCCAAAGAGAAGAAATTGTTGGGCAATTCAATAAAAAAAAAAATTGTGTCTCCTCATATCCTCTTCCCCTTATCTCCCAATCTCTCTTACACTTTTCTTCTCAAATATGGAGAGGATAGATAGTTATAATATAGCCAACATTAAAAATGTTTAGATAAAATCTTTCTTAAGGCCTACACATATACCCTATATTGAATTATAGAGAACCTCTCTACACAACAAAGAAAAACAAGTACAAATTAAATACACCATTAATTCTCTTGGTCTTTCTTCAAATCTAAAATTTCAATGGTTAAAATTCCTTATTTTATCAATTTTTCTTTTCTCTACCCTACTAGCAAAATCATCTTATCTGCTTTAGTTAGATATTTACTCAACAAACTCTATTCTAAGTCTTAGATCACCAAACTCTATTCTAACTACTTAGTTTTGGTTGTTTTTTTTGTATCTAAATGAAAGAAAGAAATTTTATATTAATATAATATAAAGTAAGTTGAAACTTTAAAAAAATTGCAACATAATATAAAATAAGTGGAGACTTATTAATGGATTTACTAAATTAATGGATCAAAAATGGATTCAAAATACCTTAAGAAGGTAAGAAATTAATCGATTTTTTTACATATTATTTATATGCTCGAAGAGAAGTGATAGAAGTGTTTCGAGATCACTATGGTTTTGCTGCCTTAATAGGTCAAGAAGGTTGGTAGTGTGATAGGTATTTTGAAAATTAGAACAAATTTGAGTATAAACTAGGCAATCTAAGAGAAATTTATTCTCATCTTCAACCCTGTTGGTATCGCACAGGTGCCAAACATTTTCTTCCCATGGCATTTTGGGAAGAGACCAATGCCTAATTTCACTATGAAGTTCATTATAATTAGTTCTTATCTTAGAAATTTTCATGTAATTCTTAATACAAGTCAAGAAAAATTCATAATTTTAGTTTTTAATATTGGGGTTGATGACTTCCTTATAATATCTTAGTTTCCTTTTTCCCTCTAACTCTTTATCACTCCATAGCTTCTCCTTTAATTTAGAAGTCATAATATTTTTAATATTATCCTTATTCTCCAATATGATGTCCTCCCTTATCACCCAATGGTTTAGCTAATATTGGGCATCCTTATGCCATCCTCACTTGAGTAGAAGGCGGGGCTTCTTTCTAGAGTTAGAAACAATTTTAGGAAATATATTTTCTTCCATGTTGTATAAATTTTTCTTATATACGATATACCTAGTCATAGTCATTCTTTCAATAAGGGATATGATAAATTCAATTTAGAGGATAGAGTAAGGAGTATATCCTTTAATCTTGAGGTTGTATGTTATGAAATAATTTTGGATATGATTAATATTCCCCCATGATTATTTGGATATACTACAACCCCAAACCTTACATGCATATAAAATAACAGAGTCAAGAAAACTCCTAAAGAAGAATTTTTTTTAATCCAAAATCCAAAGACCTGTTGACTTACAACCATCCTAGATCCATCTCAACTTGGGATCTATAAAGCGCCAAGAGGGATGAAATATCTCGTGGTGAAAAAATATTTTTTGAGTGCAAAGCTTGGGGAAAGCTTCACCTCGACTGATTTTATCCCTCTATGTGCCTGATAGATCCCTGTTTAAGATGGATCTAGGCTAGTTATATAATACTATACGATACCTATATTTTCATTTATGTTTCTCTTTCTTATTCACTCTCTTTATTTCACCGCCCAAGCATACACACTCTCTCTCCATTTATATCTCTCTCTCTCTCCCTCCCTCTCTATTCATCTCCCTCTCTCTCTCTTCCCCTTATCTCTCTCTTACCCCTCTCTCCCTCTCTCTCCCTGCTTCTATCTCTTCCATCCCACTCTCCTTTCACTCTCATTTTTGTTCCATCTCTCCCTTGTCACTACCTATCTCTCTCCACCTTTCTTCCTTTATCTATTTCTTCTTCCATCCCTATCTCTCCCCCTCAACCTCCATATATCTCTCTTTCTCTCTCCTTAGTCCTCTCTCTCTTCCTTCCTCTCTATCCCTTCTTCTTTGACATCTCTTTATATATCCATCTCATTACTCGCTCACTCTCTCTTCCCTCCAACTCCGTCACCATCTCCATCCATCTCTCCTACTCTCTATCCTCTCCATATTTGTGTCTCCTCATATCTCATCCCCTTGTCTCCCAATCTCTCTCCTCTCCCCTTCTCTATCTTCCCTTATCTCCACTCTCCCTCACTCTATCCCATCTCTCCCTTATCACTCCACCTCTATCTCTTTATGCCTTTTTCCTTTCCTCCCTCTCTCCCCCCTCCAACTGCATCTCTCTCTCTCTCTCCCCCCTCCAACTGCATCTCTCTCTCTCTCTCCCCCCATTTTCTTCTCTCTTCCCCTCTTCTTTGTCTTCCTTCCTCTATCTCTCTCTCTTTGCCCCCAACATTGTCACTATCTCCCTCCCTCTCTCCCCCCTCTTTATCTTTCTTAAATTTGATCTCATTCTATTTTGTTTAAAAAGTATGTAAATTAAAAAAAGATAGTTGATTATAAAACACTAAACCTTTATTTTGGATCAATAATGTGAAAGGAAATACACTAATGAAAAAATTTAAATAATGATGCACTATCTTTTATTTATCATTGTTAGTCCCTTTGCTTGATCTCATCACTTGGATCCATTGTTATGATGTATCTATGCTAGTTCTTAATAATAATATTTATATTATATAAATTTCACATATTTATATATAAAATTATTATCATTTTTAATTTTATTAAAACCTTGATTTAATTTCTATGGAAATATTTTTTGTAGTTGAATCCCAAAATATGATACCTAATATAATGCACTACAAAAATCCCTTAATACTTAAATACAAACAGTAAAGGGAGCTGTACTTTAATAGTTCATGAGGCATAATAATTGCTAAGTTTTTTCAAATGGGGTAGCAAGCTAAGTGGGCTTCATCGTGGAGAAAACTTCACAGTTAAGCGCGCTTGAGCCATAGGCGATCTGCGATGGGTGACCTCCTGGGAAGTCCTCATTACTTGGTGCATCCCCCGGAAGTGATGATTGATGCTATGTGATTCATTTCACTAGTTTCAATCCCACTTCTTCACCCGTTGATGATTGATGCTATGTGATTCATTTCAATAGTTTCAGTCCCACTTCTTCACTCGTGTGATCATCACCCGATACCATGAGTGCTAAGTGGACTATTAAAAAATCATGAGAAATTTAGATAATTGTGCTAAGTGTACTATTTAAAAATCATGATAAACTAGTTACTTATGACCACCTCTCATCAAAATGGTCATAGATGAATGACTTACTTAACACACTTGAATCCAAAAATATGATATCTAATAATTATAACATTTTTCCATTTAGATTCAATTAAAAAACATTATAAATTAAATTGAAATAAAAATTTTTATTAAATATTTTGATTTTGAAATAGGTTATGTTTTCTTGGCATGTGGTATTGATAAGTCATGGTATTAGCCCATGGTATTGTAAAAAAAAACATTTTCAAGTTAATAATACACATGGTAAAGTGGGGTTGAATATCCATGGTTAAGAATCTTTTCGTTTTGTTATAAAATATTTTGATTGTGAAATAAGTTATAATTTTTGGGCATGTGGTATTGATAAGCCATAGTGTTGGCCCATTGTATTATAACAAAGCCTATTTACAAGTTCATAATATCAATGAAAAAATCCAGGTGAATATCCCTGGTTAAGAATCGTGTCATATTTTTATAAAATATTTGTCTCAGAATGAGCCACACTTGTTGGCTCGAAACCTTGGAAATAAAAATGTGAGTAATCCAAAAATTATTGAAATTAATATTTTGATTGTGAAATAAGTTATATTTTCTGGACATTGATATTGATAAGCCATTGTATTGGCCCATGTTATTGTAACAAGATCTATTTACAACTTAATAATTTCCATGGTAAAGTGGGGGTGAATATCCATTGAGATAAGTTATGATTTTTCAGAATGTGGCATTGATAAGCCATGGTATTGATAAGTCATGGTATTGACCCATGGTATTGTAACAAATCCTATTTACAAGTTAATAACATTCACGGTAAAGTGGGGGTGAATATCCATGGTTAAAAATCTTGACATATTCTTATAAAATATGTTGGTTGTGAAATAAGTTATGTTTTTTTTGGCCATGTGCTATTGATGAACATTGTTATTGGCCCATGGTATTATAAAAAATCATATTCAAAAGTTAATAACAAAATTTAAATATAACAAATTGAATTTCACTATTTTTATTACTTCAATTTTTTATTATTAAGTGAGCTAACATTTAAATCTTTACACTCATCCATACTAGGGTTTATAACATTTTATTTACTATTTTGAACTATTTGTTTACTACTTGTAACATTCTATTATTAATTGATCCAACATTTAAATGTTTATACTCATCCTATATATCACTTTAAACATTTTATTATTTTTTTAATTGAACCAAAATTTAAATTGTTTACATACTTACATGACAACTACACATCTAGCCTATATTAGGTTGTATAAGGAACTATTTTCAAACCCACAACAAACTTTCCATCCTCCACTTATCTTTTTCTCAATGTTATAATTACAATTGAACTAATAAGTAAATTGGAATAAAACATTAATATATATAAATTTTCCACCCACGCATATATGTAAATCCACATGAAAATGGAATAATATCACACGAACATGCAATCGAGTGAATTTTTAATTAGATGTAAATATGTTATATATTTGAGTAATTATGACCTACATGCAGTTCTCTAAGATGTAATGGATTAGAGGATATTGTACCCTTTGTATTTAATCAATTGTTTTTGTAGTCGTACTAGTTGGGTGCCATATATGTGGGGCCAAAAGAATATGTGAGATGGTGATTTTGGGGAAAGATGTGCCGATGGTGATAATGGTTAAAGAATAAGATGTTTTATAGATTGATTTTCATGTGAAGGACTTACTGGATAATGGGAATATTATTTAATGGATGATAAGGCTTAATATACTTATTATCTCTACAAATAAAATGTTACACACCAAAATTATATTAAGAATTTAAAATTATATATATCTAAATAAAGTTAATATTACGGATGGCAATATAAAGACCTTGATTTAAGATTTTTTAACTAAGGACCTATTATTTTTATTTAAACTCAAATCTTATGACTAACTTAAGGAAATATGAATCTAAAGTATATCCCTTCGATATTCATATCAAGCCTCCTTTGTGATATCACCATAATTTTTTTCAATGATATAAATTTCCTCATATATTGATCCCTAAACACAAAGATATGACCCTCTGAAGTTTCACAATTTTTTGACATGTAAACATTTGTACAATTGAAATGTTGTATATATGTGGTAGTTATTATAACATGTCACTACTACTTTGCTTCCACTCTACAAGATAGACACATTGGTTCTCCATGTAATATATATATATATTTGGGTTCAAAATTGTCTTGGTTGCATCCATTCTTAGTTCTTCGACATCCCAGATCTGAGCGCATGTGTTTTGCCAATTAGTCATACACTTGGATCCATATTTGGATGTTTTGAAAAATACCAAAAATTTATAAATTTGGATTCCTGCTATCGTTGATGGGTAAAATTTATAGATATCTCAATCACTAATAATTGGAACAAACCATTAAGTCTCACTAAATAAGAATGTTGGATATCTAGACTTTAGATCCAAAACATCTGCCACCAAAGTCACCTCCAAGGAAACACGCATATAGACGCAATTGCCTCATCATAATGACAAGCATCCAAAGACATGTTAGCATGAGATAGTATCCATATTTTTTGTTATGTTGTATAATATATTCCAATGCATTAAAGCTTTATCCCTCCTGAGTCTCTTCCATACAAATTTTTTCAAAGGTAACCATTTAATTAATTTTTTAATTTCTATATATATATATATATATATATTTGAGACATCCTTAAACTTTTGCTACACTATTTTCTTAACAAAACTTTTAGATGCTCATGGATCCAATTTTCCATATATATAGAACATCTCATTTCTACTAGTTAAATACTAATTCTCCCTTTCAAACTTCTATTCTTGGTGTTTATTATAGTTGAAACTAATCCATATAACCAAGTGTTGTAGTTGCTACAATGACCCTCCAAAATGTTTCCTATGCCTTTATTTTGGAGCCTTCCTTTATGTCCATAGGAGATTACCTTTTACTGTCATCAAGTATTTGTGTTTCTTCAAGACTTATATTTCCATTTTGTGCTTGTATTTTCTTTTTCTGATATTGAGATCATCCTTTTGGTCACAAGCTAACCTCTTGACTTGACCTTGTAGCAGTTCTAGGCTTGCCTCTAGAAACTGCATAATCTAGGAGGGCAAGCCAGCCTTGATGATTGAAAATTCTCAATCCAGAATGACAACTCAACCTTGAGCTTAATAACTACAAAGTCCTGGATGGAAGCCCAACTCTAAGCTCAGAAAATCTACTAACCTTTCCTTGAGATCCAAAAATGTGTAATGCGCTGAGCCAAAAAGTTGCCCAATCCTCGAGAATTGCGCTTGATGATTGAAAATTCTCAATCCAGAATGGAAACTCAACCTTGAGCTTAAGAACTACGAAGTCCTGGATGGAAGCCCAACACTAAGCTCAGAAAATCCACTAACCTTTCCTTGAGATCCAAAAAAGTGTAATGCGCTGAGTCAAAAAGTTTCCCAATCCTCAGGAATTGCGCAATTCTTCTTGGCAGTGTGAGTGGCAAGTTTCTTGAAAAAAGTGAAAAAGAGGAAGAAAGAAAAAAAAAAAAAATCATCCCTATAAAATAGGGAATCATCATTAGTTTCTCGAAGGTGGCACAGTTACAAGTTTTGGAACTTTCTGCCAAGTGTTCCTTTGTCCTTAATTTTAGGCATGCCATCATAAAATCTAATCCGTCTAAATATATGTAATTAACACTTATAGACTCATTTTTAATTTGACCTTATTCCTATATAATTCCCAATGATATCAAGGAGCCTCCGATGGAGTTTTTGTCGCTTTTCTGGGTGAGTTATTCTTTTGCCATCTTTTGCCACTTTTTCGATCACTTTTTGTCAGTTCGCTTCTGTGAGTTTTGTTTTTCTTTTTTATCTTCATGGTTGCTGCCGTTTTAACCTATATTATCTTGCATAAGTTTCGATTCAGTTTTTCATTTTCCTTTTATAAGTGTCATTAGTTTTCTTTCTTTTGAACACCAATGATCGCCATTTCAGTGACTCTCCTTGCATACTTGTTTTTACTTCAGTTTGTTGATTTTATACACTTGATTCACACTAATATATCCATTCTTAGTTATATCACCACTTTAATTTGCATCATCACTTAGATATAATATTTTCCTACACCCTCATTGGGCATATCTACACTTCACTTGACCAACACTTTCCTTGTCCAACTAGGCATTGTGCAAGTCTAAGGCTCAAGCTGCAAGCTTTGCATATGATATTGCACAATGCATAGTAGAGGATGACCCAAATTCACATTACGCATGTCCAGGGTTTAGGACTACCACCTTGGCCAATGAGATTGCGTAAGGTGTAGTCTCTCCCTTAGTATGCCCAGGTTGAACTGCTCATTGCATAGTCTCAAGCCTTAGGCTGCATCACTAGGTGTTGAGGTTGCAAAATGCACAGTCCCTCCAAATAGTCTCCCTCCCTTGACCCTAGAAATTGTGCAATTTTCCTCATTATTCCCTGTGTTTGTTTCTTGATCTTGCTTTGAATGTTGATTTGTTTAAGCTAATTTATTATTTCCATGAGTGCCTTTTCCTCCTACAGGTATTAAAATTGTTGAGCACTTCTCTTCATCAATCACTTTTATCATGGCACCAAAGAGAGTTGCTTCAAATGATACCATAGAGAGCAGTACTAGGGAAGTAGTTGAGAGTATGCCAGTAAAATTTCCAGTGTATTCAGATGCTCAATTATTCATAGAAAAGGAAACATATATTACAAGGAAGAAAGTGAATGAAGTGTTCTTAACAAAAATTGTCAAACAAAATATAGAGGACCAACAAGTATAAGTTAATGTTCAACAGTCGGGACTACACATGGTTTCCTACGAATATCCAGCCTTTCCATGTGTAGATGTAGCGGGGTGGATAGTTTCTCATATTGATGTGAACACTATGAATTTGAAAAAAGTCAATGGATAGAGGCAAGCTTCTTTTCATGCAGAAAATTATCAACTTATGTATCCTTTTCCCAAGCCAGAATCTCTCATGGATTCCTACTTTCATGTTACCACCAACTATTTGAGCACGAAGTACATTGTTAATGGTTGGGTTAAAGAGCCATCAAACTTTCTTCAAAGACCCACCAACACATACAAGAAAAACTCTCTCGGGAGGGCCTATCAGCTCTTGATTATTCTATGAATTAGAATATATGGTCAGAAGAGTAGTGAGACCTTTCCTGAAGGGTGGACATTCCTATTTAACCAGGTTGTGAACGACGGGAATTTTTTCAACTGGTTAGAGTTGTTGCCTCGACAATTAATTATCTATGTAGCTAATGCCCTGAATCCTACCATGGGTGGGAAAGATATATTTTACATGTCTCCATATATATTGGATGGAATTTTTTCTCACAATATATTCCCTAGCATGAATTTGAATTGGACACCATGATATTTTGTCGTACACATCCACTCCAAACTAATCTCAGAGTGCAACCATAGAGAAGTAATGGAAAAACTAAATGACCACATCCTAATTTTATAATAAAAGATGATCTTTGAGGAAGAACCAACTTGCATGTCACGTGGGGAAATGGAAGTAGTATCAAAGATAACATATTGGTTTGCCTCACTGGATGGCACCTTCCTTATAATGTTTGGTGGATAAAAGTCACCACATATTTTTGCAAGGTATGCCATCGATAATCTTTTCATACAAGAATTTGTATATCATATCTCCATAGGTTTTCCAACAAATTTTCATAGGAAGAAGAAAGCACATTAGCCAACTCTTCCTGTACAAATTGGATTGTACGAGATCAAGAACCTGAAATTCATGAATACCAAAGGAAATATCATAGAAAATTTTGAATTAGGTAATAAAAACTTTAATTCGTATGATCCCAAGAATATTTTTATAGACCACTCTGTGAGAAATCATTTTTAGTGGCTAAGTAGGACATTTCACTAGTTGGAGGAGGAACGATGGAGGAATTTTTATAATGCCTCCAAGTCCCGCAAGCCAGAAAGTTTTGCAGGAACTTCACAGGTGACTTTGCAGAAGGAAGCTACTTTGAATGCAACACTAGTAGAAGGAATAAACCCTGTGCATGAAAATGGAAAGAGGAAGGTTTCATATAGCCAAGGGGGAGAACAAAGCCTAGGGACAAAAGTGGATATACAATTATTATGAAAGCAGCTTTAGCATCTGAGGAAATAAGGAAATAGAGGATGCAGGAAGAAGAATAGAGGAAGAGGGAAGAGTAAAGGAGATTGCAGGACTAAAATTATAAAGAATAAGAAGAATAGAAGAAGAAGCATGAAGAAGAACAAAGGAAAATGGTAATAGTATGCAAAACAATACAGGAACAATGCAAGGAGAAAGAATATAATCAGCAACCAGAGGAGGAGAGCGGACATATGCAAGACAAAGAGCTTTCTCAGTAGATTGAAGAATTGATTGAGATCGATGACATGGAGGTGGAAATGGATTCTTAGAATCAATATTCGACCTGATGCCAAGCACAAAACAGGTCACCATTTAGTATCCACCCCCTCAAGTAGTAGTGTTAGCTCAAAGCGAGGAAGAGGAATTTTTTCCTCTTGATGATGATTTGGTTATGAATAATACAATATTTATTACGAAAAACTTCAGAAAACTATTGTACAAGCACGTAAGAAACACTTTTTGGATGACCTCACATATCTTGTATTTATTATAGAAATGGTGATTGTGGAAGACACCAGGAAGAATCCCAATGTCATTTCCGTAGAAAACTTGGACTTCGCAGGTGCATCAAATTCAAACATTGAGTATCTCATGGCCGAGAAGAAACAATTCACAAAGAACTTACAGGTTGTTAGGAAATATGTTGAATAGATCCTAGAAGCAACTTAGAACACAACTTCCACATAGGTCCAATTGGAGGATCTAAAGGCAGCGATAATCAACGACGTATCGACATTGGGAGAGAACATTGAGAATATTTATGAGGATTTGTTTTCCATGCATAATGCAGTTTCCCACTTGCACGACTTGCATAAAAAGTGTAAATGTTATGTCAAAACCCTAAAGACTGTACAAGCAACCATTAATGTCATGCATGAATGGTAAAATTGATACAAAAGGGCACTGCTTGAACTAGGAAATAAAAAAAAACAGTAGGCACAACTTGAGAAGGAAAAGGATCAGATGCTCATCAAGAATAGCAAACAACTCACCTCGTTCATTGCTTGAATTCAAGCCTTGTATGGATGATTACACAAAAATGTCGATTTATTCTTGAATTCCCATAAGATCCCATCAGTTCGCGTGCTCAGTGAAACCAAATGTAGGAACCATGTCAAATAGGTGATAGATGAGTACTTGGAGCAATGCAAACAAATTTCGAGTGAAAAAGATCTTGAAGTGAATAGGAAAAATATGCAGAAGTACATTAAAGGCCCTTTCTAAATCAACATTATATTTCTCATGTTAAAGACAAAATTATAGACTGGTCCATATCAGTGTACCCAAATGCCATGGAAGATAGAGTCTTCTTCTAGCCTAACATTGTCACACAATTTGAGGGGATCATTGCATAGTAACAATTTTGGCACCATTACATGATCGAGAAAAATCAAGTGGAAGTTGCTAAGATAGAGTTTCCCCAAACTAAAGCATGACATGTTTTTTATTATTAGGTTTTGTAGTTGGATCTACCCAATTTTTTCGTGTATGCTTCTGATTAAATCAAGAATTCTTTTGTAAATAATTTGTAAGTGAAATTCCAAGGGTCAACTACAGAATGTGAAAATTCATTATGTAATGTAATTGAATAGTTATTTGTAAATAATTTGAAGAGTCTTGAGGGAATTCCAAGAGTCACAAAGGGGAGGGTGAAGGGTCACCCCTTTTGTTATAAATACATCCTCATAACTCGTGTAAAGGTATTTTTGGAGCCAAGATTTTGGCTAGGCTTAGGATTAGAATTAGGAGCTTGAGAGTTTTGTGAGAGCCTTGGATTCTTCGTAGCATAGAGGGATTATATATATTTGGAGGATCAGGTGTTGACTGCATGTTCTTGTATTGGGGCTAATGGTCTGTTAATGGTATATGTACTATTGGAACTTTGACTTTAATAAAATCTCAAAGCTCACACATTTTCATGCATATGTTGCGAATATAGTAGGACTATTCTTTTTTTTATTTGTAAAGTATGATATTTCACTTAATCTTATGCTTATTGTATTACCCTAGTTTTACTACTTTTATTAGACAATTGAACAGTCCTAAAGGGTCAAGTGGACCCAAGGGAAAACAATTATTGTGGACTTATTTTATTATTTTGAATAAAAATGGAAATGGAATTGATTTTGAAAATACTAGAGTATAATTAGAGATCAGGAATCCATGTCCATGATGATGGATAAGGATGTTATGAAACCAACTCCAAAAATAGAAGAAAAGAGAATTCAACGCCTTAGAAATCAACCACTTCGAGGGGGAAACCTCCAATACATTACCTAAATGAACAATTCTTGGATGATACAAATGATCAAAACCTCCTTCTATATATAGGAGTCCATGGGGCCACAATATAATCCTATTCGACCTAACAATAGTAATGTAAGGGCACAATAATAACAATATTGGGGTTACAGGGGTACAACAATAACAATAAAGGGGGCTACACTAATAAAAATAAGGGACTAAACTAGTAATATAGGGACCTAAAATGCCCCTCTCCTTCAAAAAAGTGTTGTCCTCAACGCTTGAGTAGATCTTGGTGCTTCTGTATAAAATTATCACCCTCCCATGTAGAATCTTCAGTGGGTATATTCTTCCACTTGATGAGATACTCTGAAATTGATTGATTTTGTAGCTGTCGAGTTCTTGTTTCTGCGATCGCTTCAGGTTCCAATATGATTTTTCCTTCCTCATCAAGTTCTGGAAATATTGTTTGAACTGGAATATTTTCACTTATAACCTTCTTTAAGCATGAAACACAGAAAACTGGATGCACTCGCGAAGAAGCAGGAAGCTCCAATTTGTATGCCATAGTACCAATCTTTTGCAACACCTTGTAAGGATCATAGTACTTTGGCGATAATTTATTATCCTTCTTAGCTTTCTTGAGGACATTTGTTTATATGATTATAGCCGTAAAAATACCCAGTCTCCTACATCAAAACTTATCTCGCTGCGATGTTCATCTTCCTGTTGTTTCATTCAATTTTGTGCCAAATTTAGGTTATCCTTTAAGAGTTTGAGAATTTCTTGTTGATGCTCGATGTGATCTTCCAGTGCTTCAACCTTATAATTTTCTCTTAAAGATTATGTGATGGACAATGGATTATATCCATAAAGTGCCATAAATGGGGTCATTTTTGCTGCAGTATGGAAGGAAGTGTTACACCACCATTCAACAAGAGGTAACAACTTGACCCATTGTGTTTGTTTATTAGATACAAAAAAACGGAGACATCCTTCCAAACATTTATTCACTATGATACAGGAGAATCCTACTAAATTTTCATTATTTATATGGGTGATTTAGGGGATGATGTTTTTTTTAATTATTTTATAAATTATGTACATTTTAAATAAATTAAGAGGAAAATATGTGAGGTTTATTATAAATATTCTCTTATAATTGAGAATATGAGAGGATTTGTGTTGCTTATATATCTTAGGGATTATGAATTCCTTAAATAAAAATTAGTTGAGTCAAAGGAGGGATAAGCTATTTTAGGATTTGGTTGAGTCAATTGTGAAGGAAATTATGGATTTAAATTAATCCACAATTATGTATAAATATGAGTTTGTATGAGGATGGAGATAGATATAGGGGATGGAATATAAAAGAAAAACAAAAGGGCGTAGAGTATGAATGGTGTGACAATGTGAAGAGTTGTAAAGGTCAGAGCCAAGAGGCCCACAAATGTAATATTCAGCAAAGAAGGGTTTGAATCTGTAAATTTATTATTACTATTATATGCAAATATTTTGTTTGTGTTCAGCTCTCTGTTCATATATATTATTTAAACCTCTATTACACAATTATGAACTAAATTATACCGTAGAGAAACCATTGATTTGAAGAATTGCAGGATTATTGGCAACACTAAGAGTTGCGAAACATAAATGTAATATGGGAAGAGCACAGAAGGAACATTTTGTAAATAGGATTCGATGGTAATTGTCCCATTTTGATGTAGGACCCGTTAAGGAATTCGATGCATATGGTATTGTTTGGAGTATATAAGTTGTGTTATCCGCACTATATATTATGTATTGAATCTCAGTGGTTTTTATGAAGACTTTGAAACTAAGGATTTCATGTTTAAGTGAATACACACTCTATTGTTGCGTAATATTCTAATTTGTGCAGAAATTCTACATCATTTTGGTATCAGAGACGGAATATTCCCGCCTGGTGTTGTGTGCACTGTTGTGAGATATGGAGTTACAAAAGGGGCATAAGTCACTTGTTCCATAAGGGGGAGAGCCACCTTTGTGAACTGTGGTGGCTTGAATCTGATTCGGTTTCAAAAATTCTAAAACGCTGGCTTATTGTTGCGCAAGCATAGTTGTGAAAGATCTATGGGAATCGACTGCGAAATTTGTTGAAGGAAGACTGTGAAATTTATTTTGGCTATGAAAGTTTCTGGACATAGAGATATAGAGATAAATGGTGTCAGATTAAGTGGATCTGTAGACTTCCATCAGAGTGTGTAGCGGAAGCGTCATGGTTGAGAATTCTTGCACACGGAGAAGAGGAGTTGTGTTGCATATTCATGGAGAGCTCTGATGTTACCTGCATGAAGAAGGAAGAATTGAATTTCAAATATGATTATTTGTAACAAACATAGAAAAAAGGGCTTGGATGCTAAATCGAACTTGTATCTGAACATAGTTTGTGAAAGTATTTGAAACTAGAAAAACTTTCCAGATCCGAAAGGTGGTTGTATCCTTATTGCAGTTTTCTTCGATCGAATCAAGAAGGCCTATGACAGGAATCCAAATCTAGATATTCCATTGGTTGATCCTGACTCTTGCGATCAATGCTAGTGTTAATGTTTTAGGTATGTTTTCAATCTTGGCATATCCTGATTTCTATGAAAAAATGAGTTTTCCTACAAATCTAGTTCTGGAACAGTGAGATCATTGCAATGCATATGAATATTGTGTACACAAGAAGCTATAAGCCCTCGTTGAAAGCATAAAGGAGACACATTTTCTTTTTATTGTTGAAAGTGTTGGAGTTATGGACTGAACTGTATTCTAAAACATTCTCTGGTATAAGAAATCCACGTGATTTTCCTTTAAGCGACTGTATTTTTATATATACTTTGCATAAATACTTCTCAAGTAGTAATTTTCCTCCCGTAACGAGATTATCATATGAGGATATCCTTCCAAAATTCAAATGCAATGTTTGATTTCTTGTGAAACTATGATTTCTGTGAGTTTTGCTTACGCTGCCTAGAGTTGAGAATTTATGAAGATTATGAGAATTTCAGCAACATATATCACAAGCTCTGTGTATTGATAATTGTATGGTGGATGAGACTAGTCAATGTGTGAGGAGCAACTTGCATGAAACAATTGTATAAATACCGCAAACGCTGGAAATTTGTTGAAGTCTCTGTTTAAAGATACATGGAAGGACGTCATGTTTACCCGAAACATGTGGAATGTACATCATCACTAGTTACATGGTATAGTTATGCCTGCTCTCATTCTACATGCTCTTATTTTTGTGTGTTGATTGATGTAGGTGGGTGCATATCAATTTAATAATGAGTCTTGAAATTTTTGGTACGCTGCCATATGTGAAGGCTGCTTAACGAAATTCTCATCATATAAGCATGTACATGTATAAGTGGACAAAGAGTGGTGCATTATTTTTATATATGGTGGTATTCCATGTTTAAAAAAGAAAAAAATTAATTTTTATATTGTATAACTTGAATTAGAGTCAAAATATCCACTATTGTAATTATTAGGTCAAACTTTGAAGTCAAATAAGATGTTAAGGTAAAATAAATAAATTTGGATAGCTTGAGTCAAGTTAAACCATTGAGTTATTGTACAAAAGGGTGCATTTTTCATCCAAGATGAAGAGTTGATGTCAAGTCTGGAGTTAAAGAGACTTAAATCAAGTCAAAGGTTTGAATGTAATTGGGTGCATGATCAACAGAGCCCGACACCCAAAGAGTTGGTCATTGTAACGCAAGAATTATTGTAGTTGTTGTTTGGAGCAAAGAGAAGCAAGAGAGTTTCCCAGAAGATGATTCCAAGACAGCAAACCGAAATATACAAAGCGCAGGAAGAGAGCTTGCATTGTTGGATGGAAAGTAGGAAGGCTTGCTAAAAAAGGGATTGAATGAAATCCACAAGTGAACAAATGAAGTTAAAAAAGGAGGAGAAGATGATTGTTGATAGTCATTTCAGAGGTTCTGAGAAAGGCCACAACAGAAGAAAGAAGAAGGCATATGCCAAGGCAAATGGCACATGGAAGCAGTTGACTGATGAAGAATATCAGAGGGAGAAGGTTGAGATAGCAGTTCATCTTGAGTTATTGATGGAATTGTTACAGAGAAATAAGAAAGACCAAATACATGGTTGGACCATGAGGAGGAAAGTGAAATGGCAGAGGCTACAAGAAAAGAGTAATCAATAGGTAAATATGCAGTTAACAGAAGAGCTGAGAAAGCTTGAGCAGATGATGAGTGTGCAATTGAGATGTGAAGAACTTAGAGAAGCTGAGTTTGAAATAGAAGTTTCCATTTGTGGAACAGAACAGAGTGAAAGTTTGGGTGAAGAGGTTAATGAGAAAGATCTCATGGACTATTGGAATAGTTCATAACAATTTGAAGATATGTTGACAAGGGAAGCAGATGATGCTATGAAGCCTTGTATTTTTAAATCTCATAGTTTATGTAAGTTTGAAGGATGTGCAGAATATACTGGAATGTCTAGTGAAACTGTCACACAGATGAATAAAGCTCTTGAGGTGAAGTATGATGGAGAATGCCTTTTAGAGGAGGAAGGTACTGATTTATTGCAGCAAAAAGAGTTCATAGATGAATTCTTGTTTGGTGTAAGACAGCCAGTTGAAGCTGTTATGGAGCAGAAGCATAATGAAAATGCCATAGTGATATTCCAAGGAGGTAAACAAATGAATTTGTTTAATGAAATTGATGAAATAATTTTGCAATGTGATGATACAGACAACAGGATATCTCAGGAGGATTGCCAAAAGAGGAAGGAAACTGAGAATGAAGGTTGTGATGAAATGCTATAAATATTTCACGTGGAAATAGAGTTCTTGGAATGATGGCTTAAGAAACCTGAAGGAGAGATGAAGCTTGCCGAACCTGATAAAGAAGAGATTTGAGTTACCATGCATGATAAGGATGAAACGTTTCTAACGTTTATAGAGTTAAGGGAATGTTTTAACTCTTCAAATAATAATTTGGCTATAGGTACAGAAGGCGACATTAATAAATAGGACGTTGAAATCAAAGGAATTGAAAAAAAAATATTTCAAGATAAGAAGAAAGATCAGGAGAAGTAAGAAAGTTATGTCCTTAGAGATATAAAAGAAATAGAAGTATTAACCCAGCAGAACAAAGATGAAAGTATCCAGTAATTCAAAAAATCATCTGCTGAAGTCCAGAGAGTCTATGATGGGATATTGGTGCTTAAATCATGAAAAGAGGCCGAAAGGTCTTGTATTTTTAAAACTAATAATTTCTTGATGAATGTTAGTACAGAACTGGATGAGAAATTTGTTACTATAGGGGAAATCAACGACTATAGTTGTGATCAAGGAGAAGTTTTTGATTATTCTTCATTTTAGAAACTTGAGCATTCAGCGCAATTGGAGACAAAAGCATCAGACAAAGAGGAAATACTCCGAGAAATTGGAGAAAGTAATTGTTGTAGAGGCTAATGGAATCCGGTTGACAGAATGAGTGATGTTGGTAATGTTGATGTAAATCCAGTTCGAGATTCTTTCAAAGCATGGAGACTAGAAGAATGGGTATCAGCGTTTCTACACAAGTCTGTAATTCCCAAAATAAGGATGGTGTGGTATGGAAAACTGAGAGTTACATTCGATAGTGTTCTGAAAATACTATTCTGGGAATTCTGTGCAAAATTACAAAACAGAGTTGATACTTTAAAAGACCGACGGAAAATAGAGTTTGAAATCCTAGAAGTAGCAAGTCATTGAGACTTGTGGTTGTCGCATTATTACAGAAAAGTGACAAACCTCATATACAAAAGTCTATGGAAATTTTTCTACATGGGGAGTCTGATGCAGGAGCATCCTGCTAAATTGTCATTATTTATTTGGGTGATTTAGGGGATGATGTTTTTTTTAATTATTTTATAAATTATGTACATTTTAAATAAATTAAGTGGAAAATCTGAGTGTGAGGTTTATTGTAAATATCCTCTGATAATTTAAAATATGAGAGGATTTGTGTTGTTTATATATCTTAGGGATTATGAACTCCTTAAATAAAAATTAGTTGAGTCAAAGGAGGGATATGCTATTTTAGGATTTGGTTGAGTCATTTGTGGAGGAAATTATGGATTCAAATTAATCCACAATTATGTATAAATATGAGCTTTGTATGAGGATGGAGATAGATATATAGGATGGAATAGAAAAGAAAAACAAAAGAGCATAGAGTAGGAAAGGTGTGACAGTGTGAAGAGTTGTAAAGGCAAGAGCAGAGAGGCCCACAAATGTAATATTCGCCAAAGAAGAGTTTGAATCTGTAAATTTCTTATTATTATTATATGCAAATATTTTTTTTGCGTTCGGCTCTCTGTTCATATATATTATTTAAACCTCTGTTACACAAATATGCACTAAATTATACCTTAGACAAACCATCGATTTGAAGAATTGTAGGATTAGTGGCAACGCTAAGAGCTGCCAAACATAAATGTAATATGGGAAGAGCGCAGAAGGAACAATTTGTAAATAGGAGTCGATGGTAATTGTCTCATTTTGATGTCGGATCCGTTAAGGAATTCGATGCATATGGTATTGTTTGGAGTATATATGTTGTGTTATCCACGCTATATATTATGTATTGAATCTCAGTGGTTTTTATGAAGACTTTGAAACTAAGGATTTCATGTTTAAGTGAATACACACTCTATTGTTGCGCAATATTCTGATTTGTTCAAAAATTCTACATCACACTGTCTCAATTTGACCATTGGATTGAGGATGGTAAGATGAGCTATGAGATAATTGAGCACCTAAACAATAAAATAACTCCATCCAAAAATTTCTAGTAAGATCTCTGTCACTCACAATAATATTTGGGTTTCCATGTAGCTTTTGAATTGTGTCCATAAATGTAGTAGCAACAGTACTTGCTTTAAATGGATAATATAATGCACAAAAGTGTGCATACTTGGTAAGTCTATCAACTACCACCATGATGAAACTCTTTCCTTCGGATTTAGGTAAACCTGTGATAAAATCCATTGAAATCTTCTCCTAACATTGACATGGAATGGATAAAGGTTGTAGAAGACCCGAGGTCTTAATTGTCTCAACTTTATTTTGTTGGCAACCCAAACATTCCGCCACAAAATTTTGAATATCAGATTTAAGGCCATCCCAAAAAAATTCTTTCTTCACCCTGTGGTAATTTTTTAAAAATCCTGAGTGTCCTCCTAAAGGAGAAGTGTGCAATTCCAAAATAATATTTTGTTTTAGTTGGGAATTATTACAAAGATATAAGCGATCTTTGTACCATAAGGAATCATTTTTATAACTAAATGTATCAGATGTACTAGGATCTTGCTACAACTTTTGAATGAGTCCACACTTCTTCATCCTTCTTCAATTCATCCCTTGCTTTGGTTATCCAATCTGGTTGGATAATAGAAATGGAACAAAGCAATGCTTCCACCTCTTCATTCTCTCTTGAGAGTGCATCTACAACAACATTTAGCTTCCCTTTTTTGTAGATTATTTCAAAATCATAACCCAACATCTTTGTGACGCATTTTTGCTACTCTTCTGAAGATAGCCTTTGTTCCAAAAAGTGTTTAAGACTATCATGATCAGTTTTTACCTTGAAGTGCCTTCCCATTAGGTAAGGTCACCATTTCTTTAGTGCATGTAGTATTGCTAACATTTCCTTCTCATAAATAGCTTTCTGTAAATACTTTCCTTTGATTGGAAGACTTTAACAAGCAATGGGTCTTCCTTCTTGCATTAAAACAACACCAATTCCATTTCCTGAGGCATCACATTCCAAAATAAAGGTTTTTGTGAAGTCTAGAGTAGCTAAGACCAGTGCTAGGAACATTGCCTCTTTAAGATGTTCAAAGGCCTTAGTTACTTCAGGAGTCCATGAAAATGCATCTTTCTTCAATGATGTTGTTAGAGGTGCTGCTATTCTCCCATAATTCTTAACAAACTTGTGATAATACCCTATTAATCCGAGAAATCCTCTCAACTGCTTTATGGTTGTGGGGACTTTCCATTCCTTAATGGCTTTAGTTTTGTTAGGGTCTACCTTAACACCCTCCCAAGATACAATATGGCCCAAATATTCCACCTCTTGTACTCCAAAGAAACACTTGGATGTTTTTTCCTATAATTGTTTGAGTACCCTGTCAACATGTTCAACATGATCCTTCCAAGACCTGCTGTAGATTAGTATATCATCAAAAAATACTAGCACAAATTTTCTAAGGAAAGGTTTGAAAATGGAATTCATCAACCCTTGAAATGTAGAAGGTGCATTGGTAAGGCCAAAAGGCATGACCAAAAATTCATAATGACCCTCATGAATTCGAAATGTTGTTTTCGAAATATCTTCAGTCTTCAATCTAATCTGATGATATCCTGAACGAAGATCCAACTTGGTAATATAAATTTCCCCATGTAATTGATCCAATAATTAATCAATCAAACGAATGGGGAATTTATCTTTAATGGTGATATTATTGAGCTCCCTATAATCCGAACTCATACGCTATGATCCATCCTTCTTTTGCACCAATACTACTGGAGCAGAGAAAGAACTTTGACAGGGTTGAATTATACCATCCTCTATCATTTCTGTAATCATACAATTTCGCTCTTTTGGACATATGGATATCTATAAGGCCTGATGTCTGGAGGAACACTTCCTGGAATCAAATGAATAGCATGATCATTATCACAAATAGGTGGGAGTCCTTTGGGAGTTTCAAACACCTTGGAATGATTGGCCAAGACTTTTTGGAGATCTGCAGAAATAGATGATTTTGATGTTGGAACTTCTAGCGAGCATAATTGTGCAATTACGCCTCATTGTTCTTTCTTGAGAAGCTTTGTCATGAAATTAGAGCTTATCATATTTCCCGGCTTCCCTGTGATACCCCGTAATTCAACTTCATTTCCTTTTGAAAACAACTTGAAGAAAATTTCTTGAAAATTAAAAGCTACCATCCCCAAAGGTTGTAACCATTTTACTCCTAGTACAACATCAACACCTCCCATTGGAATGGAAAGTATTGGACTATTCAATACATATTCCCCCATGGTTAGCTTGATATTATGGCATTTTCCAGAGCAATTTATAGTTCCTCCATTTGCAACCATCACTTGACATTCTGGTGTTGGGTATAGGAAACTATTCAATTCCTTGGCTACCTTACAATGAATAAAATTATGGGTACTACCCGAATCAATCAATACTATTACCTTTTTCTTCTTGATATGTCCTTCTATCTTGAGAGTATGAGGAGTGGTAACTCCTGCCAATGCATTACACGATATGGTCGGACTCATTTCTTCCTCTTCTAGGGTTGGTTCCTGGTGTATATCCTCTTCTTTTGAAGATTCTTGTTCATTTTCTTCTTCCTCTTCACAATCTATGTAAAATAATTTCTTCTCGGCACACTTATGACCTTTAGTGTATTCTCTATCACAACTGTAGCAAAGCTATTTTTCTATTTTTTCTTCCAATTGTTGTGGCGTCAACCTTGTAGGTTGTGGAAGTCTAGGAGTAGCAACACTTCCATCTTTATATACGTGAGTGGTAGGCTTCCTTGTCTCCATAATTTTACATTAAATTTTTCTTGCCAACCTGAATGCCTTTTCCAATGAATCAGGTTCTCAAACGTGAACTTCATGGTGGATGCTATCCTTTAAAGTCCCTATGAAAGCATCAATCCTGTGCTCCTCCAGAATATCAGTTGCCCTTATATTCAATTTTTGGAAGTCCTCAATGTGCTCCACCACTAAACCCTTTTGTTTGAGATTTATCAACTGGCTAAAGAAGGTGTTGCTCTTTGTATCCTCCTAATGTGCTATGATTTCCTCTGTAAAAATTGACCAAGTGACAATTTTTTTATGGGAGAAAAACCATCGATACCATACAAATGTATTTTGTTCTAAATGTAAAATTGCAATGCATACCTTTTTTGTGTTTTTCACATTATTGAGATCAAAATATTTCTCCATCTGTAGTATCCATGTCATTCTTTGAACCATCCATATTATCTTCCACGCCTTTCTTCAAACCATCCATATTAGCCTCCATGCCTTTATTCAAAACTTCCATTTCATTTTTTTTTGCTCTTTGCGAGAGAGAATTTTGGTGCACTTTCTCTTGTAATTTTTATATGTCATGTAGCGCTTCGGATTCTAGGGTTTCGCTGCTCCAAACAAGTCATCATAGAATTTTCGCAATAAAAATTTTTTCTACGAAGTTTCAGAAGCTGAAATTTGTAGATCATGAAGCCGAAATCCTAAGGAACCTCTTGTAAAAATTTCTAATCTTGGTTCGCAATATTTTTTGAGATATGATCTGGGGAAGTTAGGATGTTTTCAGGCTCCCGAATTTCAACTAAAACAGGTCATCGTGGAATTTTCGCTATAAATTTTCATATACAAAGTTTCAGAAGCTGAAATTTTTACAATACGAAGCTAAAATCCTGAGGCACCGCTTGTGAAAACATCAGATCTTGGTTCGAAATATTTTTGGAGATATGATCTGTGGAATTTAGGATTGTTTCAGGCTCCCGAATTTCATCTCAAAGAGGTGACCGTGGGAAAAACGTCATAACTCTCTCTCCAGGCGTCGGATTGGAATTCTGTAAAAAGAGACCTTAACTACACAGACTTTAGTTCTAAATATATTAATTTCATATCCCAAGGAGGAAACAGTGACATGTGGCAAGTCGTACAAGTTCACTCTACTGAACCAGTCCATAATTAGGTCATCGTGTGAGATTGGGAATAACTTTTCCTTGATGAATCCAAATCAGGTCAGACATGTGGCATTCAAAAGAAGATTTAGAGGGCTACTTCAGGGGTGAATTTAATTTATTAAAGACCCATAATAACAGATATAATTTAGTTTCAATATCGAGCTCTGATACCAAATGTTATGAAACCAGCTCCAAAAATAGACGAAAAGAAAGATCAACACCTTAGAAATCAACCACTTCGAGGGGTGAACCTCAAATAAATTACATCAATGAACAATTCTTGGATGATACAAATGACCAAAACCTCCTTCTATATATAGGATTCCATGGGGCCACAATATAACCCTAGCCGACCTAACAATAATAATGTAAGGGCACAATAATAACAATATTGGGGTTACAGGGGTACAACAATAACAATAAGGGGGCTACACTAATAACAATAAGGGACTCCTGGATGTGGGTGATCTCTCAGGATGGTTATACAGAAAGCTCATGGGGTGGCACGTGGCCCAGACACATGGCCACCCATAGGCTCCAGCCGCGGGCATTTAATCGCCCTAACTGCACCCACACGAGCTCATTTACTCTGCCTCGCCTGTCGATGCTCTCCCCTGCTCTTCAAAATGAATTCGAAAGGTAGTCTCCCTCCATTACCTTTGCAGTTGAGATGCATTTTTCCCCCTGGAGTCTCGGAGCCGAGCTCCTGAATGCTTACAAGGAGGCGCTGCAGTCTCCTTTATTGCATTGAATTTGTCCTTGGCTTGCATTTTTCTCATAGCCTTCACTATAGTCTGAACTTCATCTTTGTGCCTCGTCGGTCCTTGGCTCCTTGGTCCTATGCTCCTTTAGTCTCACACCCTGCTACTCTTTCACCTCAGTGGTCTCAACCTCACAATTGTGCCTCCTCTAGCTCCACCATGCCCCGTTCCCACCGTATGCATTATCGCTGAGGAAGAGCATCTAGACCTCTAGTTCCTACTCATTCTGATGCCTCCTCCCCATCTTTGGATAATTAATATGGGCGTTACCCTGCCACCCACAGTGGACGAGGCCGAGACATGGCTTCAAGAAGGTCTCGTTCCCTGCCACTGAATCCTCCCTCCACTAATTCTCCCCCATTACTGCCTCACCTGGAGACGGTGGCCTCTCCGCTGCTCGCCCATTCTGCACAGTTTCACTACACCTGCACCATGGACCGACCACGCATTACGACCACTATCACCATTAGCTTCAAATAGGAAGCTATCAGTGTTGAGAGCCCTCATCCTAGAAAATTTCATAAGACGTCTATCTCAAACTCAACGACTCAGTAGCATACTGGTAAGGTGGAAATCTAGGGTGCTCCATCTGTAGTCGTGTAGGGCGCTCCAGCCTCCAGTAGCAGAAGCAAAAGCTCTGACCGCAACAGTGAAGACTGGTCGGGCGACGATGAAGATCATGGCAGTGTACGCACCACCAATGTTCCCGAGGATGCGACTGATGACACCCGTGACAAGCATGCAAATGAAACCGAGGAGTATAGGTGTCTCATTGTGGAAGAGACACCTCCACCGGGAATTGATACATAAGTTTTCAGGTTTTATCTAGTTTCTAGTTTCTGGGACTTTTATTTCCTATTATTTTTTATGTTTTTAAACATTTATCATCTCTCCATGTATGAATTTGGTTTCCCCGCAGCGGGAAACTATAGAAAAACTAACTTGGTTGGTTTCCCCTTCTGTGGAAGTCACTGTTTTGGTATTTTGTATAACTATGCCTCTGGAATAGGCTAGAACTGCAGAGGCCCAAGCCTCCATGTATTATATGTTTTATAAATAGAATTGAATTTTATTTAGAAAAAAAAAAAACAATAAGGGACTAAACTAGTAATATAGGGACCTAACATAGAGGGATTATATATATTTGGAGGATCACGTGTTGATTGCATGTTCCTGTATTAGGGCTAGTGGTCTGTTAATGGTATATATACTATTGGAACTTTGACTTTAATAAAATATCAAAGCTGACATATTTTCATGCATATGTTGTGAATATAGTAGGACTATTCTTTGTTGTATTTGTAATGTATGTTATTTCACTTGATCTTATGCTTATTGTAATATCCCTAGTTTTACTACTTTCATTAGACAATTGAATAGTCCTAAAGGGTCAAGTGGACCCAAGGGAAAAAAATTATTGTGGGCTTATTTTATTATTTTGAATAAAAATGGAAATGGAATTAATTGTGCAAATACTAGAGTATAATTAGAGATCAGGAATCCAAGTCCATGAGGATGGATAAGGTTCCAAACAATTTCCTAGTTCTCAAAAAATCCTTGGAGAAAATAAATTAATTATTAATTATTATATTGGAGATAAAAGTCTAAATATATACCCCAGTAAAGAGGAAAGTTACTGGGAGGAGGTGGAATAAAACTAGAAAGAGGAAAAAGCTAGTTTTAAAGTACTTTTGTGGAAAAAACAAAAGGAAAGCCTACGCAAAAAGGAAAATAACATCCTGATTAACTGGACACAATTATGGAAACAATCTGATGGGAAAGCATGCTTTAGTAAGAAAATTTTGGGTAGACAAGAGGTTGTCTACTGCTGGAAGGAAGTGATCTCTGCTCCGAGGGAGCTATGGAGATAGAGCTCAAAGGTTGGGTGGAAAATAGTCTACCAGAATTGGTATGCACAAGTTGATTAATTTTGTCTTATATTTTGTGTGATTATGCTGAAGTTATTATTGTGATGAATTAGAGAGCAAGATCTGGAAATAAGTACATTTTGTGTATTTATGTAGTAGGATACTTTTCTGTTAGTTGTAAAGTATTCAGGTTTGTGCATTTAAGAGAACCTACTATAATAAATATAGTGTAGTCTTGTATTGTTGCACAGATAATTTTAGGAATGGTACCAACTCTCAAAATGTCTAAATCTATGAAGTAGATTTAAATCTGAGGTTAGGAAGAAAATATCAATCCATACATGCAGAAAGTAAATACATGAGAAGTAGATATAAGGAAATTATCCAACTAACTATGACAACCTGTCAAGAAACATTATACAGAATGAGGGAACTCTGATCTTTTATGAAACATGAATCTAGAAAATTCAAATCCTATCTATTGTTGTGACATAATTCGAAGATTTTGAATTTATACATAAGCCATAGTATTATATCAGAAATGAACCCAAGGTTACTGTTGAGCCTCAAAATTGTGCTTTCTTTCATTCCATTTTACCTCATTTTCCTTTGTCCAATGCCATCCTAGACCCAATTGATCAATGAATATAGTTAAAATTACTTCTAGAATGATTTACATGACTCACTTGCTAAGTTTTGTGATTTTTTCCATTGTAAAGCATTTTGACCGGAACTAGCTGCAGAATGCAGACATTCCATAGCTAACCGGCGATTCTGTAGCTGCCTTCACATTTGAGCATGTTCCAGGTGGCCTCTCAAGAAAAAACGCATATGGGCATAATCCACGTCATGTCTACATGGTTCGTTGCTCATCATGGAGGAAGAAACGAATTCTGGGTATGGTTTTGGAACGTGGGAACACATTTAGGAAGGAAGACTCCTATTAGGACTGTCTCAGTCCAGATGTCTTTTCCTTTTCACGCAGCCACTTCAAGAGTCCTAATGTGATTCCGATAAGGAAAGACAGTGTTCCTGAATTGTTACAAATATTTTTATTTACATTTGTTATATAAACACTTGGGAAACCGAGTGCTAGGCTAGATTTGATGTTAGATTTTATGCTAGATTTTTCTTAGATTCTGTGCTACATTTCTGAAGACGCAGAGTGCTATGTTCAAGTTATTTCATCTTTAATGAAGCAGACAGTGTTATTTTGGAAGCGTTGATTTAATTTGGAGTTGAATTCCATCAGGTGGTAGAGGGCCCCTGCCTCTTGCATGGATTTATTTGCGTAAATTAGATAAGTATTCTAGCTGCCTTTACGTTTTTGAATTTGAATTAGTAGTTGTTTTAATTAGCTACTGTAGTTGTACTCATTCTAACTCTTCCACAAGAAGAAGCTCTTCCAAAAGATAATAATGATGAATGGGAAATAACTATAGTATTGTAGGATTTGAAGTTGAATTCATAGTTGTTCTAATTAGCTACTGTAGTTGTACTCATTCTAACTCTTCCACAAGAAGAAGCTCTTCCAAAAGATTATAATGATGAATGGGAAAAGGCTATAGTATTTTAGGATTTAGTTGTAGTTTTTTTTGTTCACTATCACAGTTACACTTGTTCTAATCACTCTTCCACAAGAAGAAACTCTTCCAAGAAACTATTAAGATGTTCAAGACATGACCGTGATAATGAATGATTTAGTTGTGTGTTTGCACTAAGTACCATCTCTGTTCTTGCTCTTAAACGCTTGTCCAAAACATCATAATGACGAGTAGGATATGGATATGATATCTTAGTTTTTCATTGCTTTCCGTCCTTTATGTTTGCATTTTCACTCAATTACACAGTCAGAATTGTTCTAACTCTTCCAAAAGAAGGAACTCTCCCAAAATATCAACAATGATGGACAAACAGACTGTATAATTTCATAGAATAATGCATGATAGTATAGTTAGGATACTTCGGAGTTTAATTGCACTTAACATCATGTTCAGTTACTTTTTTTTGAGTATGATGATGACTTGTAGTTTAACACTGTTTTAGGCTAGTGACATCTTAGGTTTGGTTGTAGTTCAACTCATTGCATTTGCATTCCATAGTCAGTTGTCATTCACTGCACAATAGATTACTTCAGTTGTTAAGATTAACAAAACAGCCTTCATTATTCACAAATCTCTTCTTGTTCTAAAATCTAAAATTGATCTATAACCATATGAACAGAAGACCACATCATTTTAAGGCCTGAAGTACTTCTGCAATTTCCTTATCATTTCATAAACAGATCCCTCTCTCAAAAGACTACTTTGAAAAAGAAATTAATAACTCTTGAGCAAGGTTTTGTGACATTCAATTGAATTGCAGAATAGAGTTAGAAAAATAGTTCTAGAATAGAAGATCTTATGATGATATCAATGTTTTATTCCAAACATACTTCAACAAATCTCTAACCAAGGATAAAATGCTGCATCATTATAAGTTAGTTGTTTAAACTGTTTAGTTAGGAAGATTTGCATGTTTAGTTGATCATTTCTCAAGTTGAGTTTATGTTTTTAATCATTTCCTTAGAAGTCATTATCAAGCTCTGTTTCTGCTTAGTCATAGTTTAGATTTGATTCTACTTCAGTGTTTCCAATTTCATTTGTCATTTGTCATCCATCAATTAGGCTTAACCCTGTTTTAATCACCAGCTCCTTTTCATTAGCTTTCTAGGCATTTTCCTTGTGAACATAAAATCACCAAAAGACCAAAAACATCATAAATCATCACAAAAGACCAAAAACATCACAAAACACTACACACAACGCATTAAGAAACAAGCACCTAGGTACATACAGTACACTTCACTTCAGCAGTTTACAAATCCTAGTTGACAATTAAATGAGCTCAGTTTAGGAGACTAGATTGAGACCAAACATTTTGGCGCCGTTGCCGGGGAAGTGAAAACTAGGTAACCTTTGTTTCTTAGCATCCAAAAACAATTTTATGCGTAGAGAGAGAGATTCAAGGGGAAGATTTATAAGCAGCAGAGGCAGAATTTTGATTTCTAGAACACCACTTGTTTCATCCAGATCCAGAGCTAGTACACCTTCAACTCAAACCCATCTTCCATCCTTTACTGATCCTAGACTTCTAGAAGATCTAAGGTCAACTATTCCATTAGAGAAACTTTCAACTTCATCCACTGAACCTGCCATAGAAGAAGATCTAAAAACTCCTGTTGGGGACACAAACCTTTCCACTTCTACAAGAGAGTCAACTATGGCAGAAGAAGGAGGAGGAGGAGTTTTTAATGGAGAAAACACACTATTTGGAGGTAGAGGTAGAGGTAGAGGAGAAGGAGGTAGAGGTGCAAATGGAGGAAGAGGTAGAATAGGAAGCTCTTTTGGTTTCCCTATACTTGATGAAGAAACCAATACAACCATGAAAAACATTTCACCCTCTGTCCTTCCAAACTTCTATGGACTTAAAACTGAAGATCCTGAAACTTTCTTATTCGAATTTGAAGTGCTATGTAGGACTTATGACTACTTACAAGATGCTCAAAAACTGAAATTATTTCCTTCAACTTTGAAGGGAGCAGCATTGAAGTGGTTTATGAGTCTAATCAGTAGTTCTATTAGAACATGGGAAGACATGAAACAAGCATTTCTAGAGAGATAATTGGATTATTGTATGCCGGTTAATCATAAGGAAGAAGTGTTCAAGATGTTACAAAAAGAAGATGAAAACTTAGAAGATTTGTTGGAAAGATTTAATTACAACATCAAAAGGGAAAAAATGGAAAATCTAGATCAAGACACCTTAAAAGCTCTTTCGTTGAAAACAAGTAGGGATGAATGGTTGGATATTCTTAACATGATGGGAAAAGGGGATATATCACAACTTACATTACCTGAAATATCCGAGTTATGTATCAACCTTTCCAGAGGGAAATCTAAAACTGTCAAAGGTCCAAGAGATCCCGCTCTTGCAAGGGCAAGTAAATCTGCTTCTGGGACAGTAAGTAGATCAGAAATAGGACACATGCTTGATGACTTTAAATCTGATATCTTAGGGAGTCTTAGTGAACAAATAGACACCCTTAAGATACAAAACAAGCAAAAGGCTGAATCTAATGCTTTGGCAATCTTTTGTCCCAAATGTAGAAAGAAACATGCCTTGAGAGAGTGTCCTTTAGATGTAAAAGTTGTAGAGACCTGTTTCATTTGTTTTGAAAAACATGAAACCAAGAATTGTCCTTCTCTTCCTGGTCTCAAAGCTGTCTTTCAAGAAGAAACTCCTACAGACTCCACGGAATCTCTTAACTTTGTATCTAGAAGACCTTGGCAGGGACCTCAAACACAAGGATTCCATGATCAAATGTATAATCAACCTCCACCTTGGAATTCTTGGCAGCAACCTTGGCCCCAATTTCAAAATCAATCTCAGTCCTGGGCACAAGGAACACAAAGTCCCTATGGAATATACTCTCCATACTATCAGTATCCACCATCCTATCCACCATACCCACATTTTTATCCTCAAAATCCTCAACAAAATTTTCCTCAAAATCTTCAACAAAATTCTCAACAACATCATCAAAATCAACCACATCAAAATCAACCACTTTCATTACCATTCCCTCAAAAATCAAATCAATTGCCTGCTCAACCCATACCAAACCCCAATAATAAGAACCCTCAGAATACATACATGATAGAAGGCCAACAATTTCCAACTTATTTAATTACTCCTCTAGACCTTAGTGATGTTCAAATTAGGTCTGGAAGGATACTTGAAAAGAGGAAACCTTCTGTGATCATACAAGAACAAGATAATTCTGAGGAAGACTCCCTACGGGTGAATAAAAGTCTTGAGGAAGACACATCCTTTCAAGACCCAAACACCGAAAAACTAAAACAAAAAGATCCAATAAATCCAACTCCTGTATTAGAGCAACCATCCACATCTACTTCTATACCTCCCTTTCCGGAAAGATTACAAATTGATAGAGGTGTAGAAAAACAAATCGTGGTGCCTAATTATGATTTCTTAGATGAATTGAGAAATGTTTGCATTAAAATTCCATTATTGCAAGCCATCAAGGAAATCCCAATTTTAGCCAAAACAATAAAGGAGTTGAGTATGAAAACAACAAGAAAAATAATAAGAGAAACCAAGAAAATTCAACTGGTAGGACAAATAGCAGACATTATGATGGGCAATATTGCTATTCCAAAGTATCTTGACCCAGGAAATCCAGTTGTCAAAATTCACATCAACGGAATTGAAATTCAAAACACACTCATTGACTTAGGAGCAGCAATAAATATCATGAGTAGACAAATCATGGACAAACTGAAACTTTCTAATCTTCTCTTTACATCCACACTATTACAATTAGCAGATAGATTTGTGATCAGACCAGATGGGGTAATAGAAGACATTCCAGTGTCCCTAGACTCTTGGGAGTACCCTGTGGATTTCATGATCCTAACTCTTAAGAATAATCTAGGAGGCCATCCTGTTATACTAGGAAGACCTTGGTTGGCTACAGCTGATGCTTTTATTAGTTGTAGGTCCGGTGATATGTATATTTCTGATGGTAGTTCAACTAAGATATTCACTTTATATCCTCCAGCTAGGACAATTACAGATCTAGATGACACTCAATGGATAGAGGATGAAGAAAATTTACAACCACTCTTCACAATTTCAGAAATTAGTGAAGATAATCAAATTCTGAATACTCTAGAAAACTTTGAATCCTCTCCAGAACACAAACATGAATCATTTCAAGAGGGATCCAATATTGATTTTTTTTCATCTAGGCAGATGTCTCTTCATTCTATGGACAAATTTGGCAGCTCTACAAGTGAAATTTTTCCAGGCAAAACTTTGAACATAAACAAGAACCTAGAAAAATCTCAACAAGAAGAGTTAATCAAAGTATTACAGAGACATTCTTCTGCATATGCATGGGAATAAACTGACATGAAAGGGATAAGTCCCAAGACTTGTACTCATCACATCTATATAGAGGCAAATTGCAAACCAATCAGACAACCTCAAAGACGGATGAATCCAAATCTTAGGGAAATTGTCAAGGAAGAACTGCAAAAATTATTAAATGTTAATTTCATCTATCCTATTTTAGATAGTCAGTGGGTTTCTCCTTTGGTGATTGTGCCTAAGAAAAATGGAAAATGGAGGGTGTGTGTTGACTACCGAGAACTGAATAAAGCTACTCTTAAATACCATTTTCCCTTACCTTTCATAGATCAAGTATTAGATACATTAGCAGGTAAAAAGTACTTTTCATTCCTGGATGGGTTTAGTGGTTACAATCAAATCCAAGTAGCACTTGAAGACCAAGATAAAACCACATTTACTTGTCCTTGGGGTACCTATGCCTACCGAGTATTTCCATTTGGATTATGCAATGCACCTGCAACATTCCAAAGGGCAGTATTAGGAATTTTCTCGGATCTAATACATGACTGTGTAGAGGTGTACATGGATGATTTCACAGTTTATGGGGACACATTTGAAGAGGCTTTAGAAAACTTGGAAAAAGTCTTAAAAATATGTCAAGAAGTAAACCTTTCACTTAGTCATGAAAAATGTTTTATGATGTTTACTGAAGGTATTGTTTTAGGGCACCACATTTCAGGGGATGGGATTAGAGTTGATGAGGCAAAAGTTGAAGTCATTTCTAACCTATCCATTCCAAGTTTTCAAAGAGATGTTAGAAGTTTTCTAGGATTTACAGGGTATTATCAGAGATTTATAGAAAACTTCACCAAAATAGCATCTCCACTCTTCAAATTACTCACCAAAGATTGTGAATTTAAGTGGACTTCTGATTGCCAGTTAGCTTTTGAAACCCCGAAAACCAAAATTTCTGAAGCACCTATATTAAGGGGACCTAACTGGAAGTTACCTTTTCATATCTCGACAGATGCTTCCGATACAGCTCTAGGAGCAGTATTGGGACAAAAAGATTTGATTCCTTATGCCATCTATTATACCAGTAAAAATTTGACTCCTGCAGAGTTAAACTATACTGTAACTGAAAAAGAGTTTTTAGCTGTTGTTCATGCCATAAACAAATTTAGACACTATATAACAAGCTATGAAACTTTTGTTCACACTGATCATTCTGCAATTAGATATTTAATGAACAAATCAATCACTAATGGCAGAGTTATAAGATGGTTGTTACTCTTACAAGAATTCAACATTACTATTCTAGATAGGCCTGGAAAACAAAACACAGTGGCTGATTTCATATCTAGACTCCAAAATATCAAAGATGACACTCCAGTTGAAGATCAATTTCCTGATGAATATCTTTTTTCAATCTCTACTCAAACTCCATGGTTTGCCGATATTGCTAATTATTTAGTTTCAGGAAAATTTCCTTCAATTATGAATGCAAGGGATAAAAGAAAAATCATTAATGATAGTGCAAATTATTCATGGGTCACTAATGAGTTGTACAAGACAGGTCCAGAATTGATCATTAGAAGGTGTGTTCGTGAAGATGAGATGCTTGAGATTCTCAAGGCATGTCATGACGAACCTTGTGGCAGACACTTTGCAGATAAGAGGACAGCCTATAAGATCCTTAATCTAGGATATTATTGGCCATCCTTGTTTAAAGATGCTAAGGAGTATGTCAAAAGGTGTGACAGTTGCCAAAGGGTAGGGAAACCTTCTCCTTCAGGTGAGATGCCATTACAACCTCAGGTACACATTGAACCTTTTGAAAAATGGGCTTTGGATTGTGTCGGACCTATTAGTCCTCCATCAAGAAAAAAGAAATATATATTAGTTTGCACTGATTATGTTACTAAATGGGTAGAAGCTAAACCATTACTTGTTGCTAATGAATCATCTGTAGTTAATTTTCTTTTTGAGGATATTTTTACTCGTTTTGGTGTCCCAAGGGAAATTGTTACAGATCAAGGAGCTCAATTTACATCAAGACTAGTGGAGCAAATGATGGAGAAGTACAAAATCAGGCATAGAAAAACTACTCCTTATCATCCACAAGCAAATGGTCAAGTGGAATCTACCAATAAAGTCATTGAAGGAATCCTAACAAAGACTGTTCATTTACATAGAAGAGATTGGGTAGATAGGCTTTCTGAAGCCTTGTGGGCCTATAGAACTACATGGAGAAACACAACAGGCCATACTCCTTATGAGCTTGTTTATGGAAAGCAAGTTTTGTTTCCCATAGAGTTCCAAATTCAAACATTCAAGATGGCAGTTCAGCTAGGACTTGATCTAACGGAGGCACAAAAGCATAGACTTGAGCAAATTAATGAATTGGATGAGATCAGACAAGATGCAGTTCAGAAAACAAGTCTAGTCCAACAGCAAAGGGCTAGATGGCATGACAAGTACATCAAAGAGAATAAATTCAAAGAGGGTGACTGGGCTCTCTTGTTTGATTCAAAATTCAAGGATTTTCAAGGGAAATTTCAGACACATTGGCTTGGGCCATATGAAATTGTTCGAATTTTTCATAATGGGGCAGTAAAAATCAGAACTATAGATGAAGAAGAGGTCACTTTTCTTGTGAATGGTCATAGATTGAAACTATACCACAAGCCACTCTCAAGAGAAGAGTTTGTCAAGAAGTTCCAAGAAAGCAATGATGTGAAGTTAATGAAGAAGAGTCTCTCTTCTTCATCAACTTGATTAAATTTTCTGAAGAATTTCTCTTTGAAAAAAAAAAAAAAAATAAATAAATAAATAAAGGTATAAACATGAAAACCAATCATTGATTGGCATGTTTATACAGAAAAGATAGGGTGAAAATCAGAGTCTCTCTGACACTCTAACTTTTCCCATTTTTGTTTTTACAAGCAGTTGTTACAAAAATCATAAGTTCAGATCCATAGTGCTTATGATCCATCTCATTTCATTTCACTCCATTCACTTATTCATTCATACTCCATTTCATTCCATCATTCATATTTCACTTCATTCCACATATCATTCATCTCATTCCATCCTCCATCCATCTCATTTTCATGACAAAATTCCAACTTTGATGTCTTGCTGTAAGTGAATAAAACATGTCATGAATTGCAGTACAGTTCTTATGTTCTTTCACTCCATTTCATAAACTGAATCCATTCCATTTCATCATTCACTTCATACATATCATAACTCATCATCCATCTTCATTCATACCATATAACATTTCACCTATATTCCAAAAATATTCCATTCCGTGATTAAAATGCTCTACAGGAACATTCTGCAGCTCAACAGACATTCTGCAGCTGATCAGCCTTTCTGTAGCCAGACAATCTTTCCGCAGCTACAAACCCTGAAGGCATCAATCAGAAGACATTAGAATTGCAAAAAAATGACCCAGTGTATCCATGAATCAAAAGCATCAAGAAAATTATGAAGACTCTTCCAAAGGTGAACAAATAAGACAAAGACTACAAAAATCAAATGAAAGGCATAGGTAACAAGTTTAAATTATAATGACATTTCATTAAAGTTTAGCATGTTTTTAGTTATGGATTGTTCGAAAAGTTTGTTTTAATTATTTTTATTGATCAAGACCAATAAACCCTCCACAGACTTTGGATTAAAATCTCTCATTTCAAATTCCATGTCCGACATCATTTAAGCGGTTAAAATGGTCAGGTATTTGAATTCTTCACGTCTCTTAACCAAATAATTCAATGATGATTCTCTTTGCCGTTGTAAAAATCTCCGTCGTCTCTTCAATCATTAATACATTTCCTCCACCTCACTCCACTACTCCATTCCGTGACCACTGCCATCACTCCATTCTGTAGCCGGCATTTCATTCCGTAGACAGAGATATTTTTACCAAGGGCAGAGCAAAAGGATATCAGTTTGAATATCAAAGCATTGTCACTGTAAACGCAGAGGTATAGCATTGAGCATTATCATTGTGAACGCAGAGTAGAGAAAAAGGGTAAATTGAGAGGTATAGCAGCGTGAGAATTTGAAGCCATTTGATTCCGTGGGCAGACAAAGTATCACTGAGGGCAGAGATTGAGCATTTTCACTATAAACACAGAGGTATAGCAGAGAAGAATTTGAAGTCATTTGCCATCGGGAGATAGAGGTGTAGCATTGAAGAATTTGAAGCCATTTGTTACCAAGAGACAGAGATATAGCAGAGAAGAATTTGAAGCTATTTTCCACCGAGAAACAGAGGTATAGTAGTGTGGGAAATTTGAAGCCATTTGTCACTGTCAAACGGAGGCATATCAGTCCAAAGTTCAATTTTCAACAAAGGTATATTAGCCCGAAGTTTTGAAGCTGTTTTCATTATCAACCAGGGGCATATCAGCTCGAAGTTTGAAGACATTTGTCATTGTCAACCAGAGGTATGTCATTCCGAAGTTTGAAGCCATTTTCATTAAGAACTTGAAGCCATTTCAATTCGAAGGTGAAAGTCATTGTTTTTGTGGGTATAAGAGTGTTAATTTGAACATTGAAGAAGCAATCATGGGTTTCATTGTAAGAACTAAACCAGTGGGTTCAAAATATTTAGAAGGCTACCCTCAATGCAAAGAAATGTTACAACAAATAGGATGGCTTCAATTTTTGGAGAAATTTAATGGCTTCCACAAGGAAGTCACTAAAACATTTTCAAGATCATTTCAAGGAACCGAAGTTGAAGTGGGAGATGTCAAATTTACTGTCACTGAAGTTTTCATTGCAGAAGCTACAGGGTTGCTCAAAACTGGAGAGAGATGGTTCAAAAATAGAGAATTCCACAATGAATTCTGGAAGCAAATTTTAAAATCACCAGGTATGGATGTCACTGTATTTAAGAAAGGAATTCCCAGTTCTGCATTGAAAAATAAATGGAGAAACATACTACTTCTTCTGCAAAAATTTATTACATGTGAGGGTAGATATGGGACATTTTATGTCTACCACATTAGACTGATAATGCATTTTCTGGGGGAAGACCTAAACCTACCGTACTTCTTGCTTCAAAGCCTAAAAAAGATGGCTTCCTGTGTTCAAAGAAGGGTTCAATTTTTAGAGACAACTTTATATCATCATGGGTTGGTTAAAATTTTGATTGAACATCATTTAACCAAAACAAATGATACATGGGAAGATTTCTTGATAAGAAATCATTTTGAAGAGCCAAAAGAACCCACACCTGAACCACAGCCTACAAGGAGAAGCAGGAAATGGAGGGCTTCAAAAGTTGAAATTGACAAAACAGTCCAAGAGAGCAGTGAGGAAATCATTTCAGAGAAGTTGACCCAAATCAAGAGGCAACTTAAGAAAGAGAAGGCAATCAAGAAATCTGCCACAGAGAAAGGAGAGGGATCCTCTCAGCCTAGGAGAAGCCACAGACTAAAGGGAAAACTAAAGAAAACTCAAATCAAACAAACAGGGGTGATTGATATAGAAGATGAGGAAACATCCATGGAAGAAGATGTTGAAGAGGATTTTTATGAAGGAACCCCTGAAATTGACCCTGCTCAACAAGAAATTTATGACTATGTGGAAACTTTGGAAAGGAGAGCTTCAGAAAGCAGAGAGAGAACCCCTAGTCCTCCACTGTCTGAAATAGATGTATTAAGAAAGGATAGGTATGAGTTGGAATTACTAAATAGACACATCAAAAATGAGAATGAAATTCTCAAGGATCAAGTCAAGCTCAAAACTGATATGAACTCAACCTTATCCCTCCATATAAACAAAGTGGAAAAGACCAATGAGAAGTTGAAGAAAAGGAACAAGAAGCTAATCAGGGCACTCACCAACCTAAGGTTCAAACTTGTTATCAGAAAACCCAGAAGATCTCTAGCTTCCAGACAAAGGAGAAGGAGAGGATTAGATTTCCCTGCAGAAGCCTCTGAGTTCATAAGATAATTTGCATGAGGACATGCAAAGAGACAGCAGTGGGGGTATGTTGAGCCTCAAAATTGTGCTTTCTTTCATTCCATTTTACCTCATTTTCCTTTGTCCAATGCCATCCTAGACCCAATTGATCAATGAATATAGTTAAAATTACTTCTAGAATGATTTACATGACTGACATGCTAAGTTTTGTGATTTTTTCCATTGTAAAGCATTTTGACCGGAACTAGCTGCAGAATGCAGACATTCCGTAGCTAACCAGCGATTCTGCAGCTGCCTTCACGTTTGAGGATGTTCCAGGTGGCCTCTCAAGAAAAACCGCATATGGGCATAATCCACGTCATGTCTACATGGTTCGTTGCTCATCATGGAGGAAGAAACGAATTCTGGGTATGGTTTTGGAACGTGGGAACACATATAGGAAGGAAGACTCCTATTAGGACTGTCTCAGTCCAGATGTCTTTTCCTTTTCACGTAGCCACTTCAAGAGTCCTAATGTGATTCCGATAAGGAAAGACAGTGTTCCTGAATTGTTGCAAATTCTGTTATTTACATTTGTTATATAAACACTTGGGAAACCAAGTGCTAGGCTAGATTTGATGTTAGATTTTATGCTAGATTTTGCTTAGATTCTGTGCTACATTTCTGAAGACGCAGAGTGCTATGTTCAAGTTATTTCATCTTTAATGAAGTAGATAGTGTTATTTTGGAAGCGTTGATTTAATTTGGAGTTGAATTCCGTCAGGTGGTAGAGGGCCCCTGCCTCTTGCACGAATTTATTTGCGTAAATTAGATAAGTATTCTAGCTGCCTTTACATTTTTTAATTTGAATTAGTAGTTGTTTTAATTAGCTACTGTAGTTGTACTCATTCTAACTCTTCCACAAGAAGAAGCTCTTCCAAAATATAATAATGATGAATGGGAAATAGCTATAGTATTGTAGAATTTGAAGTTGAATTCATAGTTGTTCTAATTATCTACTGTAGTTGTACTCATTCTAACTCTTCCACAAGAAGAAGCTCTTCCAAAAGATTATAATGATGAATGGGAAAATGCTATAGTATTGTAGGATTTAGTTGTAGTTTTTGTTGTTCACTATCACAGTTACACTTGTTCTAATCACTCTTCCACAAGAAGAAACTCTTCCAAGAAACTATTAAGATGTTCAATACATGACCGTGATAATGAATGATTTAGTTGTGTGTTTGCACTAAGTACCATCTCTGTTCTTGCTCTTAAACGCTTGTCCAAAACATCATAATGACGAGTAGGATATGGATATGATATCTTAGTTTTTCATTGCTTTCCGTCCTTTATGTTTGCATTTGCACTCAATTACACAGTCAGAATTTTTCTAACTCTTCCAAAAGAAGGAACTCTCCCAAAATATCAACAATGATGGACAAACAGACTGTATAATTTCATAGAATAATGCATGATAGTATAGTTAGGATACTCCGGAGTTTAATTGCACTTAACATCATGTTCAGTTACTTTGTTTTGAGTTTGATGATGACTTGTAGTTTAACACTGTTTTAGGCTAGTGACATCTTAGGTTTGGTTGTAGTTCAACTCATTGCATTTGCATTCCATAGTCAGTTGTCATTCACTGCACAATAGATTACTTCAGTTGTTAAGATTAACAAAACAGCCTTCATTATTCACAAATCTCTTCTTGTTCTAAAATCTAAAATTGATCTATAACCATATGAACAGAAGACCACATCATTTTAAGGCCTGAAGTACTTCTGCAATTTCCTTATCATTTCATAAACAGAGCCCTCTCTCAAAAGACTACTTTGAAAAAGAAATTAATAACTCTTGAGCAAGGTTTTGTGACATTCAATTGAATTGCATAATAGAGTTAGAAAACTAGTTCTAGAATAGAAGATCTTATGATGATATCAATGTTTTATTCCAAACATACTTCAACAAATCTCTAACCAAGGATAAAATGCTGCATCATTATAAGTTAGTTGTTTAAATTGTTTAGTTAGGAAGATTTGCATGTTTAGTTGATCATTTCTCAAGTTGAGTTTATGTTTTTAATCATTTCCTTAGAAGTCATTATCAAGCTCTGTTTTTGCTTAGTCATAGTTTAGATTTGATTCTACTTCAGTGTTTCCAATTGCATTTGTCATTTGTCATCCATCAATTAGGCTTAACCCTGTTTTAATCACCAGCTCCTTTTCATTAGCTTTCTAGGCATTTTCCTTGTGAACATAAAATCACCAAAAGACCAAAAACATCATAAATCATCACAAAGGACCAAAAACATCACAAAACACTACACACAACGCATTAAGAAACAAGCACCTAGGTACATACAGTACACTTCACTTCAGCAGTTTACAAATCCTGGTTGACAATTAAATGAGCTCAGTTTAGGAGACTAGATTGAGACCAAACAGTTACATAGAATATAAAATATGTTGAACAATAAATATAATTTCATTTCTAGAAATAAATTATAGTGGATTATACTGAATTAAAATAAGTCAGGAGACTTATATATATACATAACTGTGAAAGTAATTATTGTCCGAAATTTATACAGATTTGAGATTCAATCCCATGAATTACAACTTTATAATCCCTGTGAAAATAGTTCAGATTTTTGTTAGGGGAAGTCCTCAAAGATTTCTGGACCAACTTGTACAATGAAATATAATCATTTTGTCACTGAATGACATACATATTGATAACCATGTTGTAAAATTTAACAAGAATGTAAAGGGTGCCTGCACATAAACGAATTTATAGAAATTAATAAATGTGCTTAAATTCAGGAAATTAATGAATATTGAAAGAAGGGATATTGATAATTTAACGTGTATTTATTACCTTACTCGATGGAATAGAGCCAGAAAGTAAACTTGTATGTAAAAGAAATTGTAGGACAAATTAAATTGAGAACAAGAGAAATATACTAACTTGATAAATTATTAACTAAAATCAAGAAATTGATTACCTGAATATTCTTCGACAGAATATTGATCCAAATATGAGGAACTATGGAAAAATGGAGTTCGTGTACAAATTAGGGACTGATAAAATTAGACCCCATTCTGTATGAATTAATTTCAATTCAATTAAAAGCTAGAAATATTAGAGGATATTAATCCTAATTAAGTTATTGGGAAAAATTAGTACGAATATACAAATAGACATGAAATCTCATACACGTGAGGAAAATTTGAACAATTCAAATTAAATGAGATTCTCAAATTCTTCCAATTTTAACGGTGAGGTGTATATACATAGTAAATCAAAAATTGTGAAGAAAGAATCAAAGTTAATAGGGGTCTTAATTATACTCCTAAATCGAAATTAAGGTGGATGGTCAATGTAATGGTATTGTAAGCTTCCAGAAATTATAAAATGGGTCAACAAACCCTGAGGAAATTCATTTACATATTCCTGAAAACAGTCAACTAACAACCATATTGAAAATCTCAACGCAAATATTTTTGGAATGGAAATTGAGTAAAATAAATTGATAAATCAATTCACTGCATAAGCCTTGTGTGTATTCATAAGGGTACGTATGCCAAAAAATATGTTGGGTTCTCTGAGTAGAGAAGAACCAGATGGAAACATAGAATATCAAGATGCCGAGGGTAGTAATAATATACATACCCATGGAGATATATGGAAGCCATGAAGCATAACTATTGGTAGGCTTCCTCGAGGAAAAATCACTCATTAGTTCTAGAAATTTCGTGGGTGAATATTGTGTCTCATTAACAAAAGCTTCAACCTACATATCAAACCAAAAAAATAGAAATTTAGTCAGAGAATCAAATTATGGAAAAACTGGGATCTCAACAGAGATAAACGATGGTTGAAATCATATACCAAATGTTGGAACTGAATCCATACTCAAAATAATGGTAATATCATTATATAACATTTGCGTGATAGGAAGTTAGAGGTTACGTTAACTAGTTAAAAATCGTACTCCATATGATTGAGGAATAGTTGCAATTCGATTTGCTAGAGCATGGAATGAGAATTGCAACACCATTTTTTCAAATACATCATGTTCTTGGAGTAAAAATATTGCTGCAACCACATTAAATAAATACGTATCAGTTGCAGAGAATTTTGGTTAAATAAAATTACAATTTTGAAACCCCATAATCCACAAAGACCTTTGATTCATGAACGTTGCATCAAAACTGAAACATTACCTGAAATGCACCCTGAAGATGAAGAAATATTAACCCTCTGTATCATGGGATTGGCTTTGTGTCATGAGCTTAGCCTAACACTCTTCAAATCAAAGTGTCTGTGGAAGAAACAGAGCTGAATTCCAAATGACAATGCCAAAAAGGCGGAACAGAACAAAAGTATGGCAAAGGAAGAGTAACCCTAATCCAGAATATGATGCAACCTTAGCCTTCCACTTGTAACACATAAAACGAATGATATTAACTGGATAGATGAGAGGTTAAGTCGATAGGTCAAAGCCATGTGATGGCGTTAATGGCCAAGCTACAAATCATTAATGCCAAAAATCCCGAAGTGATAATAACAATCAAAAAGTTGGAATTTAAACCATATAGATAAGGATTGTAATCCTAAATTCATTAATGCATCGTTGATATGGAACTGTGCCAAATTTAATATGTAGGGTAGGAGATTTACGTAGCAGAGCTATGACGGAATAGGTATACGCATGACTTACTTTTTGGGGTTACATTATGACAATAATTCCACGTAGGGCAAATGAAATCAACGTGTAAGGTTGAAACTCCAATAAGTTATTCACATACAAGGAGTTTGGAACTAGAATAAGATATTCATATACAAAGTATTTTGGAAAATATCTTTAGTTACATTTTTTATAATGCGGATGTTATAAATAAGACGAATAGATATGTAAAAAGGCTGAATTCATGTTAATTGATAAATGGACCACTTATGGCTAGAATATGGGTAAGTGAGTAAGTTCGAAAAGAAATCATATGGTGAAGGAAAGGACTATAACCTTAGTCAAAGATTTAATTTTCAATTAAGGGAGGTTAATAATATAAAGGCAAGTACTTGAAATATAAAAATGATAAGGTAGATAGAAACCAATAGAAATATATCTTTAGAAATTATCATAAGAAGGGAATTCAAAGGGTTAAAGTGTAATATAATAATTTTCTTATGGTAGAAATTGTATAAGAAGCCTAGATTTTATTATAGAAACATAAGGTGGTAAAGAAATGTCATTAATATTAAACTTCTAATAAATTTGATTGATGGCAATTGTTGAACTTAAATTCGACAAGAGTAAAGAAAACATAAAGCTACTAGAAGATTTCGTCAAAGAGCGACGAAACACATTAATGCAGTTGTATATAGTTACTATTTAGACTATAAAAAGGAAAAAAAATGTGGAAGAAGAGTTGTTACAAATGGTATCAGAGCCCATGTTAAAACTCTGGGCCTATATGTATCCCCACACCAGAAAATAAAAATCCAAAAATTATACTATTGTAAATTGTTTTTTAATTTTTTTGAAAAAAAAATTACACTATATTATTTTTGTGTATAGAGAATTAGTGCAGAAAAGTACAGCTGAAACTATGAATAAAGGGGATGAGTTGTATGTAGATCTGGGTGGTGCAGAAAATCCACTAGATATGAATGCTCTGTTATTGGCCATGTTCCATCAAATGCAAAGAGAAATGATGCAGTTGAGAACCAGCAATGAAAGATTGTCGCTAGCCAGTGAAGAGCAAGAAAGGTTAATCAGGGAATTAACCTCCAAGACCAGTCACGAAGGTGAATGTTCTGTCATAAAGAGAAAGGAAGTTGAAAAGCACTCAGAAGGATATAAGGATGGTGAAGCCTTTAGACAACAATCCAGAAGGAGAAATGAATTGCAAGGAGAATTCCGAAAAATAAAACCTCCCACTTACAATGGTGAGAATGAGGAAGATGCAGAAGCATGGCTTATAAACATGGTGAAATACTTCCAAGTTTATGAATATGGAAGTAACTTGAAAGCCAGGTTGGATATTTACCAACTACAAGGCAAGGCTACCTTGTGGTGGGAAGAAACCAAGATGGTACATGTACTAGATGAGAAAACTGTCACTTGGGAAGATTTACAAACTAAATTTAAATCTAGATATCTAAATAAAATATGTTATGATGACAAAGCAAAAGAAATTCATGAGCCAAGATTGGGAAAACTTACTATAGGTGAGTTTGTTACCAAACTTACAAATCTTCTTCGCTATGTACGTTATATTAGAGAAGAGAAGGCTAAGGTACAACGATTTTTAAATTGTATACCTACTATCTACAAGGAGATAATAGAATTTGATAAGCCCAAGACAATCGATGAAGATGGGCACAAGGCAAGACTGTGTTATCAATAGTTCAAAGGTAGAAAAAATCAAGTGAAAAACTGGCAAAACAATGAAAAAGGAAAAGGTGACTCTAGTGGAAAAAGATTAAAGCCAGCATACTTGAAGAACTTTGGGAAAAATCATCAAAGGAAGAAGTTTAAAAAAACTGGAGAAAACCAACCAGCCTAATCACAAACAAGGAAAATGATTTATTTGATCAAGTGAGAGGACCCACTATCTTTTCAAAAAATTATTTAAGGAGAGGCTATCATCAACTGAGTATTAAGGATGAAGACATAAAAAAAACTGCATTCAGAACTAGTTATGGACAATATGAGTTTTTAGTTCTACCTTTTGGGTTGATTAATGCACCTGCTAGTTTTATGTGCCTAATAAATAGAGTATTAAGTAAGTATCTAGAAAAATTCATTCTAGTGTTTATTGATGACGTTCTGGTATATTCTAAGAATGAATCTGAACATAATGAACATCTCAGAATTGTCTTAGAAACACTTAGAGAACATAAGTTATGTGTCAAACTTAGCAAATGTGAATTTTATAAAGATAAAATTCAGTACTTGGGTCATGTAATTTCAGAAGGAGGATTAGTAGTGGATCAAGAAAAGATACAAGCTATCATGGATTGCCCTATGCCTACTGATGTTTCCTCCATAAGATAATTCATCGGAATTGCAGGATACTATATGATATTTGTAGGAATATTTTCAACCTTAGCATATCCAATTACCTCTCTATAGAAGAAAGGAGTAAAGTTTGAGTGGACAGAAAAATGCCAACATAGTTTTGAACAATTAAAACTTAAACTAAAAACTGCTCCAATTTTGAAGATTGCTAACCCAAACCAAGAATTTCTAGTATGTACTGATTCTTGTGCAGAAGGATTAGGAGGGGTGTTATTACAAGAAAACTCAGTCATGGTATATGAGTCAAGAAAATTAAAGAAGCATGAATAGAATTTCATTATGTATGACTTAGAGTTAGTTGTTGTAATACATGCTTTGAAGATGTGGAGACATTATCTGTTAGGGAAGAAGTTTGTATTGATGACATACAACATAAGTTTGAAATAATTTTTCACACAACCTAATTTAAATGCTAGACAAGCTAGATTGTTGTCCTTCCTTAGTGAGTTTGACATAGAGATCAAACATATCAAAGGAAAGGAAAATAAGATTGCAGATGCTTTAAGTAGGAATTCTCATAAAAATTTGAATAATGTTGGGAGTAGTGCAAATTTTGAAATTGAAGTATTGATCCAAGAAGTAACGAGTCAAGATCCAAACTATGAAAAACTCCAAGAAAAATTGCAGAATAATGAGATACTGGGATATACTCAAAACCAGAAAGGATTTATTTGTTACAAAAATAGATTGTACATTCCCAATGTGAGCTCGTTAAAAAGTGAAATTTTAGATGAGTATCATAAAATACCATATGTAGGACATCTAGGGTATCAAAAATTGATTTTAGCCTTGAGAATGTCAATGGATAAAAGTAGAGCGTCAACATCCAACAGGATTTCTGAATCCTTTACCCATCCCAGAATGGAAATGGGAAACAGTTTCCATAGATTTTATAACTGGATTGCCAAGAACTAAATATCAACATGATTCTATAATGGTAGTTGTAGGAACCTTGACAAAAACGACACACTTCTTACCACTAAAATATACTTTTGGTACAACTCAACTAGATAATGTGTTTATGAAAGAGATTGTAAAGTTATATGGTATTCCTAAAATGATTATATTAGACAGAGATGCAAAGTTTACTTCAGCTTTTTGGAATACTCTTTTTGGTGGAATGGGTACCAAGTTGAACTTTAGTACCACATACCATCACCAAACAGATGGAAAAACTGAAAGAACAAACCAGATTTTAGAAGACATGTTGAAAATGTATGTTATGGACAGACCTACAAGGTGAGAAGACTTTCAGCATATGGCAGAGTTTGCATACAATAATAGTTATCAAGCCTCAATCAAGATGAGTCCTTTTGAAGCATTGTATGGCAGAAAGTCCCACACACCTCTTAGTTGGATCCAACCAGAGAATAAGTTAATACTTGGACCAGATGCATTGCAGGAAATGGAAAGAACTGTGAAGAAAATTTAGCAAAATATTAAAACAACACAAGACAAGAAAAAGAGCTATGCAGACAAAAATAGAATTCATAGAGAATTCAATGTGGGAGATCATGTTTACTTGAGGATTAAGCCCAAAAAGAGTACCTTGTACACGGGTAGTTGTGCTAAATTAGCACCACGCTACTGTGGATATTTTTAAGTGCTAGAAAGAGTGGGACAAGTAGCATATAAGTTGTCTTTACCTAATCACATTAAGGTTCACAATATTTTTCATTTTTCATTATTAAAAAATTATGTACATGATTCTACTCATGTCATTGATTGGAATGTGATACAGGTGGAACCAGAAGTGGAATTTCTTCCAGATCCACTTCACATCCTGCCACGGGAATGAATTAAACTCCAGAATAGGACAATAGTGAGGGTGAAAGTGCAGCAGAATCACTTTACACCAGAAGAATCTACTTGGCAGTGAGAAGAAGATATGAAGGAAAAATATCCATCATTGTTTGAAAAGTGAATTTATGTTTTGCAACACCAAGGATGGTGTTTTGTTTTAGAGGGGGAATATGTAATATCCCTAGTTTTACTGCTTTTATTAGACAGTTGAACAATCCTAAAGAGTTAAGTGGACCCAAGGGAAAACAATTATTGTGGGCTTATTTTATTATTTTGAATAAAAACAGAAATGGAATTAATTGTGCAAATACTAGAGATTAATTAGAGATTAGGAATCCAAGTCCATGAGGATGGATAAGGTTCCAAAGACTTTCTCATTTCTCCAAAAATCCTTGGAGAAAATAAATTAAATATTGATCATTAGATTGGAGATAAAATTCTAAAAATATACCCCAGTAAAGACAAAAGTTACTGGGAAGAGGTGGAATAAAACTAGAAAGAGGAAAAATATAGTTTTAAAGTAATTTTGTGGAAAAAACAAAAGGAAAGCCTAGGAAAAAATGAAAACAACATCTTGATTAACTGGACGGAGTTATGAAAACAAGCTGATCGGAAAGTAGGATTAAATAAGAAAATTCTAGGTAGATAAGAGGTTGTTTACTGCTGGAAGGAAGTGATCTCTGCTCGGGGGGAGCTATGGAGATAGAGCTCAAATGTTGGGTGGAAAATAGTCTTCCAGAATTGATATGCACAAGTTGATTAATTCTCTCTTATATTTTGCGTGGTTATGCTGAAGTTATGATTGTGATGAATTATATAGAAAGATCTGGAAATAAGTATATTTTGTGTATTTATGTAGTATGATACTTTTCTGCTAGTTGTAAAGTATTTGGGTCTGTGTATTTAACAGAACATACTATAATAAATATAATGTAGTATTGTATTGTTGCACAGATAATTTTAGGAATGGTACCAACTCTGAGAATGTCTAAAAATGTGAGGTAGGTTTAAATCTGAGGTTAGGTAGAAAATCTCAATTTATACATGCAGAAAGTAAATACATGAGAAGTTGATATAAGGAAATTATCCAACTAACTATGAAAACCTGTCCAGTAACATTATATAGAATGAGGGTACTTTGTTCTTTTATTAAACATGAATCTAGAAAATTCAAATCCTATCTTCTATTGTAACATAATTAGAAGATTTTGAATTATACATAAGTCATAGTCTTATATCATAAATGAAGCAAAGGTTACATAGAATATAAAATATGTTGAACAGTAAATATAATTTCATTTATAGAAATAAATTATAGTGGATTATACTATATTAAAATAAGTCGGGAGACTTATATATATACATTACTTTCAAAGTAATTATTGTCCAAAATTTATACAGATTTGGGATTCAGCCCCAGGAATTACAACTACATAATCCCTGTGAAAATAGTTCAAATTTCTATTAGGGGAAGTCCTCAAGGAGTTCTAGACCAACCTGTACAATGACATCCAATCATTTTGTCACTATATGACATACTTAGTGATAACCATGCTATAATTTTAATAGGAAGGTAAAGGGTGTCTGCACATAAATGAATTTATATAAATTAATAAATGTGCTTAAATTCAGGACAGTAGTGAATATTGAAAGAAGGGATATTGATAAATTAACATGTATTTATTACCTTACTAGCTAGAATAGAGCCAAAAAGTAAACTTGTATGTAAAATAAATTGTAGGACAAATTAAATTGAGAACAAGAGAAATATACTAGCCTGATAAATTATTAACTAAAATCAGGAAATGTTGATCCTGAATATTATTCGACAGAATACTGATCCAAATCTGAGGAACTATGGAAAAATGGAATTCCTATACAAATTAGGGACTAATAAAATTAGACCGCATTCTGTATGAATTAATTTCAATTCAATTAAATTCTAGAAATATTACATGCTATTAATCCTAATTGAGGTATTGGAAAAAAATAGTAGGAATATACAAATAGACATGAAAGCTCATACACGTGACGAAAAGTTGAACAATTCAAATTAAAGGAGACTCTCGAATTCTTCCAATTTTAACGATGAGTTGTATATACATTGTAAATTGGAAATTGTGAAGAAAGAATCAAATTTAACAGGGGTTTTAATTCTACTCCTAAATTGAAATTAAGGTGGATGCTCAACGTACTGGTATTGTAAGCTTCTGACAATTATAAACATGGTCAACAAACCCTCAGGAAATTCATTTACATATTCATGAAACCATTTAACTAACAACCATATTGACAATCTCAACGCAGAGATTTTTGGAATGGAAATTGAGTAAAGTAAATTGATAAATCAATTCAATGGATAAACCCTGTGTCTATTCACAAGGTTACGTATGCCGTAAAATATGTTGGGTTCTCTGAGTAGAGAAGAACCAGGAACAAGCACGAAGGATATCATTAATTAAAACCATAAAATTAGTTAACACCATATGGAAATATCGAATATCAAGATGCCAAGGTTAGTAATAGTATACATGCCCATGGAGATATCTAGAAGTTGTGAAACATAACTGTTGGTAGGCTTCCTCGAGGAACAAGCACTCCTTAGTTCCCGCAATTTCGTGGGTGAAGACTATGCCTCATTAAAAAAAGCTTCAACTTGCATACCAAACCAAACAAACATAAATTCAGTCATAGAATCAAAGTATGGAAAAATCGGAATCTCAATGGAGATAAATAATGGTTGACATCATATCCCAAATGCTAGAACTAAACCCTTACTCAAAAGAAGGGTAATATCATTATATAACATTTGTGTGAGAGTAACTTAGAGGTTACATTAACCAGTTAAAAATATTACTCCATATGCTTCAGGAATAGTTTCAATTCGATTTTCTAGAGCATGGAATGAGAATTGCAACGCCATTCTATCAAATACATCACATTCTTGGGGTAAAAATACCGCTCCAACCACATTAAATAAATATGCATCAGTTGCAGATAATTTCGGTTAAATAAAATTAAAATTTTGACACCCCATAATCCACAGACACCTTCAATTCATGAACGTTGCACCAAAACTCAAACATTACCTGAAATGCATCCTGAAGATGAAGAAATATTAACCCTTTGCTTCGTGGGCTTGGCTCTGCGTCATGATTTTAGCCTAAAACTCTTCACAGCAGAGTGTTTGCGAAATAAACATACCCGAATGCTAAATGACGATGCCAAAAATGTGGAACAGAACAAAAGTATGGTAGAGGAAGAGTAACCCTAATCCAAGATATGATGCAACCTAATCCTTCCACTTGTAACGCATCAAACGGAGGAGATTAACGGGGTATAAGATAGGTTAAGTCGATAGGTCATAGCCATATGATGGCATTAATGGCCAAGGTACAAATCATAATTACCAAAAATCTTGAAGTGATAATAACAATCAAAATGCTGGACTTTAAACCATACGGAAGGATTGTAATACTAAATTCATTAATGCATCATTGATATGGAACTATGCCAAAGTTAATACATAGGGTAGGAGATTTACGTGCCATAGCTATGATGGAATAGGTATACGCATGACCTAATTTTTTGGGTTACATTATAACAATAATTCCACGTAGGGAAAATGAAATCAATGTGTAAGGTTGAAACTCCAATAAGTTATTCACATACAAGGAGTTTGAAACTCGAATAAAATATTCATATACAAAGTATGTTGGAGAATAGATTTAGTTACATATTTTATAACGTGGAAGTTATAAATAAGATGAATAGATATGTGAAAAGTTCGAATTCATGTTAATTGATAAATGGACCGCTTATGGCCAGAATATGGGTAAGTCAATAAGTTCAAAAAGAGATCTTATGGTGAAGGTCAAGAATATAACCTTAGTCAAATATTTAATTATGAATTGAGGGAGGTTGATAATAAAAAGGCAAGTACTTTAAATATAAAAATGATAAGGTAGATAGAAACTAATAGAAACATATCTTTAGCAATTATCATAAGAAGGGAATTCAAAGGGTTAAAGTATAATATAATAATTTTCTTATGCTAGAAACTGTATAAGAAGCTTAGATTATATTATAGCGACATAAGGTGGTAAATAAATTTCATTAATTTTAAACTTCTAATAAACTTTATTTATGACAAATTTTGAACTTAAATTCGACAAGAATTCAACAAAAGTAAAGAAAACATAAAGCTACTAGACGATTTCGTTGAAGAGAGATGAAAAACATTAATGTAGTTGTATATAGTTACTATTTAGATTATAAAAAGGAAAAAAAAAAAATTGTGGAAGTGGATTTGTTACACTTATGAACTATTTCATTTGCATTGGTACAAATCTTGTTGAATGTGTGCTTTTGTATAATTTCACCACTATTAACTTGTGAACTATTTCGTAGATTACCTTATGATGTCGTTATACTCATGTGTTCCTTTCAAGTTGCGTACTATTAGAAGCTTCTAAGTGGCTCAATAATTTTTCCTTTGTGCATTATAACATTCATGCATTACACATGACTTTCTAGAGTGCCATGCACTTGTTCTCACCAAAGTAACCATACATCACCCTATGCATTATTGCAGCTAAGGCACATCATTAAAATTTATTGCATCGGAAACCGGTTTGTATTATGGATGGGAAACCTACAAAAAAAGGTTTGAGGTCTAACTGGTACATCATATCGAGCAGGTACCCTGAATATTAGTGTGTCCAACACCATCAACATTTCTGGTGCTAGAAGGAGGTCCAAATAACAAGTTGAGCCCACGAATTTTATTTGAAATTCCCACAACATTATTAGCTTCTTCCCATATCTTAGCCCTAACAAATTTTTCAAGAACCACAAATATGAGAGTTCCCGTGGGAATTATTAATGAATTTTCAAATCTAAAATTCGATGGTGAGGGTGGAACAACCATTTTCTAGCACATCGCTCGTTGTTTTGATTTTTTCACAAAACACAATATCCATTATCAGGATATTGTGTGTTATGTCCTTATATTACTAGTCTAGTCCCTTATTGTTGTTAGTGTAGCCCCCTTAATGTTATTTTTCTATCCCTGTAGCCCCCATATTGTTATTATTGTGCCCCATAAAATCCACTATTGTTATTGTTGTGCCCTTACATTATTATTTTTAGGTTGGCTAGGATTATATTGCGACCCCATTGACTCCTATATATACAAAGGATGTTTTGTCATTTGTATCATCCAAGAATTATTCATTTATGTAATGTAAAGGAGATTTCTCCCTCGAAGTGGTTTATTTATAAGGCCTTTATCTCTCTTTTCTTCTATTTTTGGAGCTGGTTTCATAACATTTGGTATCAAAGCTTTGTATTCTAGGGTTTCGCTGCTTTAAACATGTCATCGTGGGAATTTCGCTATAACGTGTTTTTGGGGAAGGTGCAGAAGCTAAAAAAAAACCCATTTGCGGAGAATTCATGAGGAACTTCATGTAAAAATTTCAGATCTTCTTTCACGATATTTTCGAATATATGATATGTGGAAGTTATGGTTTTTGTAGGCTCCTGAATTTCATCTCAAAGTGGTGACCTTGGGAAAATCGTCATAACTCGATCTTTGAGCATCGGATTGGAATTTTGTAAGAAGTGGCTGAAAGAAAATGGAATGTAGTTTCCTTTTTATCAATTTTAGAGCTGAAGGAGGAAAAAGTGATATGTGGCATTCTGTACAAGTTCGTTCTACTGAACTAGTCCATAATTAGGTCATTCTAAGAGATTGGGAATAGCTTTGTCTTGAAATATCCAAATCAGGTCAAACCATTGGCATTGGAAAGAAGATTCAGAGTGATAATAAAGGATTGAAGTTAAAATTGCGTGGATCTGAAATTACAGAGATAAATCATTTTCAATATCGAGCTCCTCAAAAGAAATAAAAAGGTGTGTATTTTTTTCCAATTTCATAATTATTGTTTGAAAAATAAGTTTGAAGTGATTCCAAGGGCATAATGAATCATATATATCAATATTGGGTTCTAAAATCCCCCACAAAAGAATTCAACACCAATTAAGACCTTATAAGGCTCTACTATGACTCATGAAGAGGAATAAGTGCAACATGATATATCAAAATTACAAGAGAAAGTGCAACAAATTTTGCTCTTGCAAAGAGCAACAAAAAATAAAATGGAAGTTTTGAAGAAAGGCGTGGAAGATAGGATGGATGTTTTGAAGAAAGACGTGGAAGCTACGATGGATGACATGGAAGAAAAATGAAAGACAACATGGAATACATGAAGTATGATCTAAAAGCAGACATGGAAGTTCTTAAGGAATTTTTGACAAAGTTGATACAAGAAATGATTCCTAATGGAAAAAAGATAGTAGAGGAAACTCATGATGAGAATAAAATGAATGTTAATCGTGATTTCATAAAATATTATGTTGGATTGAAGACCCACCATATTCCAAAGATCGACATGAGTAAGTTTGATGGAAAGGATTCTGTAACATCGATACTACATATGGAGCAATATTGTGATCTCAATAATGTGAAAAACACACAAAAGGTACGTATTGAAACTTTATATTTAGAGCATAATACATTTGTATGGTATCGATGGCTTTTCTCCCATAAAAAAAAAATGACTTGGACAATTTTTATGGAGGAAATGATAGCACATTATGGGTATATAAAGAGAAACACCTTCTTTAGCCAATTGATAAATCTCAAACAAAATGGTTCAATGGTGGAGTACATTGAGGACTTCCAAAAATGAAATATAAGGGTAACTAAAATTACAAAGGAACACATGATTTATGTATTCATAGGGACTCTAATGGATAACATCCAACATGAGGTTCACCTTTGGGAACCTGATTCATTGGAGAAGACATTAAGGTTGGAAAGAAAATTTGAATGTAAAATTATGGCGAGAAGGAAGCTTACCACTCACATATATAAAGATGGAATTTTTGCTACTCCTATACTTCCACAACCTACAAGGTTGACACCACAACAATTGGAAGAAAAAAGAGAAAAAGGGCTTTGCTACAATTGTGATAGAAAATACACTAAAGGTCATAAGTGTGCTGAGAATAAATTATTTTACACAAATTGTGAATAGTAGGAATAAAATGAACAAGAAACTTCAAAATAATAGGATATACAGTATGAAGCAACCCTAGAGAAAGAAGAAATGAGTCTGACCATATCCTGTAATGCATTGGTAGGAATTACCACTCCTCAAACTCTCAGTATAGAAGGACATATCAATAAGAACAAGGTAATAGTTTTGATTGATTCGGGTAGTACCCATAATTATATTCATTGTAAGGTAGCCAAAAAGTTGAATTGCTTCCTATACCCAACACCAGAGTGTCAAGTGATGGTTGAAAATGGAGGAACTATAAATTTCTCCGGAAAAATTGATAATACAAAACTAACCATGGGGGAATATGTATTGAATATTCCAATGCTTTCCATTCCAATGGGAGGTGTTGATGTTGTACTAGGAGTACAATGGTTACAATCTTTAGGGGTGGTAGATTTTAATTTTCAAGAACTTTTCTTGAAAAAGAATTTGGATGGAAAGGAAGTTGAATTATGGGGTATGACAGGGAAGCCGGGAGAGATAATAAGCTCTAATTTTATGAAAATTATTTTGAAGAAATAACAATGAGGTGTAATTTCACAATTATGCTCACTAGAAGTTCCAACATCAAAAACATCTATTTCTCCAAATCTCTAAAATGTCTTGGACAATCATTCCAAGGTGTTTGAAACTCCCAAATGACTCCCACCTATTCGTGATCATGATCATGCTATTCATTTGATTCCAGGAAGTGTTCCTCCAAACATCAGGCCTTACAAATATCCTTATGTCCAAAAGAGCGAAATTAAATGTATGATTGCAGAAATGTTAGAGGCTCGTATAATTCAAGCTAGTCAAAGTTCTTTCTCTGCTCCGGTAGTATTGGTGCACAATAAGGATGGATCATGGCGCATGTGTCTGGATTATAGGGAACTCAATAATCTCACTATTAAAGGTAAATTTCTCATTCTTGTGATTGATGAATTATTGGATGAATTACATGGAGCAATTTATTTTACCAAGTTGGATCTTCGTTCAAGATCTCATCAAATTAGAATGAAGCCTGAAAATATTCCGAAAACAACATTTCGAGCTCATGAGGTTCATTATGAATTTTTGGTCATTCCTTTTGGACTTACCAATGCACCTTCTACATTTCAAGGGTTCATGAATTCCATTTTCAAACACTTCCTTAGAAAATTTGTGTTAGGTTTTTTTTTTTTCTATACTAATCTACAGTAAGTCTTGGAAGGATCATGTTCAACATGTTGGTAGGGTGTTCAAACTATTGGAAGAGAGAAAATTATATGCAAAAACCTTCAAATGTTTCTTTGGAATAGAAGAGGTGGAATATCTGGGTCATATTGTATCTCAGAAGGGTGTTAAGGTAGACCCTAACAAAATTAAATCCATTTCCCCACAACCATAAAGCAGTTGCGAGGATTTCTTGGGTAAATAGGGTATTATCACAAGTTTTTTAATAGTTATGGGATAATAACATCACCTCTTACAACAATATCTAAGAACGACACATTTTCATGGACTCATGAAGCAACAAAGGCCTTTGAACATCTTAAAGAGGCAATGCAACTATCACCGACCTTAGCTACGCCAAACTTCACAAAAACCTTTATTGTGGAATGTGATGCCTCAGGAAATGGAATTGGTGTTGCTTTAATACAAGATAGAAGACCCATTTCTTTTGAAACTCATCCAATCAAAGGAAAGTATCTACAGAAATATATTTATGAGAAGGAAATGTTGGAAATACTATATGCACTACAGAAATGGTGACCTTACCTAATGGGAATACATTTCAAGGTAAAAAATGATCATGATAGTCTTAAATAATTTTTGGAACAAGTAATATCTTCAGAAGAGTAGCAAAAATGGGTCACAAAGTGTTGGCAATATGATGCAGAGTGTTGTCCTTGATGGCAACCCATTTTGATGAAGATGATGACAACCTACTAGATGAAGTTGTCCTTGATGGAAAAGGAATTGGCAAAGAAGGAGCATCTGAAACAGTAATTAAGAAAAGAGAGAGGTAGCAGAGGTAGCAGATGAAATAGAGGAATTAAAGCAGAAGCAACAGAGGAAGAACAAAAGGAGTAGAGACAGAATGGGAGAAAAGAGTACAAAGGCGCAGCAGAGTTTTGGTGTACAGCAACACACATTCAAGAAGGATGGGAGAAATGTAAGGATGAATGAATTTTCATGGGTCGCAACCACAAATTGCAGAGGAGAGTTGATTATGGTGTTGGGCAGTGCCATTTTACAGTGAAATGAAGACAGTCGAAGTTCCAGACTACGGAGGAGCAGAGTTTATTTAAAAACAGTCATTTCGGGTGTTTAAGCCCTCAACAACCAAGTATGAAGAAAATTGAATAAAACAACGGAAGTTCTTTAAGTCTTTGAAAGTGGCAAGACAAGTGGTCCCTACCACTTGAGCGCAAATCGCAAAGCGCAGTTTTGAAGTTTCAAGTGTCTTGTTGATATGGATTATTTGCGATGTGCGATCGCCGCGCCATCGCACGATCGCAACATCGCGATGTCGCAAAATCACCCTTCGCCTAAGCCAGAGTTTGTTGATTGTTGCGATATGCGATCATCGCAATATCGCAATATCGCACATTTTTTATTTCCGCCATCGCAAGTTCCATTGTTTGCGATGTGCGATCATCGCGCCATCGCATGATCGCAATATCGCACATCCATGTGTTCCGCCTTTTGTTTGATCGCGCCATCGCATATCGCACCTTCGCATTTTGTTTGATCCACCAATATCGCACATCGCAAATGGCCGACTATGATGTGGGACCGGGGTCAAAGAATGAAATCCATTTTGTTTGAAGATTCAAGTCCGGGTTAAAAGTTCATTGAAATTTGATTAAAAGTAATGTTACGGGGGCAGTGTAAAGTTTTAAAATAACTGGAGGGGGTGCCCCCGCTGTTGACCAGGAAATCAAGCGCTGACCATAGATCAACGATGGAGAATTACTACGGGGGCACTGCATGCCAAGTCAGCATCAACCATTTGGTGCCTCCGCAGGGACCCACAGAGGGGTTATAGTTATAAAATTCGAACATTTTGTTATAAAGTGTGAAGGAAGCCCCTGAATTGAAATAATATTATATGGCGGAGATAAAAGACTACCTTTGGGATGATTCGTGCATGGAAGAACAAAGGTTAGGGTTTTCAAATTGGATTGGCACGATTATTAATACAAAAACGATTGAGATGTGTGGTTGTTTTGCTTGCGGAACTCACCACATCAACAAGACACTTGCGTATGGAAAAGCGTTGGATATTGTTTATAAAATTCAAAGGGTTAAACTTTGGGTTAAAGGCTGGGCGCACATAGATAATTTGAATCTTCTCGTTTGAATAAAATAAATTAAAAAGAAATCGAAGAGCCCCGGGGATAAACTAAAGGAATACCATTAGCAGTTGAGGGGTTTTAGACTCATGGTATTGAGAAAGGGGAGATCTATATAAAGGACAAAGATCATTATTCGATTGAAAGGTTTTGTGTGAGAAAGGGTTGATAATAAAATGAATCTCCTTTGGAGATATCTGTATAAACCCCTAATATATCTGAATCGATGGTGTACCTGTAAATATGATGATCAGATCGACTAACGCAATTATGAAGAACATGTGCATGCATAAGGGTGATGAATGAATGAAGCTTTTGAAGGAATGTCTGGATGGGAAAACTCTGTTCTTGACAGAAAAATCTGAATGAACCTCTGGTCTTGAACGACGGACGAAGAAACGATGAAGAGCTAGCGCATGACTACTGAAGAAAAAATATGAATCCGGTGAGTCTGAGGGTTGAAGCCTTCATTTTGGAAGTAGAATTTTTCTGCCAGTAGAAACTGGTGTTATGTTCAGGGGGTTGAAGCTCCCTTCCAGGAAAGGCTGGTAAACGAGAGAAGGTTGTAGCCTTCTGCAGGTGGGTGCCTGCGTGCTGGTATGAGTCTGCACCAGCATATATTGTAAAAGTTTTTCTCTATAATAAAATATTGAAGACTGAGATTACAGCAGCGGTGGTTTTCTCCAGAATTGGGTTTCCACCTTAAATCATGGTGTCCATATGTGTTGTTCATGGTTAATGGTTTGTTCTGTTATTTCTGTTCATGCTTAATGCTTATCTGATGCAATTCTCTAAGTGAAGAAATAATAAGATATCTGGACATACATGTTGAATGCAGTACTATAACATATGTTTTTTAAGAGAAAAGAAAGAAAAATTGTTCAGCCTTAAATACTGATTCACCCCCCCCTCTCAGTATTTTTCCCAACACAAAGATGTTGGGTTATGAATTTGAATCATCTACAAAAAAGGGAACCTAATTGTTGTTGCAGATGCACTCTCAAGAAAGGATGAAGAGGTGGAAGCTTTTCTTTGTGCCATTTCTATTATCCAACCAGATTGGATAACTGAAGCAAGGGATGAATGGAATAATGACAAAGAAGTGTGGACACTCATTCAAAATCTACAAAAATATCCTAGTACATATAATACATTTAGTTGGAAAAATGATTCCTTATGGTACAAATATCTCTTATATATTTGTAATAATTCCCAACTGAAACAAAATATTATTTTGGAATTGCACACCTCTTCCTTAGGAGGACACTCAGGATTTTTAAAAACTTACCACGGGGTGAAGAAAGAGTTTTTTGGGGATGGCCTTAATTCTTATATTCAAAATTTTGTGGAGGAATTTTTGGTTTGTCAGTAAAATAAAGTTGAGAAAATTAAGACCCGGGGTCTTCTCTAGCCTTTATCCATTCCATGTAAACATTGGGAGGAGGTTTCAATGGATTTTATCAGAGGTTTACCAAAGTCCGAAAAAAAGAGTGTCATCATGGTGGTAGTTCATAGACTTACTAAGTATGCACACTTTTGTGCATTATCTCGTCTATATAAAGCAACTAAAGTTGCTACTGCATTTATGGAAACAATTCAAAAGCTACATGGAATCCCAAATATTATTATAAGTGACAAAGATCCCATTTTTACTAGAAATTTTTGGACGGAATTATTTTCTTGTTCGGGTACTCAACTAGCTCATAGCTCATTTTATCATCCTCAATCTGATGGGAAAACTAAGATAGTGAATAAATTTTTGGAAGGATATATTCATTTTTTTGTATCTGATAAACAAACACAATGGGTCAAGTGGTTACCTCTGGCTAAATGGTGGTATAACACTTCCTTCTATACTACAGCAAAAATGACCCCATATATGGTACTTCATGGATGTCATCCACCATCCATCTCATCATATTTAAGAGAAAATTCTAAGGTTCAACCAGTGGAAGATCACATTGAGAATCAACAACAAGTTCTCCAACTCTTAAAGGGTAACCTAAATTTAGCACAAAATCGAATGAAGCAAGAAGCAGATCAACAACGTAGGGAGAGAAGTTTTGATGTAGGAGATTTTTTTATTTTTGTGGCTACAACCATACAAAAAAATGCCCCTCGAGCAAGCTAAGAAGGATTATAAATTATCACGAAAGTACTATGGTCCTTACAAGGTGTTGCAAAATATTGGTACTATGCCATACAAATTGGAGCTCCCTAATTCTTCTCGAGTGCACCCAGTTTTCCATGTTTCATTCTTAAAGAAAGTTATAGGTGACCAATTTCCAGTTCAAACAATATTGCAAGAACTTGTTGAGGAAGGAAAAATCAAATTGGAACCTAAAGCAGTCACGGAAACAAGAACTCGACAGCTATGAAATCGATCAATTTCAAAGTATTTCATCAAGTGGAAGCACTTACCCACTAAAAATTCCACATGGGAGGATGTGAATTTTATACAGAAGCATCAAGAGCTATTCAAGAGTTGAGGACAACACTTTTTTGAAGGAGAGGGGCATGTTAGGTCCCTATATTACTAGTGTAGTCCCTTATTGTTGTTACTGTAGCCCCTTTATTGTTATTTTTGTACCCTTGTAGCCCCCATACTGTTATTTATATTGTGCCCCATAAAATCCACTATTGTTATTTTTGTGCCCTTACATTATAATTTTTAGGTCGACTAGGATTATATTGTGACCCCATGGACTCCTATATATAGAAAGGAGGTTTTTTCATTTGTATCATCCAATAATTGTTAATTTATGTAATGTAAAGGAGGTTTCCCCCTCGAAGTGGTTGATCTCTCTTTTCTTCTTCTCTTTTCTTCTATTTTTGGAGTTGGTTTCATAACATTGTGTGCAGATTCTTTTTCCTCATGTTTGAAGCACACATAAAATAATTGTACTATACATTTCCTGTCACTTCCACATACTATTTCGAACATCCTGTCAAGGATCTTTACCGCACCTTCGATAGGTATGACTATAGATTTGTTTCCAAAAAAATCATGGCATTGAGAAAAGAACCTGATGAATCTCTTGATTATTTTCACGATCGTATCATTAATTTTTGCTTTTAATTTTCTGAATATGATATTTATTGGTCTTTAATGAAAGATAAGTTCAAATTTCTTGTTCACATTTTGATGAATCCACACAAATATGACTCTTTCGAAGGTATCCCAACATACCTCGGTTATAGAGATTGTAAATCTATGATGGACGACGTTGTTATTCCAAGTGACTCATCATCTTCTTCTCATCCAACGAGTCCATTTCCATAGGTTGAGGAGGGAGGACTTGAGAGTTAATTTGTTTATTTACCACCATATTCTCCCACACCACATATTAAAAATTTTAGCACAAGTTTGGAATTAAAATATGATGTTTGCGATGATTTTCTATATCCTCCTCCTCAATCTGTTGGTTCCTTTGGTCCTCCTGATTGTGAGTTGTTTTGTTCACCCGTTTCAACTGTTTCTTTTGATGTTCATGAGGATCAAGTTCAAGATGTAGTTAGTGTTTAGCAGCTAACTTTTGATATCATTTACGATGACTATGTTTACGAATCCACATCTAAACAAGAATATGAAATGAAGGTTTATCTCTCTCCTTCCACACCTCTCCCTCATTTTCATGACATTTTGCGTGATTCTATCATTCTTGTTGAATCTTGGGAAGAATTAGATTTTGATGATATTATTTCTAATCACACTCAGAAATTCTGGAATGTCAGTTTTGCATCCGAATGTGGAGAGGAAAATTATTCTCTTCTTTATCTCTCTAACCCATCATCTGACATTTATGAAGAAATAGAGGGTGAAATTTCTCATTTTCAATATTCACCTCTTTACAATTCATCAGATCTAAGGATGCTTATGTTTTTTATCTTGAACTTTCTGATCATGGTTGTCCTGATATTTTCACTGATTCTTCTAGTCACAAATCTAATTTTTCCAATGTTTATCTTTCTAAGCCACCAAACTTTGATGAACTATCTTCTGATGACTTCGAATTTCTGCAACTTGTCGACGCACTTCAACTGAAGTTGATGGTTTTTTCAGGGCATAGACTTGAGCCCAGTTTCAATTCTGATAAGAACAACCGTGTATATTTCAAGGCTCCTCGTCACTCTGACGCACATATTGGAAATCAGTCTATTTCATAATTTTTTCACCCTCCATCTATTTTTCATGATCATATCACTAAGTGATTGGAAAATTCATATTTGGTGAGCTATTTTGCGAAAAAAAAATTTTCTTCTTTCTTTATATTTGCCCAGTTTTGAAGGTCGAAAGTTTTCTCTTATGCATATTTGAGTTTCAGTGTTTCTGAACACCATAATGCATCTGCAGAATGCCTTACATGTTCTTTTCTCTCATATTTTTCTTCTTATATTTTCAAACTTCGAATGTTATGATATGTATCACTTCATCTTTCTTTTTTTTCTTATGCTTGAATATATTTTTTTATATGCATTCCCTCGCCTGTATAGGCCAACCAATGTGTTAGTGGTTACACTGGAAGTTTCATTTTCATAATTCCAACCTATTCTCCATTAGGTTAAGAGTAGGAGAATTTTTTTTATTGTTTTCCTTGTTTGGCTTTGTCTCGATTTATTTTTTTCTCTACTCCTCTATTTTCATTTCTTTTCAGTTGTAGGATAGCTTCCGCATGAGACCATGTTTGGTTTCCAAAGAAAGCATGGTGAAGTTCAAGAGGAAGTTGTGTTACTATGAATTCTTGGTTATCTATCTATTCCCTATATTTGTGTGAATATTTCATCTTTCATTTGATGATACTCTGATGGAAAATACATCCTTTTTCTGAGAAAACTGCAGTGGAATCATGATTCTTGAATCTATAACTAGTACCACCCACTATAAATTTTCTTTTACAATTTCTGCTATCCCTTTTCAACTAGTTCAAGTAGTGTAAGGAGGGGAGGAAAATTTAACAATTTTGTTAGAGGTATATATAAATATACTTTTCTGAAGGAAAAACCTCTTATGCTTAGTCAGGTTCCCTCTTCTGCCCCATGAATTAAATAAGTACCTATGCACATTTATATGAAAAAAAGGAAAATAAAATAAAGGGAAAAAGAAGAGAAAGGCTTCCCGCGTAGGGTGGTGAAGAAAACAACTCCATCGAGGTACCGTCCAAGTTCACTGGGTGTGGAGAAATGGTTGTGTTCCTGAAGTGACTCTGTGAGGGTAATGTATACGTCTACTGGTAGTGGAGCAACACTAGAGATGAAAACTAAGTCTCTAAAAATTATTTTACTTGTATACTTATATAAACCCCATCCCCAATCGAAACAAATCTATTTGACTTGGCTTGGTTAAGTATTTTTATAATGAAGAGAATGGTTGGGACTATATATTAACTCAATCTAACTAAAGAAGCTACAATGATCAGTGACTTGAACAACACTTCCTGAAGAAATAGACCTATTTTGCATGAGAAAAGACCCATACGGATAGATAGAGTTCTATTAGTGTGTCGGAAAGTGTTGTAGCTACTACAACCACCCTCCAAAATTTTTTCCATGCTTTGATTTTGGATCCTTCCCTTCTATCCACGGGAGCTTAAATTTTACTATTGTCAAGTATTTTTTTTTTTATCGAGTCTTATATTTTCATGCTTTGCTTGTGTTTTCCTGTTTTGATACTGATATGATCCTTTTGGTCACAAGATAACCTATTAACTTGACCTTGCAGTAGTCTTGGGCTTGCCTCCAGAAACTTCTCAATCTAGGAGGGCAAGCCAACCTTGATGACGGAAATTGCGTAATCTAGAATGGAAGCTCAACCTTGAGATTGAGAACTATGTATTCCTAGATGGCGTCCCAACACTAAGCTCAGAAATTGTGCAAACCTTTATTTCAGCTCAAAAATTTCACAATGCACTGAATGAAGAAGTTGTTGAGTCCTCGAGAATTTCACAATGCTTCTTGGTAGTGTGCCTGGAAAATTTATCAAAAAAGTGAAAAGAAAAAATAAATAAAATAAAATAAAAATCATCCCTATAAAATAGGGAGTCATCATTACTTTCTTGAAGGTGGCACAACTACTATGTTTTGACCTTTCTGCCAAGTGTCACTTTTAACTTGATTTTAAGAATGCACATCATAAAAAATAATCCATCCAAATATATTTAATTGATGCTTCTATATCTCATTTTTACATACAATCTTGGAGCTCTAACATTCCCATGGAGATAAAGGATCCTTCAATGGAATTTGCATCGATTTTCCGGGTGAGTTTTGCTTTTGTCATCTTTTTCCACTTTTCTCTATCGCTTTTTGTCGTTTCACTTGTGTGAGTGTTTTTTTTTTGTTTTGATTCATGGTTGTTGGTGTTTTAACTTATATTGTCTTGTAGAAGTTTTGCTTCATTTTTTAGTTATGCTTTTATAAGTGTCACATTAGTTTTCTTGTTTTTTCACATCGATGATCGTCATTTCAACAACTCTCCTTGCATAGTTATTTTTTCTTCCATTTTTTGATTTCTTGCACTTTATTCACACTGATATTATATCCATAATTAGTCATATCTACATTTTATATTGCATCATCACTTAGATCTGCTTGTTTCCTACACCCTCACCTCGACGATCTGCACTTCACTTGGCCACCACTTGCCTTGTCCATTGAGGCATTGCACAACTATGAGGCTCAAGGTACAAGCTTGGCCTCTGAGATTGCACAATGCATAGTACATACTAAACCATCTATGACTTGTGTAGTTACAAGGCTCAGGCCTACCACATTGGCCACTAATATTGTGCAATATGAAGTCTCTCCCTCAGTATTCCCAGGTTGAACTGTGCATTTTAGCGTCAAAAGCCTCACTGGGTGTTGAGGTTGTGAAATGTGTAGTCCCTTCAGCTAGCCTCCCTCCCTTGACCTCAGAAATTTCACAATTTTACAAATCAGTCCATGTGGTTACTTTTTTACCTTGGTTTGAAAGTTTATTTTCTGAAGCTAATGTATTCTTGCCATGAGTGCCTTTTCCTCTTACATGTATTACAATTATTGAGTACTTCCCTTCATTAATCAATGTTATCATGACACCCAAGAGAGTTTGTTCAAAGGATATCATATAGATCAGTACCAAGGAGGTAGTTGATAGCATGACAGTAAAATTTCCAGTGTATTAAGATGCTCATTGTTTCATGGAAAAGGAGTCATATATTACATGGAAAAAAGTGAATGAAGGATTCTCAAAAAAAATATACAAACCAAATCTGGAGGATCGAAAGGTATATGTTAATGTTCAACAGTCTAGACTACAGAGGGTTGCATGCAGATATCCAACATTCCAATGTGCAGACATTGTGAAATGGATAGTTTCACCTATTAATGTGAAGACTATGAATTTGAACAACGCGAATGAACAAAGGCTTGCTTATTTTCTAGCAAAAGATTATCATCTTATGTATCATTTTCTCGAGCCAAAATTTCTCATGGATTCCTACTTATATGCTACCTATTGGTGTGCCAAAATTCCCTATTTTTACCCTCTTCCTATAACCATTAAGCTCTGTTTAATCTTTATAAACCTTGTCATTCTTGCGCTATTCTAAGATAATCGTCTATTCCTACATATACATTGTATTTAATAATTAAGAGTTATTGGGAACTTAATTAATTATTTTATATATATTTAATGCTTTTAGGTATTTCTTGTAACTTACGATAACCTTCCTAAAAGTAATTGAAAAACTTAGTGTTAATTATTATGTAGCCTGATCTAGTGCAAGAAGATTTGTGCACCCGCCAACAGTTGAGATGAGTGCCTAAAAGAGGTAGGGGTCCAAAGCCCACTAAGGGCCGAGGAAATAATAAAAAATCTGAAAAAATAAATAAATATCTCATATTGGGCCTTATTTTGTAGGCGTAAAGTCCAAACAAACCCATACTCATCACACAAGAACAATATACTTGGGCTCTAGCAGAAGTAGTTTAGGTGTGACTTAACCCAGAAAGGGGAAGAAGGAGACTATTAGAACCCATAGTCATCCCTCCCATTTTTTTGAGAGTGGTTCTCTTGGAGGAACAACAATGGAAGATCATGAAGACCATGCAGAAGGAACTAGTGAAAATCAGGTAAATGAGCAACAATCCACTTTTGGATTCCCAATTGTGGATCGAGATCTAACTGTGAAAATGAAAAATATACCACCATCATCTCTTCCTCATTTCTATGGTAAGATACATGAAGATCCGGAATCTTTATTATTTGATTTTGATATTTTATACAAAAGTTATGATTATTCATCGGATGCCCAGAATTGAAATTTTTTTCCTACAACTCTCAAGGACGGAGCACCTCACTGGTTCATGGGACTAGGAGGAAACAATATAGCCTCTTGGGAACAGATGAAGAGAGTGTTCTTGTCCAAATATCAAGAATATTGTAAAACTAGAGATATTCAATATGAAATATTTATTATCGTGAAAAATGATGATGAGACTCTAGAGGACTACTTAGAGAGATTCATGTACATCCTACAAAGGTCAAAGAACAAATTTTAGCTAAGTACTATTATAACCTTGTTCTTATGTGGGCTTACTGATGATGCTAGAAATAATTTAAATTTGTTAGGATAAGGGGATATTTCTCATAAACCTTTTGATCAAATATGTGACTTGTGCAAGAAATTCTCGAGGAACCAATATAGATCTCGTAAAGAAATTCAGAATATAAATAAGAAAACCGAATCTACTGATGCTATGATCATTGGATTGGAGAATAAAATGGACAATATGAAATTAGAAATAATGAATACCGTTAGAAAACAAATAGACTCCTTAAAATTTCAGCAAAAACTTATAGAAGAAGAGGAGTCATTGTCTATTTTTTGTCCTCAGTGTAGGAAAAAGCATATTTTAAGGGAATGTCCTCTTTATATAAAAGGAACTAATTAATGTGAAATTTTTGCAGAGAACCATGCCACTGAAAAGTGTCCCTCCATACCTGGGACGAAATCTGTACTTGAAGGAGGACAACCTGAAGTTGTATCATTGCATGCTATGGGAGTAGGTATGGCTCCTGAATTCCCACCACATTTCTTTGGTTATAGTGCACATCCATATTCCTATCCTAACAATAGTCACTCTCAACATTGGAAGCATGGGAATCAATATCATTATGGAAAACCCTACCAATAATGGAAACAAGGATAGAAAGGGCCAAACCATTCACATCATTCCTATCCTGCACCTATGCAATCATACCCACCTATATATGCACCTTACCCAATGCCACAACCACCACTACCTCAGCTGAGTCAACCAACGCCACCATTTCCTTTACCTCCACCATTTTGACCTCCTCAACTGCCTGCCCAACCCTTGCCCAATACCAATAATAAACCAGTACAAATTATCCATTCCATGAACCCGCTTTCCTTACCCAGATATCAGTCCATGTCAGTTGGATTCAACGATCTCCGACTGATATCGAGGAATATAGTAGCCACAGAAAACCATAATAAACCTATGGTGATTATCGAAGAGAAGGTGAAGAGGAAACTCCTGACCATTCCAAAAATAATGTCACCATTCAACCTATCCCTGTACCCTCAGAGCCTTTACCATCTTCTTCCAACCGGCCTCCCTATCCAGAGAGGATAGTTGTGGAGAAGAATGACCCCATTCCTGAGTGTAGCCTAGCTTTTGAGCTTAGGAACCTTTTCATAAAGGTTCCTTTACTCCAAGCTATCAAGTAGATCCCCATCTGTACAAAAATCATTAGGGAACTTTGTCTAAAGAAGCCAGGGAGGATAATATTAGAACCTAAAACCATTAAATTTTTCGAGAGAGCAGGAGAGTTAATGATGGGGTGTATGCACATGGAGAAATATACTGACCCCGGAAATCTTGTTGTCTCTATTCAAATAGGTGATTTCCTTGTCTCTAATGTACTTATAGACTTGGGGACAGTCATTAATGTTATGACCAAGAAAACCATGGATCAAGTTGGATTGGTCCATATTCGCCCTACTCCCACTGTGCTTGAATTAGAAGACATATCTAAAATCAAGGAGGAAGGGGTATTGGATTATGTGGTCTTTTCTTATATTCTTGGGAATATCCCACGGAATTCATTGTGATTCAACCAAATAATCGTGTGGGAGGACATTCCTTTATCTTTAGATGACCATGGCTTGCCACGGCCGATGCTTATATTGGATGTCCTTCTGGTGATATGTATATTTCCCATGGAGAATATAGGAAGAAGGTCACCTTGTATCCACCCACTAGATCCATTCAAGAGCTCAAAGACACTTTATGGTTATAATACAGTAGAGATGAGGAGACTCAGTCTGTTTCCATGATCCATCATATGATGAGTCCTCACAGGAGGTTGAGATTCAATACTTCCTAAACGATCTAGACACTATGCCTAATTTTGAGTCATTGAGTCAAATTTTTAGTCTAGATTTTCAGGAAAGTCACGACTCTCTACCTCCCTTACCACCATATTTGGTCACACCTTTGAGTACTCTTGAGCCTGATACTACTCTTGTTGAGATTAGTCTAGGAAAATCTTTACATATTAGTTCAAACTTGGATTCATCCCAGCAAGAGCAGCTTGTGAATTTTTTGTGAAACCATCTTGATGCCTTTACATGGGGTTATGAAGATATGAAAGGCATCCTTCCTGACACTTGTACTCACCATATATATATTCAGGATGGAGCCCGACCTATCCAAAAACCCCAAAGGCATATGAATCCAGCCCTAAGATATGTTGTAAAAGAAGATTTGCAAAAACTCTTGGATGTTGATTTTATCTATCCTATTTCTGATAGCCAGTGGGTCTCTCCATTGGTATTAGTCCCTAAAAAATATGGGAGATGACACATTTTCATTGAATATAGATAATTTAACAAAGCCACCATTAATGATACTTACCCCTTCCTTTTATCGATCAGGTACTTGAGACCATTGTTGGTAAGAAGTAATTTTATTTTTTAGATGGCTTTAGTGGTTATAACCAGATACATATTGCACTCGAGGATCAATACAAAACCACTTTTACATTTTCATGGGGCACATTAACCTACTGATTACTCCCCTTTGCGCTATATAATGCCCCATCTACCTTTCAAATGGAATTCTTGGCTATTTTTGTTGACCTTGAGTGTGTAGAAATCTATATGGATGAGTTTTCTGAGTTTGGTGATTCATTTCAGGGAGCCCTCGAGAATCTAGAAAAAGTGCTTCTTCATTGCCAAGAAGCCCATCTTTCCTTGAGTGAAAAAAAGTGTAGATTAATGTGCAAGGAAGGAGTGGTTCTTGGCCATCTTATTTCAGACAAAGGTATCCAGGTTGACCCTGCAAAAATAGAAATTATTTTGAGTCTTCCTGTACCCAAAACTGAAAGGGAAGTGAGAGGTTTTCTAGGACATGTGGGCTACTATAGGAGATTCATTGAGAATTTCTATACAATAGCTACCCCCCTTTTCTGACTTTTGACTAAGGATAGTGAGTTTTCTTGGTCCACAACTTGCCAATAGTCCTTCGAGACATTGAAGGAAAAACTAGTTTAGGCACCAGTTTTGAGAGGACCAAACTAGTCCCTACCATTTCATATTTCCTTTGATGCCTCAGATACTGCTATTGGCATAAATTTAGGACAAGAAGAAGATAAAAAATCCTATTCCATTTACTTCATGAGTAAAAACTTGTCACCTGCTGAATTAAATTACACACTTACTGAGAAAGAGTTTTTAGCTGTAATATTTTCCATTAATAAATTCAAACACTACATCATAGGATATGAAGTATTTATACATACTGATCATTCCACGATAAAATATTTAATGAATAAACCATTAACTAGCAGTAGAGTGACTAGATGATTATTATCATTGCGAGAATTTAACATTACTATTGTTGATAGACTAGGAAAATCTAATGTGGTAGTATATTTTCTTTCAAGATTAAATAATCTTAGTGAAGAAATTCCTGTTGATGATGATTTTCCTAGCGAGCATCTATTTTCTATGTCAATGGAATCCCTGTGGTTCACTGACGTAACTAACTATTTAGTCACAGGGAAAACACTACCTCACTTATCCGCTCGTGAAAAGAGGAGTATCATATAGAAAAGTGATACATATTCTTGGGTTCAAGGAAACCTCTTTTACACTAGCCCAGACCTTATTATCCATAGATGTATAAGAGAGGAATAAGTGTTTGATATCTTAAAATATGCCCATGATGAATCTTGTGAAGGTCACTTCACTGATAAGCAGACTGCATACAAAATTCTGTGAGCTGGCTATTTTTGGCCTTCCTTGTTTAAGGATGCCAAACAATATGTCAAGCAATGTGATAGCTATCAACGAGTTGGCCATCCTAATCAAACAAATTAAATGCATTTATGTCCTCAGGTTATGATTAAGACTTTTGAAAAATGGGCTATTGATTTTGTAGGACCAATAAATCCAACATCATTAAATAAAAAGAATATTTTGGTTTGTACACATTTTGTTACAAAATGGGTAGAAGTTAGAGTTGTTTATTTTTCTACTGGAAAAGTTGTTGTTGATTTTATTTTTACTGAGATATTTACTAGATCTGGTGTGCTTAGAGATATTGTTTCTGATAATGGTTCATAGTTTATTTCTAATATGGTACAGGGTGTGATGGAGCAATATAAAATTTGATAAGCAAATGGTCAGGTGGAGTCCACAAATAAAGTAATTAAGTCCATCCTTACAAAGACAATCAATATCCATACAAAGGATTGGGAAAATAAGCTACCAGAAGCATTGTGGGAATATCGAACCACTTAGAGGAATAGCACAGGACATACACCATATGAGCTAGTGTACGGAAAACAAGTCCTTTTGCCGATAGAATTCCCGAACAAGACTTTCACAACTGCAGTTCAATTTTGGATAGATTTTTCTAAGGCACAACAAAAATTTCTCTTACAATTGAATGACTTAGATGAATTTCGAAGGTATTTTGTTCAATAGAACATATTGGTTCAACAACAGCGCAAGAATTGGCATGATAATTCTATCCGGAAAAAGAAGTTCCAACCAGGTGATTAGGTACTCCTTTATGATTCTAGATTTAAATATTTCAAAAGGAAATTCCATACACACTGGATGGGACCTTATGAGGTAGTTAAAGTGTTTTCAGAATGGAGTGATAGAAATTAAAACCGTTGATGGACAAAATTATGTGTTCCTGGTAAATGGGCATAGATTAAAGGTATATTTTTAGCCCCTTACTAAAGGAGATTTTATGCATCAAATCCAAGAACAATCTGAAATGGATATGGTAGGTGGAAACACCGACCCATTGCTAATTTGATTCTTTATTTTCCTTATATAAAAAAATGACAAAAAGAAAAAAATATAAATAAAAAAAATTAATTCCCGTAATTATGAAATTTAGTTGACTGACATGATTGTAGAAGGATCAACCTGAAAACCAGCATGCTAGTAGGAAGATCAAAATTTCAAATAAAAAGGGAATGTTGCTTGATTTTTAGATATCCTGGTTGTCACCAAGAAGAAGTAGGTTCAAGGAACCAAGCCCTTACACAAGTTTGGGATAACTAACATGTAATTTGTATCCAAGTAACGCTTAAGTCCTGCTTCATTTACCTTTTCCGGCACTAGTGCAGGCAGATTTTCAAGGTAAAAATTATGCTTTTCTTCTATTTCCAATTTCATAAATTCCCACTATCTTTATTTTCCTAAATACCATGATGAATTACCCTCCTCTTTCTTCTAAGGAAATTACCCTTACCCAATTTTGTAAAATCCCTCTTTTTCCATTGAATTTTTTCCCACATCCTGTTTCTCTTATCCACCTTGGTGATATTATTCTTAGAATCCCTGCTGTAATGTTCCTTCCCATTCTAAAAATAACCCCCTTCCCACTTCTTTATGCCCTCATAAATTGATTGCAGGTTTTGATGCAGTCAATATAGAAGGCATGCTCATGAAACACCAAAGGATGGCGAATAAAACTTTTTCCTGTATATTTAGGAAAAAAATTTAAGTCCAGCTAAAGAATTGTGTTCTATAATAATTTGTTATTTTGGTAAAGTCCCTGGTACAAAAATGCGTAGTGCAAGCATGGTGCAGTGCAAGAAGGATCAGTGTAGGCACGATTAGTGCAAGAATGTGGCCGACTGTGAAAGCACATTGTAAAACAATCTTAACATGGTACAGGAGCGCTTCATGCAAAAATTTTGTGGAATTTTATTTCTCTGCACATAAATGATTACTACACTGATAGATCATAGCATTGTATTTTTTAATTAATACTTGTTTTATCATTTATTTACTTAGGAAATTTTTAAAGTTCAAGATATATTGGGTTTTGAAATCTAATATTTTTAGTAAGTACTGAAATAGGTCTTAATTGAATTATGAGGTAAAACGTGGGATAGTACAGATTGTCTGAATTCCCATACTTACCCCCTTTGATAGGATCCTCCATCACTTGTTCATCATTATCATATCTCATAACCCAATCATCCATGACCATTACACTGTCGTCGTATGAGCCTTCGCCACATCCAATTATTATTTCTTGCCTGTATCAAAGCGATACATGTAAGCATCTAATCCAAGAAGCTGTTTTTAATCATTAAACATGATTGGATAGATGGGACCGAAAATATGGTGGATGGATGAACCTCCGGCATAAAATTCTTGGAAACCTTTGATGCTTCTCACAGTAGAAACCTTTTGAGGTTGTGACAGGGAATTGAGACAGGATTCAAATATGGAACCTATAAGGAATGAGCCATTGTCCTTGAGGGAGATATAACAGACCGCAGAATATTCGAACAACCTTACACTATTTCAAGAATCTGGGTTCCTTTCATTTTTTCAAAAGTTTGATGGCTTCGACATGGTCGTGGTTCTGTAGTTTGCGATGACATTTGAAGGAGGTCGAGCTAGAATCGGGTCATTAGAATTGGAAGTCATAGAGGCTTCCATCATGCAAGCTACAATGGAAAAATGGTTTAAAAAGGAGTGGCTTGAAAATAAATGATGGCATCGGTTTGTGGTTGACAAAAAGATCAAGGTTGACTGGAAGAAGGGGCTTCCACACAGCTCCATGATCAGAAAATGGTGAGACCTCCTCTTCATTTAAAAAAAGTTCTTGACTTGTGAAGGACCTTATTACTTAGCATTTGTATATCATATTCGATTATTTCTACACTTTGAGTGGGGGAAACTTATTAATTTTCCATACTACCTGCTCTGAAGTCTTGAGAAGATGACGAGGTGCAGTACATAGAGACCCTCGAGAATTTTGATAAACAGGGTACTGAAATCCCTGACAAATTGGATGAATAGAGCACCGAAGTCCTTGATGAATTATTTGTGCAAGGTACTCAAGCCCTTGGCACAAAGGATGTGGAGATTACTGAAACCCTCAGTGATATGGAAATCACGGGCGCAGAAACCCTTGGCGATTTTTATCTTGGCAATGATGGGACTTGCTTGGATTCAATTGTAGAGAAAGTATTCACATCAGAGGATCTGGGCATGGTGACCTCTACCCTCTACCTCAATATCTGTATAGTATAATTGGAACATCAAGTTCATGACCTGGAGGCTTTGAACTAGGTCATGAAGGAGAAAAATTGGCAAAAGCAAGGTAAGGTAGGGTCGGTTGCAGAGGTCGAATAACGAAAATGACAAGTGATAATATGGAAGTTTTGGGCTTCTAACTACTAAAATCACCTTAAGAAGGTGACCAAACAACTAAAAAAAGCCCCAGGTAAAAATACAAAGGTAGTAAAAGCTGGAATCATCACTGAAGTGCAGGATTGAAAGATGGCCCTCAATTTTGAAGATTTTTTGTAGCAGGTAAAACGTTGTGTGAGGACACACAACATATTAGGAATGGGAGGATGTTGGTGTTTCAAAATTCCCTATTTTTACGCTCTTCCTATAACCATTAACCTCTATTTCAACTTTATAAACCTTTTCATTCCTTTTCTAGTCCAAGATAATCGTATATTCCTACATATACTTCATATTTCATAGTTAAGAGTTATTAGGTGCTTAATTAATTATTTTATATAGATTTCATGTTTTAAGTATTTATTGTAACTTATGATTACCTTCCTAAAATTAAAAAATAAAGTTTTAATTATTATGTAGCACAATCGAGTGCATGTATATTCTCACACCCGCAAATACATGTTGCTCCATGATCTCCACAACAGATGATCATTCCACGTGAGATTTTTTTGATCCACATCTCTTATTTCAGTGTGGATTATCTAAATATGGATATAGGTAGAGTATATTCAGGAATACTTGCCAAAGATATGGTCAACAGGCAGCAAAGCGTGTGCCTTGCTATAACCATTAGTCGATTTTGTAATATCGTTTTTAGTTTGTTCAGTCAAATGGCTTGAATTGAAAATGGCTCTGTGATTAGTAGATTATGGCTATAGGCCAAAAGATTTTATATAATTTAGATCTTAGGTAGAGCCAGGTTAACGATATCTGGAGATTTTAATCTTGTTTACTTTGTAATTTCTTATCGCCCTCATTCGGAGATAGACTCATATTATCATGTATGTTTTCTTATTGAAGTTAATACAAGGAACTACACCATGATTTATTCACACCGTGCTTAAATATTATTTATGCATTGAATAAGTGTTGAATCGTTTCGTTTACTCAAAGAGAAACGAGCTGGTTGGCTAGGGCACAACCAACCCAGCTCATTTACCCTTCTGCTTTCGTCATCTAAAAGGTTTGTATGTTTATTCATTTTCAAATGTGTGGTTTCAATCATTATTATTTTTGTTTCAGAGTTCTGGGATAAATTCATTCCATAATCAAAGCGTGAAACGGATCCATGTCTGAAGTTTGAATTAATTTAATTTCTTTCTTGCAATTATTTCCTGTAATTTCTTTCCTGCAATTCTTTCCTCCAATTTATTTCTACAATTTCTTCCTTAGATTTATTCCGCTCGTATCGTGCAGGAAGTTTCTTCCTGCACCAGTGCATGTCAAATTCTGCACTCTGGTTTACTCATTTATTTCACACCAAGTGTTTCATTCCTTTTTTTGTTTATGATTTCATTTATTCCTGTAAGTAAGCATTATTAGTTAAAAGTAATCATTATCAATATTAAAATTCAAACTTCTGAAGGTTTTAAGAATGAATGTGTGAATTAAGAAAGGATGCCATTGCAAACATTACACTTGGAGCTCACGACTTGAGAGATAGGATCAGAAGTAACTTGTATAAGTGAATTACAGAAAGATATTTTGATTGCATTACCATTGATTTGATTGTTAAGAATTATTTCGACCTTGCGAAGTTATTTTTCACTGTTAATATCAAAGCATTCCTTTTTTCTGTGTGTAATTTATCTCATAATTCATCCTGGAATTGCAATTCTTTTCAACACATCTTTTAATTCTTTTCGAAAGAAATTGGAAACTTTAGTGAAAAAAGCTCTCTCCTCGTGCAAGAGCTGGCATCTTCTCACATGAACAGATTTCTCTAATCCTTAAGGCTTAGAGCACCTATGCAAAGACATAAGTCTTCAGTAAATATGGTAAAATATACCTTTTCACATAAGTCTATACCATCACTAGTGCAAGCAGATTGCAAGAGTACAGGAATGATTGCTTACTATAGAAGGAAAATATTTTAGGAATCATATCTTTGCAAGGGCCCACTTGTTAAGATTTTAGCCATCTATACTGAATATAAGCATAGAGTTCATTTCAGCATTTAATATTGCTTCCATTTGTGTGAAAGCTCCTTTACTTGATTTCCTCGTAAATTCATTATTTTACATTCCAACACTAGAATTTCTTTGGTGTTAAGTGCATTTGAAATTGTTTTATGCATGAATCTACAATATTTCAATTAAGAAATAGGAATAGGAATAGGAATAGGAAAAATTCATACCACTTCTGGCATTTCCTATGCTTCGTCTCTAAGTTTATGAAACCCCAGGTTGACAATTAATTGTTGAAGAGTTTGCTTAAGTGCAATTCCAGCACCCAACACTACCACCAGCTATTTGAGCACGAAGGAAAATTTTAAGGGTTGGGTGAAAGAGCCATCAAAGTTTCATCAAACACCCACCAACACATACTATACAAAGTCTCTTAAGAGGGCCTATTTGTAACACCCCTAGTTTTATGTTTCTTTCAAGTTAGACATTTGAACTTTAAATCCAAAAGGGAGTGGACCCCAATGGATAAGTATTTTGTGGATGTACTTAAGTATTTAATTATGAAAAATAAAAAAAAATAATTCTTTGCATATTGACCAAAAGAGAATTATGAGATCACTTGCCAAATCCATGAGGTGTGGATAGAGGCTAAGATTTCCCCATAAATCTTTCAAAAATCCTTGAAATAATTTATTTCCAAATTAGATTTTTGAGGAAAAATCTAGTTTTCCCCAATGAGGTGGAGAGTAGTTGGGAAGAGGTAAAAAGCTGGGAAAAGCAGAAAGCAGCTTTAAAAGTCCCTAAATAAGGGAAGCCTAGGCAAACATGAAGAAAAGAATCCTGTAATTATGGACGCAGAATTAGAAATAGGCTTTGGGGAGCAAAAGCTTAAATAAGCTATTCCAAAACAGATTGGGGTTGGTCTGTTCTGGAAGATGATCTCAGCTCGAGGGTGAGTACTGGGGATAGAGGAACTCTAAGGTTGGGAGGACTGGTCAATTACATAAGTGGTATGCTTAGAATGTTTATGTACGGTTGAACTCCTGGATTACCTCGTTGGATGAATTATGACTGTGAATCTTAGTTTATTTTTAATTTGAATTTGATCTTCCATACATTTAACAAAATTATTAAGAAGAAATTAATCCTCTTAATTCTGTAGAGTTGTAGGAGTAAAAATTATGGGAAAATCATCCAGAAACTCTAAACATGTTGCTAGTTTAAATTTGGAGATTTATACTCCTAACATAATCCATTAAGATTATAACTTTAATCTGCTTCTGTGCAATTATTAATTTAACTAGGTATGAACCAGACATCTAGAAGTAGAAGATTAATTGTGTACTGGAAGGAAATGTAAATATTAGGTTCTGTATAAACAAAACAGATATAAAAACTTATGAAGAATATACTTGTGTATCTGTTAATCTACTGCAAAAAGAAAACAAATCTTAGCTGAACCATAAACAATATTTGTTCACAGAACTATATATATTCAACCTGAAAGTTGGAGCAGCACCAACGAAATTAATAATACCATAAAAAGTGATTAAGAAATTTCTTCATTTTATTTTATCACCATCTCTCTATTTGCTAGATCAATTAATAAGCAGATGAGTTTCATGCAGAATAGAGTAGAGCATGAAATATTACTCCATTTGACAATTTCTTACTATTGATGTGGTAGTGAATTATCAATAGTGAAAAACCAACTATTTATACATCAGCAGAAAATGATAAATCAAAATAGTAGGAGCAGTGGAAAAACTATGGAATTGTACTAGAGGTCATATAAAAATAAAAGAAATTTTATACATATATACTGTACTGAGAATCATATGATTGTGGTGAGGTAAATTCTGGAAATACAGAGTTACACATTAGCTAAGATAGAAATTTCAGATACAAGAATTTCACTGAAGTAGTGTCATGCATAGCAAGAAAAAATAATGTAGACTTTACCCAGGGTAAAGATTTCTCTGGTAAGAACTTATAAATGTCTGGAAAGGAAGCATATAAAAATATTTGAGTCCATAAAATAATAGCAGTACAAAATGTAATAGGGTTCTTTTCTTGAGTAGAAACACTCAAACCCTCAACTGTCAAGACAGGATATAAAAAACAAAATTGTTAAAATGTTCGAATCTCAAGAGATTCAATTTGCAGGTTAAACTAAATTAGGAAGGTGAAATTAAAAGGTTCTGTGGCAACGCCTCAATTTCTTTTCGAGAATAACCGGTGAATACCGACTTGGAATAGGAGCAGGGGGAGCATTAATACTTAAACGTCATAAGAAATAGCTCGATAAGTAACTTCATGGAAATTTCCAATAATGTCTGTTACTTGTGCACACAACGACGACAGCATGAGTTAGAGATTGATCTAATTATACGATAAAATTACACAAACTGATACAATTATATGATAGCAAACCAACGATTTATGAAAAAAAAATTAATGGAAAAAGGGCGTTTAAAGATTCGTCCTCACCTGAGAGAGAGAGATAACCAGAGTGAAATGAAATCCTGACAAAGTTCCAACAGAGGAAAAATTAGTAACCCTGTGTGAAAACTCAAAAAAAATGAATTCGAGAATAATAAACACCATAGTCGGCCAGATTGATACCTAAAAAAATCAAGGAAGGACGCAATTCAAATGCAGATACGAAGGAAGCCCTTCATCATTTCTTGGATGATTTGGCCATGTGGAATGAGTGTTGAGGAAAAAACACGCTACAACCTCATGTTTATGGAAAAATCATATATATAAACACATCAGCATCGTATACCTACAGTAGGAGCCACGACTGAGATTTTGTATGAAACGAATTAGTGGGAGCCGAGCGCTCTGTGGCATACACGATGAAATCGAATTGTATGCAGACTAGAAGAAAGAACGAGTGGCGTGAGGGAGAAAATTCTCATGCCAACATGACATCAACCAAACTACACACAAATTTTATCGCGCCAGATAGGAATATTAATCCTGGTATGAGATGAAACATAGAAATAATTCATCACCCAGGAAAAACAAAAAAAATAAAAAATTATGTAAAGTCAAAGTAACAAAGCCGTGTGGGCTGTATACCATCACCATAAGCGGTCTGAGGATTTGTATAAGCCCTTCTAATTACAAACCACAGAGGCTCATGAAAAATGTTGGAATCATTATAATGTGCCATAGAAAACCAGACGGGTTGACTTACATAACATTGACGAAAAAAAAAACAATACGAGCCACACTACTTAGTATTTTGGAACCGAAAAATTCAATGCCTGTATTAAACAAGTTACGCAACAAATAGCATACCTTGGGTAATGAGGGAGGAGGCTTCGACGTGCACCAAGCTCTCGCCATAGTGCAGAGGCAACACCTATACCTCATTAGAGAAGGAGGCTAGAAGAAAAGCGCGCTGAGAACAGAGAGCAAAGAAATAAACCAGAATGGAGATGGTGTGTTTTATACAAATTGGAGCCATAAACCCTAGACGCATCCAACCGTCCAGGTGGCGACCATCAGTCGATCCACACATGGATAGAGGAGCGACTGAATGATGTGACCCAGGCCATTTCACATTAAACATCTAACGTACAAAGTTTATTACCAAACGTACCAGTGCATATAGGAGCCATTAAACAAGCTTGGTGATTCACCATTAACCCAAGATAAAATACCATATATTTGGATTCGGAGATCCGAAAGGAATAGAACGTAAATGCTCAGGTACATGGCTCGAATTGCAATGAGAATGAAACCCAATACAAGACAGACAAAGTACCTACTCTTAATAAATTGACATGAGACGTAGAACAATATATCAACATATCACTTGAACGACACGTATATCGCGTAAGAACAGAGCATACATCGCATTTAAATTTGGGATGAAAAATCGAACCCATCGTAAGGGTAATATAATAACCACGTTGGAAAATATGGGTTGAAAATCCCATAGTATATAATGGAACGTGACCATAGCCACGATGTATAAACATGGGTGCAAAAAAAATTTATAAGTCCTATGACTAGGAATGTATAAACTATGGAAATGCTATAATACATATCATAATCGAACCTGGGGTTTAAATGGAACCCAAAAACCCATAAAGAACAAGATTATAATGATCTTAATAGAATGATACGTGAAAATTTTAAAAAGAAGAGTTTAGAGAGCTAGCAAGTCTAAAGCGAACACCATTGGCAGTGGGTATCATTATGGATACAAATAAAATTTATATTGAGACAAATTAAATTGTACTGATATAGCCAACATGAGGGGTGAATTGTCTGAATGTATGCGCTAGTTCGAGCAACAGGAATTAATGCATTAGTAAACATACAAAAAAAAAAAAAAAAAATTTGGTGGTGGAAAATGAGGTTCGTTACAAATGGTATCAGAGCTCATGTTAGATAAAACTGGGTTGTTGTTGTGCTCACTGTATAAATTATTTCTTGTTGAATTTTTTTTTTTTGTTACTGATATGTTTTGTTTAGTGTATAGTGGTGTTGAAACAAAAAATCCAAATGGCTGAAGGTGATGAAATCTATGTTGATCTGCGTGATGAAGAAAATACACCAGATCCCAACGCTCCGGTGATGGCTATGTTGCACAGTTTGCAATGAGAAATGGCTGAGCTAAGAAGCCAGAATGACAGACTGTCATTAGCCAGTGAGGAGTAGGAAAAGCTCATCAGAGAATTGACTTCGCGGAACAGCCAAGAAGGTGAAGGTTCTAGAAAGAGGAAGAAAGGCAAGTTCTGTGATGATTCTGAGGAAGAGAATGCTACTAGACACCAGTATAAGCAGAAAAAGGAATTACAGGGGGGATTCTGAAAGATCAAACCTCCCTCCTATGATGGGGAGAAGGAGGAAGATGTTGAGGCCTGGTTGTTGAATATGATTAAGTATTTCTAGGTCTATGAATATGAAAGCAATCTGAAGGCCAGATTATCTGTTTACCAGCTACAAGGTAAGGCTACCTTGTGGTGGGAGGAGATGAAAATGGTCCATGCCATTGATGAAAAAACAGTTACTTGGGAAGATTTCCAAGTCAAGTTTAAAAACCTCTATTTAAACGAACATTATTATGATGATAAAGCAAAGGAATTCCATGAACTTAGACTGGGACAGCTCACTATCGATGAGTTTGTCACCAAGTTTAAAAATATGTTAAGGTATGTCCCTTACATTCGGGAAGAGAAGGCAAAGGTGCAAAGGTTTTTGAACTATTTTCCTGTTGTTTACAAAGAGAAGATCGAATTTGATAATCCAAAAACTATGGATGAAGCAGTGAGGAAATTTAGATTATGCTACCAGCAGTTTAAAGGAAAGGGTGAGCATGGTAAAGGCTGGGTAAACAAAGGTGAAATCAAAGGAAAGAAACAGAAACCAGCCTACTTAAAGAAATTTGGTAGGGATCATCAGCGGAAAAAAATTAATAAACCAAAAGAAAGTCAAACTACTCAGTCCCAAGTTGGTTCCAAACAACTAGATGGAGATAATAAGAAGGAAGGAACAGTTAAAATGAGGGAGCCTTTGAAATGTTGGGGTTGTGGAGAACCTGATCTGTTGAGGGATTGTCCCCACCAGAACATTTAGATGATTGTGAGGGATCGAGAAGCTACCACAGTAAATGAGATAGCAAGAAATATACCCACTATCAGTGCAGCCTTGGAGAATATACAAGCAAAACACCAAGCTACCATGGTTGAGATGGAAGGTAAGATTGCTGACCAATCTGTTACAGTTTTAATTGATCCGGGTGCTTCTTTGAGTTACATTAGTCCACAAGTTGTAGAAAAATGCAATCTCAAGACTGAAAAATTTCAGCAGCCTTGGTTGGTCCAGTTAGCCACTGGCACCAAGAGAAAAGTAACTCATAAGTTACCTCAAACAGCTATTAAATTAAATGATTTTCAAACAGAAGCAAATTTAAATATTCTGCCCTTAGGCTCATATGACTTACTAATAGAAATGGACTGGTTGGAAAAGAGAAGGGCTATGATGAACTGTTGGGATAAAACTCTGCATTGCGTAGATGAGGAAGGGAAACCTTTTATTCTCAAGGAAAAACCAAAACCCATCTTGATAAGACAAATATCAGTGCTGCAACTGAAAAGAACAGCTAGGAAAGGATATCAAGTATATGCAGTACATGTCGAAGAATTAGGACAACAACCTGAAGAAAACCTACTGGACATTCTGCCAGTAGTAAGAGAGTTTAAGGAAGTTTTTCCAGCTGAGATTCCTCATCTTCCCCCCAAAATAGAAATTGACTTTTCAATCGATTTGGTGCCTAGAGCAGCACCTGTTTCCAGTGCCCCTTATCGAATGAGTCCCCCTGAACTCATGGAACTGAAAATGCAATTACAAGAATTGCTGGATAAGGGGTATATCAGACTGAGTGTGTCTCCTTGGGGAGCACCGGTGCTATTTGTGAAAAATAAGGATGGAACCTTTAGAATGTGCATTGACTATCATCAACTGAATAAGTTGACAATTAAAAACAGGTACCCTTTTCCCCGAATTGATGATCTTTTTGATCAAGTAAGGGGAGCTTTAGTATTTTCTAAGATTGATCTAAGGACTGGTTATCACCAGCTTAGAATTAAGGAGGAAGACATTAGTAAAACAACTTTTCAAACCAGGTATGGTCACTACGAATTTGTATTCCTACCTTTTGGTTTGACAAATGCCCCTGCCACATTTATGTGCTTAATGAACAGTGTTTTAAACAAATACTTGGATAAATTCGTACTAGTGTTCATAGATGATATTTTAGTTTATTCGAAAAGTGAGGAGGAGCACAAAGAGCACTTGAGGATAGTGTTGCAAACTTTGAAGGAAAACCAGTTATATGCCAAGTTCAGTAAATGTGAATTCTATAAGGACAAGATCCAATACTTGGGACATATTATTTTTGAACAAGGGTTGGTTGTTGACCCTGAAAAGATAAAGGCTATTAGAGAATGGCCAGTGCCAACTGATGTTTCAGCAGTGAGATCATTTATGGGGATTGTAGGTTATTATCGCAGATTCGTGGAAAGATTTTCTGCAATAGCCTATCCCATAACTTCACTACAAAGAAAAGGTGTCAAATTTGAGTGGACTGAAAAGTGCCAAAACATTTTTTAACAATTAAAATTAAAACTCACTACAACCCCTATACTGAAGATTGCAGATCCTGATAAAGAATTTTTTGTGTGTACTGATGCCTATAGAGAGGGGTTGGGAGGAGTCATGTTGCAGGAAAATTTTGTTATTGCATATGAGTCTAGGAAACTTAAGACACATGAACAGAATTATAGTGCATATGATTTGGAATTGGCTTCTGTAATCCACGCCTTGAAGGTGTGGCGACACTATCTTCTTGGAAAGAAATTTACATTGATGACTGATCATATTAGTCTTAAATACTTCTTTTCCCAAACTGATTTGAATGCTCGACAAGCCATATGGCTGTCTTTTCTGAGTGAATTTTACATAGACATAAAACATATCAGGGGGAAAGAAAACAAAATTGTTGATGCACTGAGCAGAAATGCTTGCCAAAACATAAGCAGCATTGGAAGTAGTGCTAGTTTTGATTTAGAGGAACTAGTGAAAAAGGTAGCAGACCAAGACCCAAATTATGAGAATCTACAAGTGAAAATACTAAAGAAAGAAATGGTTGAATACACTAAAAACCAAAAAGGGCTGATTTTCTACAAAAACAGATTGTACATCCCCATGGTGGAAACTTTGAAAAAAGAAATCCTAGATGAATATCATAAGCAACCATATGCAGGACATCCTGGATATTAGAAAATGCTAACAGCTTTGAAAAAGAAATTGTTTTGTCCAAGAATGAAAAAATATGTAGCAGAATATCTAGCTAGATGCATGGAGTGTTAACTAGTTAAAGTTGAGCATTAGCATCCTGCTGGTCTTCTAAATCCCTGGCCAATTGCAGAATGGAAATGGGATACCGTTTCTATAGATTTCATCACAAGGTTACCCAGAACCAAGTACCAGCATGACTCAGTTATGGTGGTGGTAGACACTTTAACAAAAGCTGCACACTTCATACCTGTGAAATCTACTTTTGGGACAACCCAAGTAGCGTATGTGTTCCTAAAATAAATAGTAAGGCTACATGGGGTCCCAAAGATGATTGTTTCAGATAGAGATGCTAAATTCACTGCAGCTTTTTGGAAAGGTCTATTTGGGGGCATGGGCACTAAGCTGAATTTTAGCACTGCCTATCACCCTCAGACAGAAGGTCAGACAGAGAGAAAAAATCAGATTTTGGAGGATATGTTGAGAATGTATGTGATGGATAGGCCATCAAAATGGGAAGACTGATTGCATTTAGCTGAATTTTCCTACAATAACAGCTATCAATCCTCCATCAAAATGAGTCCCTTTGAAGCACTCTATGGAAGAAAGTGTCGTACTCCTTTGAGTTGGGGCCAACCTGAGGATAAGCTAATGTTGGGGCCAGATGCGTTACAAGAGATGGAAATAATTTTTTAAAAAATACAAAGAAACATCAAGACAGCACAAGATCGACAGAAAAACTATGCTGATAAAAAGAGGTTGCATCAGGAATTCAAAGTGGGTTATCATGTGTATTTACGTATTAAACCCAAAAAGAGCACACTTTATGCTGCGAGTTGTGCAAAATTGGCTTCTAGATATTGTGGGCCTTTTGAGGTGTTAGAAAGGGTGGGACCGGTGGCTTATAAGCTGGCATTACCGCCCCATGTTAAATTTCATGATGTGTTTCATGTTTCATTATTAAAAATATATATACATGATGCTTCTCACATTGTTGATTGGAATGTGATACAGGTGGAACCAGAAGGGGAGTTCCTTCCAGAGCTGCTTCAAATATTGGAGCGGGAATAAATTGAATTGAGGAATCAAACAGTAGCAAGAGTAAAGGTGCAGTGGAAGCACTTTACTGCTGAAGAAGCTACATGGGAAAGAGAAGCTGAGATGATGGAAAAATATCCATATTTGTTTGAAAAATGAACTCTAGTAGTTAGTTGTTAACACCGAGTACGGTGTTTGCTTTCAGAGGGCGAATATGCAACACCCCTAGTTTTATGTTTCTTTCAAGTTAGACATTTGAAATTTAAATCCAAAAGGGAGTGGACCCCAATGGATAAGTATTTTGTGGATGTACTTAAGTATTTAATTATGAAAAATAAATAAAATAATTCTGTGCATATTGACAAAAAGAGAATTATGAGATCACTTGCCAAATCCATGAGGTGTGGATAGAGGCTAAGATTTCCCCAAAAATATTTCAAAAATCCTTGAAAGAATTTATTTCCAAATTAGATTTTTGAGGAAAAATCTAGTTTTCCCCAATGAGGTGGAGAGTAGTTGGGAAGAGGTAAAAAGCTAGGAAAAGCAGAAAGTAGCTTTAAAAGTCCCTAAATAAGGGAAGCCTATGAAAACAGGAAGAAAAGCATCCTGTAATTCTGGACGCAGAATTAGAAATAGGCTTTGGGGAGCAAAAGCTTAAATAAGCTATTCCAGAACAGATTGGGGTTGGTCTGTTCTGGAAGATGATCTCAGCTCGGGGGTGAGTTTTGGGGATAGAGGAACTCTAAGGTTGGGAGGACTGGTCAATTACAAAAGTGGTATGCTTAGAATGTTTATGTACGGTTGAATTCCTGGATTACCTCGTTGGATGAATTATGACTGTGAATCTTAGTTTATTTTTAATCTGAATTTGATCTTCCATACATTTAACAAAATTATTAAGAAGAAATTAATCCTCTTAATTCTGTAGAGTTGTAGGAGTAAAAATTATGGGAAAATCATCCAGAAGCTCTAAACCTGTTGCTAGTTTAAATCTGGAGATTTATACTACTCCCATAATCCATTAAGATTATAACTTTAATCTGCTTCTATGCAATTATTAATTTAACTAGGTATGAACCAGACATCTAGAAGTAGAAGATTAATTGTGTACTGGAAGTAAATGCAAATATTAGGTGATTTATAAACAAAATAGATATAAAAACTTATGTATAATATACTTGTGTATCTGTTAATCTACTGCAAAAAGAAAACAAATCTGAGCTAAACCATAAACAATATTTGTTCACAGAACTATATATATTCAACCTGAAATTTGGAGCAGCACCAACGAAATTAATAATACCATAAAGAGTGATTAAGAAATTTCTTCATTTTATTTCATTACCATCTCTCTATTTGCTAGATCAATTAATAAGCAGATGAGTTTCATGCAGAATAGAGTAGAGCATGAAATATTACTCCAGTTGACAATTTCTTACTATTGATGTAGTAGTGAATTATGAATAGTGAAAAACCAACTATTTATACATCAGCAGAAAATGATAAATTAAAATAGTAGGAGCAGTGGAAAAACTATGGAATTGTACTAGAGGTCATATAAAAATAAAAATAAAATTATACATATATACTGTACTGAGAATCCTAAGATTGTGGTGAGGTAAATTCCGGAAATATAGAGTTACACATTAGCTGAGATAGAAATTTCAGATACAAGAATTTCACTGAAGTAGTGTTATGCATAGCAAGAAAAAAGAATGTAGACTTTACCCAGGGTAAATATTTCTTCGGTAAGAACTTATATAATTATGGAAAGGAAGCATATAAAAATATTTGAGTCCACAAAATAATAGCAGTACAAAATGTAATAGGGTTCTTTTCTTGAGTAGAAACACTCAAACCCTCGACTATCAAGACAGGATATAAATAACAAAATTGTTAAAATGTTCGAATCTCAAGAGATTCAATTTGCAGGTTAAACTGAATTAGGAAGGTGAAATTAAAAGGTTCTGTGGCAACGCCTCAATTTCTTTTCGAGAATAACCGGTGAATACCGACTTGGAATAGGAGCAGGGGGAGCATTAATACTTAAACGTCATAAGAAATAGCTCGATAAGTAACTTCATGGAAATTTCCAATAATGTCTGTTACTTGTGCACACAACGATGACAGCATGAGTTAGAGATTGATCTAATTATATGATACAATTACACAAACTGATACAATTATATGATAGCAAACCAACGATTTATGAAAAAAAAATTAATGGAAAAAGGGCGTTTAAATATTCGTCCTCACCTGAGAGAGAGAGATAACCAGAGTGAAATGAAATCCTGACAAAGTTCCAATAGAGGAAAAATTAGTAACCCTGTGTGGAAACTCAAAAAAAAACAAATTCGAGAATAATAAACACCATAGCCGACCAGATTGATTCCTAAACAAATCAAGGAAGGACGCAATTCAAATGCAGATACGAAGGAAGCCCTTCATCATTTCTTGGACGATTTGGCCATGTGGAATGAGTGCTGAGGACAAAACACGCTACAACCTCACATTTATGGAAAAATCATATATATAAACACATCGACATCGTATACTTACAGTAGGAGCCACGACTGAGAGTTTGTATGAAACGAATTAGTGGGAGTCGAGCGCTCTGTGTCATACACGATGAAATCGAATTGTATGCAGACTAGAAGAAAGAATGAGTGGCGCGAGGGAGAAAAATCCCATGCCAACACGACATCAACCAAAATACACACAAATTTTATCACGCCAGATAGGAATATTAATCCTGGTATGAGATGAAATGTAGAAATAATTCATCAACCAGGAAAAACAAAAAAAAAAAAATTATGTAAAGTCAAAATAACGAAGTTGTGTGGGTTGTATACCATAACCATGAGAAGTCTGGGGATTTCTATAAACCCTTCTAATTACAAACCACAGAGACTCATGAAAAACTTTGGAATCATTATACTGTGCCATAGAAAACTAGACGGGTTGACTTAAATAACATTGACGAAAAAAAAAATAACAATACGAGCCACACTACTTAGTATTTTGGAACCGAAAAATTCAATGCCTTTATTAAACAAGTTACGCAACAAATAGCATACCTTGGGTAATGAGGGAGGAGGCTTCGATGTGTGCCAAGCTCTCACCATAGTGCAGAGGCGGAACCTATACATCATCAGAGAAGGAGGCCAAAAGAAAAGCGCGCTGAGAACGGAGAGCAAAGAAATAAACCTGAATGGAGATGGTGTGTTTTATACAAATTGGAGCCATAAACCCTAGACGCATCCAACCGTCCAGGTGGCGACCATCATTCAATCCACACACGGATAGAGGAGCGACTGAATGATGTGACCCAGGCCATTTCACGTTAAACGTCTAGCGTACAAAGTTTATTACCAAACGTACCAGTGCATATAGGAGCCATTAAACAAGCTCGGTGATTCATCATTAACCCAAAATAAAATACCATATATTTGGATTCGGAGATCCGAAAGGAATAGAATGTAAATGCTCAAGTACATGGCTCGAATTGCAACGAGAATGAAACTCAATACAAGACAGACAAAGTACCTACTCTTAATAAATTGACATGAGACGCGGAACAATATATCAACATATCACTTGAACGACACGTATATCACGTAAGAACAGAGCATACGTCGCATTTAAAGTTGGGATGAAAAATCGAACCCATCATAAGGGTAATATAATAGCCACGTTGGAAAATATGGGTTGAAAATCCCATAGTATATAATGGAACGTGACCATAGCCACGATGTATAAACATGGGTGCAAACAAAGTTTATAAGTCCTATGACTAGGAATGTATAAACCATGGAAATGCTATAATACATATCATAATCGAACCTGGGGTTTAAATGGAACCAATAAACCCATAAAGAACAAGATTTTAATGATCTTAATAGAATGATAAGTGAAAATTTTAAAAAGAAGAGTTCAGAGAGCTAGCAAGTCTAAAGCGAACACCATTGGGAGTAGGTACCATTATGGATACAAATAAAATCTCTATTGAGACAAATTAAATTGTACTGATATAGCCAACATGAGGGGTGAACTGTCTGAATGTATGCGCTAGTTCGAGCAATAGGAATTAATGCATTAGTAAACGTACAAAAAAAAAAAAAAATGGTGGTGGAAAATGAGGTTCGTTACTATCTTTTAATTATTCTATGTTGCAGAATCTACAGTCAGCAGAGCACTGAGACCTTTCCCGAAGGGTGGGAATTTTTATTGAACCAAGTTTTGAATGAGGGAAAGGCATTCAAATGGTCATACGTGTTAGCTCGATAGTTAAGTATCCATGTAGGTAACACCCTGAATAATCCCAAGGGAGGGAAAAGTTATATTTTACATATTAGCATATCTAGTGGATGAAATATATTCTCAAAATTCAATCCCTGGAATGAATTGGACTTGGACACCATGAGACACTTCCATGCACATCCACTGCAAAATTCTCTCAAAGTGAAACCATAGAGGAGTGATGGAAAATATAACTAGCCACTTCCTCATTCCATTATACAGGTATATCTTTGAGGAAGAGCCACCTTGCATGTCACGTGGTGTAATGGAAGCAGTATCAGAGATATAGGATTGGTTTTCCTCACTAGATAACACCTTCCTTAGACTTTTCAGCGTGAAAAAGTTGCCATATATTTTTCCAAGGTATGCCATCGATAATCGTGTCATGTAAGAAGTTGCATATCATCTCTCCTCAGGGTTGTCAGCAACTTTGCATGAGAAGAAGAAATCACCTTGGCCAACTCTTCCTATGAAAACTATATTGTACATGATGAAGAACCTAAAATTTAATGATACTGAAGGAAAGGAAATAATAAATGTTACACTTGGTACTATAGAATTTATTCCATACAATCCCAAAAATATTTGTAAAGACCATTGTGTGAGAATTCATTTTCAGTGGTTAAGCCAGAGATTTAACTGGTCGGAGGAGGAACCATAGAATAATTTTTATAATGCCTCCAAGTCCCATGAGCCTGTAATTTTTGCAGGAACTTCACTAGTGACTCCACAGAAGGAAGGTACTCCAGAAGAAACCCCAAAAAAAACAAAAAGCCATGTGCGTGGAAAGCTAAGAAGGAAGGTTTCATATAGCCAAGTGGGAGAATGAAGCCGCAAGATGAAAGTGGATCCAGTTATTATTAAAGTGGTTATAGCAATAGAGGTAAGGAGGAAACAAAGGATGGAAGAAGCACAATGGAGGAATAGGGAAGATAAAAGAAGATTGGAGGAAGAAAATAAGAAACAAGAAGAAGAAGCAAGAATAAGAAGATATATGAAGTGTAATAGTAGAATAAATAACATAGTAACAATCTGAGGAACAAGAGCAGAACTGACAACCAGAGGAGGAGAGCGGACAAATGCAGGACAAGGAGCTTTCTCACCAGATCGAAAAATTGAATGAGATCAATGACATGGAGGGGGAACCAGAGCCACATAATCAATATGTCAACCTGATGCCAATCACACAACAAGTCAGTATTCAGTATCCACCCCCTCTAGCGGCAGAGTTAGCTCCAAGCGAGGAATAGGAAGTAGTTCATCTTGATGATGATCTGATTATGGACACGTACAATATGTCTTACGTTGAAATTCAGAAAAATAAAATAAAATATATGTGTGTGTGTGTGTGTGTGTGTGTGTGTGTGTGTGTGTGTGTATAAGAACGTAAGAAAAATGTTCTAGATGACCTCACATATTCTAAATATATTATATAAAGGGTGATTTTGGTGGACACCGGGAAGAATACCAATTCCATTGTCGCAGCTAACTTGGCCTTCGCAAGTGTAACAAAGTAAAACACTGAGTATTTGATGGTCAAGAACAAACAATTTGTAAATAAGTTGCAGGATGTTAGGAAAGAGGTTGAACAACTTTGAGAAGAAACTTAGAATGTAGCTTCCATACAAGTCCATCTAGAGGAACTGAAGGCAACAATATTCATGGAAGCATCTACACTCAGAGAGACCATGAATAATCATTATTAAGATATATTTATTGTGCATAAGGTAGTGGTTCACTTGCATGGATTGCAGCATAAGTGTAAATATTATGTTAAGACCTTTAGAGATGTACAAGAATTCAGTTATACCATGTATGAATGTTCAATGCGATACAAAGGGGCACCTCTTCAACTGGGAAAGAAAAAAAAGTAGGAGGAAGAGCTAGAGAAGGAAAAGCTTCAAATGCTCATCCAAAATAAAAAAACAACTCACCTCGTCAATTGCTAGCATTAAGGACTCGTATGCACGACTGTATAACAATGTGGATTTCTTGGTGAAGTCCCATAGGATTCCATTACTTGGCTCGCTCATTGAAACCAAGTACAGGAACCAGTACAAGCAGGAGATATATGAGTACTTAGAGCAATGGAGATAGATTGCCACTAGAGAATATCTTGAACTAAAAAGGAAAAATATGTAGAAGTACATAGGTGGCCCTGTCTAAATCAACATGATGTTGCTCATGTTAAATATGAGAGTACAGACTGGTTACAAGGCAGTGTAAGTAGATGACATGAAGGATAGAGTTCGCTTCCATCTTGACATCATCCAAGAGTTTGAAGGACTCATTGCAGAATACAGAGATTGGCATTGTTACGTGACCAAGAAACATAAAATGCAAGTCGTTGAGCTAGAGTTTACCCAAACTAAATCATGATATGTTTTTTCCTATTTTTTTGTTTATTTGGATCTACCAAATTTTATCCTATATGGGTACGATTAAATTGTAATATTATTTTTTAAATAATTTGTAAGTGAAATTCCAAGTGTCAATTGTGGAATGTGAAGATGTAATATCTCTCAATTTTTTTTTTATTTTTTTTTTCATAAGTCTTCCTTATTTAGAAGAGACTCAAATTTCGATTTACTTATTACTAAATTCCATTACTGTCCTCCACCATGTTTCATTTTAACTTCTTTTAAAATTTTCATTTTCATGATTAACAGTTAAATGTTTTCCATACAACTATTTCACTTTACATGGTTGATATAATCACATATAAATTTTATATTATCATATATACATATTATAGGGATGAAAGTTACTTTACCCTACGAATATATATATATATATATATATATATTTAAATCAACCAGTCGATTTTCATTGTTAACAATCTCCTATTGATCTATTTTATAACTGTGTCTATTATGAAAAACGAACTCATACGATATTTATTTATCGTAAGTTCCATTGGAACCATAGTTTAATGGGAGATCATATTACCATTTAAAACTATGCCTATAGTCTTTGGTATCAATCCCAATCAATTTCTTTTGATATGACTTGTACTTCTCTCATATGTTACAACTATTAGTACATATTAATTTTTAAATGGAAAGATCTTTTGAGTTTCCCAACGTATTAATGAACTCTGTACTATGATAACACAAATATATATATATATATATATATATATTTCTTGGTTACCATCCCGCTCTATTTACAATAAGATTCATCGAGATTTTGATGGTACTGTTTAGGGTTTCCATTAATGCTTCATACTTGGTCTTTCAATTTCATCAGCGATGAACTCGAGACTTCTGCTACCTCCATTTTTATATTGTAATGTGATACGATTACCGCAGTTTTCACCACCTGTAGGACGATTATCCATTAGGGTTTTGCACATACATTCGATATTAAAGGGAATTTTCTACGGTTTCCATTTCATTTTCCATTCCTGTTTTTCACAAGACGGATTATCTTCCTCCAGAATATTTCTCGCCTTATACTCAATGCGTCCATCACTTACATCGGTGGTCATGGTATTAACCCAAGTAATACATATTTATTTTATCAGTTACAAACTATATTTTTGGTTTCATTTGATTTATGTTAACTCAGTTTATCGATTTTTTTTATATATATTTCGAATCGATTTCATGGACCTCTCTGTTGCGATTTGGTTTATTTTGTAGCGCCCTCTCTGTATCACCGCGCTCACTTATCTAAGCTTCTGTTCATAGGAGTCTTTGGCTTCACGTTTCTCATCTAAGTAATGTTCGTTCTGATTTCTATACTCTGTGTTTTTATAATGGATAGTGTCTTCATAAATTCTTATATGAATGTTATGACTTACCCATAGTCCTTTTCATTGTTACAGGTAAAAGAATGAAGTTATAATTCCATCCTTACGTTTCACAGGTAATATAATTTTTATCCATGGGTTTAGCATAGATATATATAATTTTTGTTTTCATTTTACTAATTTTCATTTACCCATTTAATTTAGGGTTCTTATAACTCCCTTTTGGGGTTTGATTTTAGGTATGCGTAAATCCGTTTATCATTATGGCAAGATATTCATGCTACAGGCTTTTAATTTCTCATTCTAACCGTGAAGAATTCCATTCTCCAGGTTTGAGCTTCGTACTCTCTAAGGAGTATATGAACATTTCGGCCTCATGTATGTTTTAACAGAGCTCGAATTTCATATTCGAGGGTTTTAAAATTTTATATTATGATGATGAGACAATTATCCGAATGGAAGCTTTGTAATCATTCTCTTATATGGACTGTGTTTTCCACATTTAACTGATCGTTTTATACCCAAAAATTTGGGTTAAATTTTGATTTTCGTTGAGTTGTAATTTATTAAAATATTTCGAATCTACACATTCTCTACTATCTTATAAATGCTATATGTTTATAGTTGTGCCATACTGATAATTATATATTTAATATAACAGTAATAATTTATGCAAAGCTATTCCTACATAATGATGAGGATAATCGTTGCTCTGGTTATTACTCGTCTTTAGATTTGTTTTACCTCGTTTTTACCAAACTCATTTAGACTCATTTTTCTACAGAGTCGTTCTAATTTTTATATTTCAAAGTAAGATTTTATCATAATACCAACTATTATGTCTCTATTGAATAGATTTTCAACTTTTCGATTAGGATTTCCGTTTACCTATCTTAACCCTTCTGTTGATTTAAAAAGGGAAATAGTTCCTCTTGTATATTGATATAATAGTCTCTTTGAATTATTCATATGTAGAATAAATCTCGAAAATTTCAACATACATATATGTATTATTTAGTTTTAAATCCTAACTATACCATATTCAGAAAGGTTTATATATATTCTGATATTATTGCAGAATAAAGTTATATTTTCATATTTCATTTGTTTGTTAATTTTTTGTTAATTTCATTTTATAGAGACTTTGCTAACTATACAAAAGTTTAACTGATTTTTTCTTGAAGAAATTTCACTGTTACTTTAGATAATTCTCTGTTCAGAATTTCAAACCAAAATTTGTTTGGTTTTTCTTTTGAAGATATATGTACAGATAAATTCTTTTATTTTAATGAATTTCTGTAGTACTTTTCAGAATATGAGTTTTATTGAAATTCTATTTTTTCCAAGTTTGAAATATTATTAGTTTGACACAGAATAGAAATTTCAGAAGTAGTTTCCAGAACTTCATTATCAAAAATTTGCCTAATAATTGTGAAATGTCAAAACAATTCTATAGATCAACTTTATAAATTTCCTAATTTCACCTTTATCCTTCTGGGATTAAGAAATTTAATGTACATTTCTGATATAATCTAACTTTATACTGTGTTACCTGTTACTCTAGAAATTTAGAATACAGTTCTGGTTCCATAATTTCTTCTACTAGCTATTATTTTTATATTTTTGTATAAGTATACACATTTAAAATTTAAACAAAAATAAGCTAATCTCCAGATCTAAGTATATGTCTTAGACATTCTGGTAGATGGTTATTTTTTATTAAGAACCATGCAACTATACAGATTTGAATTATTCTATATACAAATCTGTTAAATGCATGGAATTTAAATATGTAACCAGAATAACTATAGCTACCTAACTATTTGGTTATTCAGATAATTATTCACCATTTATTTATTTATACAGTCATCTTCAGTTTCTCAATAATTTGTCACAACACAATTAGAGTTAAAACTTTTAGAGCGCATACCAAATTTTGTCTATGACCAATCCTCCCAACCACAGAATTCTTCTATCTCCAGAATTCACCCCCGAGTTGAGATCCTTCCCCAAGAATAGAACAACCTTAGTCTGTTATGGAGCATCTTATTTAAGCTATGCGTTCCCTAAGCCTATTTCCAAATTCTACGTCCAGAATTTTTAGGATGCTTTCTTCCTATTTTTGCATAGGCTTCCCTCAATGAGGTACTTTAAAGCTGCTTTCTCTACTTTTCCAGCTTTTTCACCTCTTCCAAATTTCTTTCCTCTTCATTGGGGAATTTATATTTTTCCTCTTTAATCTAATTTAGCATTTTTCCTTTCAAGGCTTTTTGAAAGGTTTTGGGAAAGTCTTAACCTTATCCATATCCTCATGTATCAGGCTTATGATCTCCAATCTCATCTGGTCATGGTGCACACATAAATATTCCATTTATTTTCATTAATAAATATTTAAATAAAATCCACACAATAATTCTCCATTGGGGTCTGCTCCCCTTTGGATTTTTGTTCAAATGTCTAACTTACAAAGCATAGAAACTAGGGGTGTTACACATTCCCCCTCTAAAAGCAAACATCGTCCTCAGTGTTAACAGACTATCTACTATAGTTCATTATGAAAATAAAGATGGATATTTTTCCATCATCTAAGCTTCTCTTTCCCATGTAGCCTCTTCAGCAATAAATTGTTTCCACTACACTTTTACTCTGGCTACTGTTCTATTTATCAATTCAATTTCTTCCTGCTCCAATATTTGAAGCGGCTCTGGAAGGAACTCCCCTTCTGGTTCCACTTGTATCACATTCCAATCAACAATATGAGAAGCATCATGTACATATCTTTTTAATAACGAAACATGAAACACATCATGAACTTTAACATGGAGGGGTAAGGCCAATTTATAAGCCACTGGTCCCACCCTTTCTAAGACTTGAAAATGCCCACAGTATCTAGGAGCCAATTTTGCACAACTTCCAGTATGCAGAGTGCTCTTTTTTGGTTTTATCTATAGATATACATGGTCACCCACTTTGTACTCTCGATGAACCCTCTTCTTGTCAGCATAACTTTTCTGTCAATCTTGAGCTATCTTGATGTTTTTCTGTATTTGTTTGACAATCCTTTCCATTTCTTGTAGAGCATCTGGCCCAAGTATTAACTTATCTTCTGGTTGGCTCCAGCTTAAAGGATTGTGGCACTTTCTTCCATAGAGTGTCTCAAGTGGACTCATTCTGATGGAAGATTGGTAGCTATTATTATAAGAAAATTCGACTAAATGTAAATAGTCTTCCCATTTAGTTGGCCTATCCATCACATACATTCTGAGCATATCCTCCAGAATTTGATTTTTTCTCTCAGTTTGACCATCTGTCTGAGGGTGATAGGCAATACTAAAATTCAATTCAGTGCCCATGCCTCCAAATAGACTCTTCCAGAAGGCTGCTGTGGACTTAGCGTCTCTATCGGAAATAATCATTTTTGGAACCCCGTGTAACTTTACAATTTCCTTCATGAACACATTTGCTACTTGGGCTGTCCCAAAAGTAGATTTCACAAGTATGAAATGTGCAGCCTTTGTTAAAGTATCTACCACTACCATTACTGAGTCATGCTGGTACTTTGTTCTGGGTAACCCGGTTATAAAATCTATAGAAAAATTTTCCCATTTCCATTCTGCAATTGGTAAGGGATTTAGAAGGCCAGCTGGATGCTGATGTTCAACTTTCACTAGTTGACATTCCATGCATCTGGCTAAGTAGTTGCCCACGTCTTCTTTTCATTCCTGGCCAAAATAATTTCTTTCTCAAGGTTGTAAGTAGGTTCTCATATCCAGGGTGTCCTGAATAAGTTTGTTTATGATATTCATCAAGAATGTCCTTTTTCAAAGAATCTACTTTGGGGATATACAATCTGTTTCTATAACAGATCAGCCCTTTCTAATTTTGGGTGTATCCAACCATTTCCTTTTTCATCACTTGAATTTTCATTTTCTCATAGTTGGGATCTTGATCTGCTACCCTTTTTACTAATCCTTCTAAGTCAAAACTGGCACTAATCCCAATGATACTTATGTTTTGGCAAGCATTTCTGCTTAGAGCATCAGCAATTTTGTTTTCTTTTCCTTTGATATGTTTTATTTCCATATCAAATTCACTTAGAAAATACAGCCATCTAGCTTGTCGAGAATTCAAATATTCTTGAGCAAAGAAATACTTGAGACTGATATGATCTGTCATCAATATAATTTTTTTTCTGAGTAGATAGTGTCGCCACATCTTCAAGGCATGAATTACAGCAGCTAACTCAAGATCATATACACTATAATTATGTTCATGTTTCTTAAGTTTTCTAGATTCATATGCAATAACAAAATTCTCTTGCAACAGAACTCCTCCCAATCCCTCTCCACACGCATCAGTACACACTACAAAATCTTTATCAAGATCTGCAATCTTCAGTATAGGTGTTGTAGTAATTTTTAATTTCAGTTGTTAAAAGCTATTTTGGCATTTTTCAATCCACTCAAATTTTGTGCCTTTCCTATGTAGTGAAGTTATGGGTTATGCTATTGTAGAAAATATTTCTACAAATCGTCGGTAATATCCAGCAACCCCATAAATGATCTTACCACTGAGACATCAGTCGGCACCGACCACTCTCTAATGGACTTTATTTTCTCAGGGTCAACAACCAATCCTTGTTCTAAAATTATATGCCACAAATATTGAATTGTATCCTTATAAAATTCACATTTTCTAAACTTGGCGTACTACTGATTCTCCTTAAGAGTCTGCAACACAATTCTAAGGTGTTATTTATGTTCTGCCTCACTTTTTGAATAGATTAGAATGTCATCTATAAATAATAGTACGAATTTATCTAAGTATTTATTCAGGACGTTATTCATTAAACACATAAAAATGGCAGGGGCATTTGTCAAACCAAAAGGTAGGACTACAAATTCGTAGTGACCATACCTGGTTCGAATGTTTGTTTTACTGATATCTTCCTCCTTAATTCTAAGTTGGTGATAACCAGTCCTTAAGTCAATCTTAGAGAATATTGAAACTCCTCTCACCTGATCAAAAAGGTCATCTATTCTAGGCAATTGATACCTATTTTTGATTATTAACTTATTCAGTTGACGATAGTAAATACACATTCTGAAGGTTCCATCCTTCTTTTTCACGAATAGCACCAGTGCTCTCCAAGGAGATACACTCGGTCTGATGTAACCTTTGTCCAACAATTCTTGTGATTGCATTTTTTACTCCATGAGTTCAGGGGGGCTCATCCGGTAAGGGGCTCTAGAAATTGGTGTTGCCCCTGGCACCAAATCGATTGAAAAATCGATCTCTCTCTTGGGGGGGAGATGAGGAATCTCATCCGGAAATACTTCCTTAAATTCTCTTATCACTGGTAAGGTGTCTAATAAGTTTACCTCTGGTTGTTGTTCTAATTCTACAACATGTATATAATATACTTGATACCCCTTCCTAGCAGTTCTTTTTAACTGAAGGGCTGAGATCTGCCTTACAGAAATAGGTTTCAGTTTCCCCTTTAGTATGAATGGTTTTCCTTTAGCATCTATACAGTGCAAAGTTTTGTCCCAACAATTCAGCATACTCTTTTTCTTTTCTAACCAGTCCATTCCTATCAATAAATCATAGGAACCTAATGGAAAAATGTTTAAATCTACCTCTGTATGATAATCATTCAATTTAATAGCTGTTAGATAGCTTATAAGTTACCTTGCGTTTGGTTCCGGTAGCTAACTGTACCAACCAAGGCTGTTGAAACTTTTATGTTCTGAGTTTACATTTTTCTACAACTTGTGGACTAATATAACTCAAAGAAGCGCCCGGGTCAATTAAGACAATAATATATTGGTCAGAAATTTTACCTTCCATCTCGACCATAGTAGACTGGTGTTCTGCTTGTCGGTTCTCTAAGGCTGCACTGATAGTGGGGATATTCCTTGCTATGTCATTCACTGTGGTAGCTTCTTTATCTATCATAACCATCTGAATGTTTCGATGGGGACAGTCCCTCAAAATATGAGGTTCTCCATAGCCCCAACACTTCAATGGTTCTCTCATTTTCACTGTTCCTTCCTTCTTATTATTTTCATTCATAGTTTTAGAACTAGTTTGAGATTGAGCAGTTTGGTTGTCATTTGGTTTATTAAATTTCTTTCTCTGATGGTTCCTACCAAAATTTTTCAAGTAAGCTGGTTTCTGTCTCTTTCCACTGACATCACCTTTATTTGCCCATTTCTTTCCTTGGTCCATTTTACCATGAAACTGCTGATAAAATAATCTGGCCTTCCTCACAACCTCATCCATTGTTTTTGGATTATCGAACTCTATTTTCTCCTTGTACATAGTAGGCAAACAATTCAAAAATATTTGTACCTTTGCTTTCTCCTCACGAATGTAAGGAACATATCATAACAGATTTGTGAACTTGGTGACAAACTCATATATGGTGAGCTTTCCCAGTCTGAGTTCATGAAACTCTTTTGCTTTGTCATCATAATAGCATTCGTTCAAGTACTAGTTTTTAAAATTGACTTGAAAATCTTCCCAAGTCACTGTTTTTTCATCAATGGCATGAACCATTTTTTTCCCTCCCACCACAAGGTAGCCTTACCTTGCAGTTGGTAGATAGCTAATCTAGCCCTCAGATTGCTTTCATACTCGTAGACCTGAAAATATTTAATCATGTTTAACAACCATGCCTTAGCATCTTCCTCCTTCTCTCCATCATAGGAGGGAGCTTTTATTTTTTGGAATTCACCCTATAATTCATTCTTCTGCCTAGACTATTGTCTAGTGGTGTCATCTTCTTCAGAATCATCTGAGAAATTTATCCTGCCTTTTCTCTTCCTCCCGAAACCTTCACCTTCTTGGTTGTTCCGCGAATTTAGTTCTCTTATCAGTTTTTCTTGCTCCTCACTGGCTAAAGTTAGCCTGTCATTCTGGCTTCTTAGCTGGGCCATATCCTGTTGCATCCTGTGCAACATAGCCATCAAAGGAGCATTGGGATCTGGCGTGTTATCTCCACCACCCAGATCGACATAGAGTTCATCTTCTTCAGCCATTTAATTTTCAGTTTCAGTACCTTTTTACTGTAAAACAAAATAACATCAGTAACACTTTTTTTTCAAAAAAAAAAAATTCATAACAGTGAGCACAAAAATAGCCCATTTTTCCAACTTGGGCTCTGATACCATTTGTAATATCTCTCAAATATATATATATTAAATTTATTTATTTATTTTTTCCATAAGTCTTCCTTATTTAGAAGAGACTCAAATTTCGATTTACTTATTACAAAATTCCCTTACTATCCTCCACCATGTTCATTTTAACTTCTTTTAAAATTTTCATTTTCATGATTAATAGTTAAATGTTTTCCATACAACTATTTCACTTTACATGGTTGATATAATCGCATATAAATTTTATATTATCATATATACATATTATAGGGATCAACCTTACTTTATTTTATTTAATATATATATATATATATATATATATATATATATATATATATATATATATATATATATATATATATATATATATATATATATATAGATATATTTATTTATTTATTTATTTATTTATTTATTTAAATCAACCAGTTGATTTTCATTGTTAACAATTTCCTATTGATCTATTTTATAACTGTGTCTATTATGACAAACGAATTCATATGATATTGATTTATCATAAGTTCCATTGGAACCATAGTTTAATGGGAGATCGTATTACCATTTAAAACTATGCCTATAGTCTTTGGTATCAATCCCAATCAATTTCTTTTGATATGACTTGTACTTCTCTCATACGTTACAACTATTAGTACATATTAATTTTTAAATGGAAAGATCTTTTGAGTTTCCCAACGTATTAATTAACTTTGTACTATGATAACACAAATATATATATTTCTTGGTTACCATCCGGCTCTGTTTACGATAATATTCAACGGGATTTTGATGGTATTGTTTAGGGTTTTCATTAATGCTTCGTACTTGGTCTTTTAATTTCATCAGCGATGAACTTGAGACTTCTGCTACCTCCATTTTTCTATTGTAATGTGATACAATTACCGCATATTTCACCACCTGTAGGGCGATTATCCATTAGGGTTTTGCACATACATTTGATATTAAAGGGAATTTTCTACGGTTTCCATTTCATTTGCCCTTCCTGTTTTTCACAAGACGGATTCTCTTCCTCCAGAAGATTGCTCACCTTATATTCAATGTGTCGATCACTTACATCGGTGGTCATGTTATTAACCCAGGTAATACAGATTTATTTTATCAGTTACGAACTAGATTTTTGGTTGCATTCGATTTCTGTTAACTCAGTTTATCGATTTTTTTGATATATATTTCAAATCAATTTCATGGACCTCTCTGTTTCAATTTGGTTTATTTTGTAGCGCCCTCTCTGTATCACTGCGCTCACTTAGTGAAGCTTCTGTTCATAGGAGTCTTTGGCTTCACGTTTCTCATCTAAGTAATGTTCGTTCTGATTTGTATACTCTGCATTTTGATAATGGATAGTGTCTTCATAAATTCTTATATGAATGTTATGACTTACCCATAGTTCTTTTCATTGTTACAGGTAGAAGAATGAAGTTATAATTCCATCCTTACGTTTCACAGGTAATATAATTTTTATCCATGGGTTTAGCATAGATATATATAATTGTTGTTTTCATTTTACTAATTTTCATTTACCCATTTAATTTTGGATTCTTCTGACTCCCTTTTGGGGTTTGATTTCAGGTATGCGTAAAGTCGTTTATCATTATGGCAAGATATTCATGCTACAGGCTTTTAATTTCTCATTCTAACCGTGAAGAATGCCATTCTCTAGGTTTGAGCTTCGTACTCTCTGAGGAGTATATGAACATTTCGGCCTCCTGTATGTTTTAGCAGACCTCGAATTTCATATTTGAGGGTTTTAAATTTTTATATTATGATGATGAGACAATTATCCGAATGGAAGCTTTGTAATCATTCGCTTATATGGACTGTGTTTTCCACATTTAACTTATCGTTTTATACCCAAAACTTTGGGTTAAATTTTGATTTTCATTGAGTTGTAATTTATTAAAATATTTTGAGTCTACACATTCTCTACTGTCTTCTAAATGCTATATGTTTATAGTTGTGTCATACTGATAATTATATATTTAATATAACAGTAATAATTTACGCAAAGCTGTTCCTGCATAATGTTGAGGATAATCGTTCCTCTGGTTATTACTCATATTTAGATTTGTTTTACTTCATTTTTACCAGACTCATTTAGACTCATTTTTCTACAAAGTCATTCTAATTTTTATATTTCAAAGTAAGCTTTTATCGTAATACCAACTATTATATCTCTATTGAATAGATTTTCAACTTGTCGATTAGGATTTCTATTTACCTTTCCTAACCCTTCTGTTGATTTAAAAAGGGAAATAATTCCTCTTTTATATTGATATAATAGTCTCTTTGACTTATTCATATGTAGAATAAATCTCGAAAATTTCAACATACATATATGTATTATTTAGTTTTAATTCCTGACTATACCATATTTAGAAAGGTTTATATATATTCTGATATTATTGCTGAATAAAGTTATATTTTCATATTTCATTTGTTTGTTAAATTTTTTTTAATTTCATTTTACAGAGACTTTGCTAACTATACAGAAGTTTAACTGAATTTTTCTTGAAGAAATTTCACTGTTACTTTAGATAATTCTCTATTCAGAATTTCAAACCAAAATTTGTTTGGTTTTTTTTTTGAAGATATATGTACAGATAAATCCTTTTATTTTAATGAATTTTTGTAGTACTTTTCAGAATATGAATTTTATTGAAATTATATTATTTCCAAGTTTGAAATATTATTAGTTTGAGACAGAATAGCAATTTCATAAGTAGTTTCCAGAACTTCATTATCATAAATTTTCCTAATAATTGTGAAATGTCAGAACAGTTCTATAGATCAACTTTATAAATTTCCTAATTTCACCTTTATCCTTCTGGGATTAAGAAATTTAATGTACATTTCTTATATAATCTAACTTTATACTGTGTTACATGTTACTCTAGAAATTTAGAATACAGTTCTCGTTCCATAATTTCTTCTACTAGCTATCATTTTTATATTTTTGTATAAGTATACACATTTAAAATTTATTCGAAAATAAACTAATCTCCAGATCTAAGTATATGTCTTAGACATTCTGGAAGATGGTTATTTTTTATTAAGAACCATGCAACTATACATATTTCAATTATTTTATATGCAAATCTGTTAAATGCATGGAATTTAAATATGTAACCAGAATAAATATAGCTACCTAACTATTTGGTTATTCAGATAATTATTCACCATTTATTTATTTATACACTCATCTTCAGTTTCTCAATAATTTGTCACAGCACAATTAGAGTTACAACTTTTAGAGTGCATACCAAATTTTGTCTATGACCAATCCTCCCAACCATATAATTCTTCTATCTCCAGAATTCACCCCTGAGCTGAGATCCTTCCCCAAGAACAGACCAACCTCAGTATGTTCTGGAGTAGCTTATTTAAGCTATGCTTTCCCTAAGCCTGTTTCCAAATCCTGCGTCCAGAATTTTTGGGATGCTTTCTTCCTATTTTTGCCTAGGCTTCCCTCAATGAGGTACTTTAAAGTTGCTTTCTCTACTTTTCCAGATTTTCATATCTTCCCAATTTCTTTCCTCTTCATTGGGGAATTTATATTTTTCCTCTTTAATCTAATTTAGCATTTTTCCTTTCAAGGCTTTTTGAAAGGTTTTGGGAAAGTCTTAACCTTATCCATATCCTCATGGATCAGGCTTATGATCTCCAATCTCATCTGGTCATAGTGCACACATAAATATTCCATTTATTTTCATTAATAAATATTTAAATAAAATCCACACAATAATTCTCCATTGGGGTCCATTCCCCTTTAGATTTTTGTTCAAATGTCTAACTTAAAAAGCATAGAAACTAGGGGTGTTACAGAAGAGTCATGTGTAATGTAATTAAATAGTCATTTGTAGAGAATTTGAAGAGTCATGAGGGAAGTCCAAGAGTCACAAAGTGGAAGGTGAAGAGTCACCCCCTTGGACATAAATACATCCTCATAACTCATGTAAAGGGATTTTCGGAGCCAAGATTTTGGCTAGGATCAGGCTTAGAATTAGGAGCTTAGGAGTTTTGATAGAGCCTTGGCTTCTCCCTAGCATAGAGGGAGTATCTTTCTTTGGAGGAGCAGGTGTTGACTTCATGTTTCACTATTAGAGCTAGTGGCCAATCAATGGTATATCGATTATTGGAACTTTCAATTTAATAAAAGCTTGGAGATGGCACGTTTTCATGCATATGTTGTGAATATATTATGACTATTGTTGTTTTATTTTCAATGTATGTTATTTCACTTACACTTATGCCTATGAAATATTTCATTCGCATTGGTATGAATCTTGTTGAATGTATGTTGTTGTATGATTCCATCACTGTTAACTTGTGAACTATTCCATATATTAGCTTGTGATGTATTTATGTGCATGTGTTCCTTTTAAATTTTGTAGTATTGCAGGCTTCTAAGGGTCTCAATCATTTTCCTGTCATGTTTTATGACCTTCATGCATTACACTTGAATTTCCATAGAGTACACTTGTTCTCACTAAAGTCACCATACATCACTCTATGTGTTATTGCAACCAAGGCACATCATTAAATCCTACTGCATCGTCATCTAAGTTTTATTTTGGATGGGAATCCTACACTAAATTGTACGAGGTCTAAATAGGAATTCATATCAGGGAGATCCCCTTATTTTTAGCAGTTCCAACAATGTCAACACCAAGGATTTGGGGAAAATGCATTGGTTCTCATTGTAAAAAAATTTGGTTGTATTTTCTACAGGAAAGGTCCATGTCAAAGAATCTCATGAATCCAAATGCACATGATAAACAAAGTAATACAATAATAATAGTAGTGATGTAGGTTCTATTGGGATTGCCACCATTTTTTGCCCTTAAATTATAATTTCCTTTAAGAAATATATATTCATTCTATGTGGTAAAAAATCATAAATCTTACATAGATAAATATTCTAGTGGTGTATATAGACCAAGGTCCACACCTTTCCAAATAACTTATAATTATGGAAAAAATTTATTTGACCTAAAAATAAATAAATCACATTCATTATTTCTCAATAAGGTGAGGAATTTTCAATTTAACAAAATGAGGACCAATCAAACTTTCAAATATTATTATCCTAAAATCACAAGGAAGGAAGATACAACTTCAAAATCATTTTAAGGTACCAACAATGAAAATTCCTAGTTCATAAATGAGATATCATACTAGAAAAGATAAGACACATGTATGGATACAATAAAATATTAATTCTAATTCCTCAATTCCATAGAGGATACAAAGAGGAAAATATGAAATTATATAATGTGCACTATCACTAACAAAATTAATTAAATTTTATAGGTTCAATAATTCAAAATAAAAAATATTTTTCTATTTGTTTATCCAAATTATATTCATAATTTGTAACAAGAATGATGTGATAATTAATAAATATCGAAAGTAGTCCCTTATCCGAATGTAAGGAATATAATAAAAGAATTAAATAGTCTTAATAACTTTCAACCCACTCGTACATATTTCATTGTAGAAATCCACCCCCTAGACATGTTATGATAATACAAGGATGAAATAGGAACATTTGTTTTCAGTTTAGCCTACAAGGAATTCAAATCATGTTGATTCACACTGTTAAGTTTTGAAACATATAGATCAAATTCATGCACCTACATTACTTTCCTCGCAAAACATAAGAGTACTTCCTTCTCTACTTTGTAATAACTTATAATTATCTCCTTCTAGTGATTTTTTTGAATACGTACAAAGCTCCAACAGATGTCACAAAACTTCCCTGTGTATGTCTTAGATTTGTGGCTCTTTTAGCAACAATATATCGCTTATTTTCATTGCAAGTAATTGGAATGAGGGAGATCAATCTGAACTTCTCTTTGAAGGACAAGCCATTGCACACCAAAACCTACAAATAAAAAAAATCAAACTACATCAATTTTACTTTGTTGCAGAAGTAATTGCCAGAAATGCGTAATTGTTAAAAACACCTGATTTTAAAACGCATTTTCTGAGCAAACCGAGGCGAATTAGAAAAAAATAAAACATGGGTTTTTTCGGGACCGAGGTGAGTCACGCAACCATATAATAATTTGTAGGATTTTGTAGAAATTTGGTAGAAATCCAAGGTTCTTCGGAGCTTCATTTTGAAGATTACGTGAGGAAAAAATGATTTGTTTTGAACTATTTAAACATGGCAAGTTGAAAGTAGAAGAATCCAAGTGAATAACAAATTCTGCTTCACATGGAATGTGGTCTAAGAGTCCAATTTCATTTAATAAAATTGATTTTAGACACATATGTGTCTCATCATTAAAAAAAAAAAAAATTATATATATATATATATAAATGAAATAAAAAAAAAAAAAATTGTATATACAATCGATTTATTGAAGCAATTTATAAGGAAAAAAAATACTTGCAAAATTTGATTGAAATAATTTTTTTGTGCAAGTACTTTTTTTCATTGCTTCAAATATTTTTTACTTTTGTAGCACAGATCATGATTCAATTTGATAGTGACTTGAAAAACAATTGCAAAATTATTTAAATGATTTCTGAACATTTGGCATTAATATTTTTGTTGTGTATTTTTCTATGAAGTTTTAACTTACAGGACACATCAGATCTTTGTGATGCTAATCGTTTTACTGAGAAAAAGTGCATGAAGTCATCCGACAACAAGGAGTTGATTTATTTTTCATCGTTATTATTTAAAAATAGATTGTTATAAATATCATGAATTGGACTGAATATAAAAACTTTTGATTTTCCTTAATCTATTTCATTTGACATTTAATTTTTTCGTAAGAATCAGAAATAAATTAGCTACTTCTTTTTTAACACACTTATGTTCTTTATGTCAAGTTTTTTTTTTGCAGGTTTAGGATGATTGAATGATCAACAAGAAGATTAAATTGTGATGACAATTGGTCTTCAAAAGACCAATTTCATGAGAAACATAAGAACAAGTCCATGTCCATATTCATCAAGACCATTACTCTTCCTCCCTTTTGAATTATAAATCCAACCAAGAACTTTAAATCAAGCTACAATTATTTTCCAAGCAAAAGTCAGTTGTTCATTTTCCTTCATTCACATACACTTTCCATTAATTTTTGTCTACTCCACAAATAAAAGAAAGAAGCTCACCTACATGATTATTTCCCATTGCATTTTCCATTTTCCTTTTCCTATATTTTTCATTTTTTCAAATAAACCTTGCTTCAATGCAAATTATTGAGTCCATAGTCCTTTGAGTCTAAGTTCCTTGCAAAAACATCTTGAGGCTTGCATGCCTTAATGGCAATTCTTCTTACTCACGAACAATGGGAATACATTAATGTCCCTTGTTCATCGGATATTCTAGGTACTTGACAACAATAAAATTATTCGTACCTAGCAAGATGTGTTTGGGCACCTTCACTCTCATTGTAATCAATGGTGGGAGTTCTTGTGTTGACTAGTGGCATCCATTAATGGCCACTAAGTCAAAAATTTCCTGCTATGTTCGACATCAGAACATCTATTCACATAGCAGGAATTGTGCCAATGAGTTTTGAAGACATGAAGACTATCATTTTCAGCATTTTGGAGAAAATGAAGAAAATATGCAGCTGCAGAACCAGATGACAGCTACAGAATCAGAGAATAGCTGCAGAATCATATGGCAACTACAGAATCAAATGAAAACAATAGAATCAGCACCATTTCGTAGATAATTTAGCAGTTTTAGTAGAAGCAATAAAAATACATATTTACTCTTTTCTCCATAACTTGTACAACCACTTGAAGAAGATTATGATTAGAATTTTGCAGCCACCACACATGCAGCTCATCCAGTTTCAAAGGGTAAGTTAAGGTACGTCATTTTCTAAATTTTTTCCATAGAATTCCTTGAAAATCTAGAATGATAATTTTTGGAAAAAATAGTTATCTTCCTCATTTCATAAAATTGCCAATACCATCAGTTGGAGGGGGGGAATTCATTCATATTCATACTTTTCCCTATTCATATCACATTTAGAAACCCACATACTTCCAGAAGATATTAACTATCACATTATTATTATGAGCATACAATGGCTTTTCAAAAGTACTCAAAAGATAATTGGATACAAACACAATCACGGTTGTTACACAAGAACCAACCATGATGCAATCCAATAAAGGTATGCTTTGCAATAAAAATCAAATTATCATTATGCAAAGATCAATGGTCAAAATTGAATGCAACAACAAAACATGGTTGTAACACAAGAACCAACCATGTTGCAATTCAAGTAAAACACTTTGCAAAAGTATGAAGTTATCAAATGATATCACGCAAATTTAAGCCAAATCTCAAGGATAAAAAATAATTAATGTAATAGATTGCATGAGGACATGCAATAGCTTCAGTTGGGGGGTATGTTGGGCCTTGAAATTGTCATTCACTTCCATTACATTTTCACTTATATTTCCATATTATCACCTTCAATCCACCTCCATTTCATTAAATTTACCTTACCATTACCACTATTGGGTTACATTTATGGTTTTCCAATTTTTATTCATTCTTATCATTTTTAAGTGAGTTTGTGGTTAAAAATTAGAAAATAATGTGCATATTCTTATACCTAACAAGTGGGATGAGATTATTGCCATGTGTAGGTCAAAAGGGAGCTTCTAAAAGACCTTTATGTGGCATCCCAAAACCAAATTCGAATTTAAGTAGAGAATATCGTGGAATCATGAGGATATGTGTCTAATTTCATATTTGTATTAAAACTCTAAGAAGACATGTGTATTATCATTTCCTATTTTGATTGTAACTCTAAGATATAGGGAGATTTTCATGGACTATCATTAATAAGATAAATTCTCATATTTTTGTATAAATAAGGAAATATTTCTCCTATCAAAGGATGTGAAAAATAGGAGAAGAAGAGAAATAATTATAGAATGTTTTGTAACCAGGTTGAGATGGAATGGGATGTAAAGTGAAGAGCTATTGATGTAATGAGATTAGGAGTGTAGATTTCCACTATGTAAGTTGTGAGTTTATCAATAAAGAAAGTTATTTTATATTATTGAGTTTCAGAATGAGAAGTTTTGCGAGTTGGAATGCTATTGGAAAATGGAAGAGCCCCCATCAACCATGTGCATCTCCTTATAAATTTGTAAGATTAATTAGTTTGTTTTACTTGGATTCATGCAAATAGTTTAGTTTTCCATTGCAATTGTTATTTTATTTTCAAATGTATATTTACTTCATTGTGTAATCTTATGTTTCCGAATATGCATCTCAAGAAAGTAGTGTCTTATCTATTTTCCAAAATTGGCTTGCTTCGGAGCAATAAAAATTCACAGTTATCTAGTTTTCTTTACTGTTCTATCACTTAATTTCTTATATTAGAACTATCAATTAGTTGTCTCAATGGATATTCCTAAAAGTCATTTCAAGAATATAGTTTTAAACTGAATTATTGAATATCTAATTCATAAATTTATTGAGATTATTCTGCACATTTTTACTCGCTCTCTAGGAATTTAGAAACTAAGGTATAATTGACTTCTTACACATCATCTCAAGAGGGTAATACTTCACATTAAATGTTTGGGAAAATAAAATATACATTAGTTGTTTACAGTCAGCTTTACATGCTTTCACATTTTTCTTCTAGATACTCATTTAGTTGCATCACTGCTATTCCTAAAGATCATTCCAAGGAGATTGATTTAATCATATTTAAAAATTGAATGATTGAATGTTTAATGAATGCAATTACTTAGTTACGTTCTTCATGTTTTATTTGGTTTTCTAGATCATTAGGTATAATTGGTTACTTAACACAATATCAAGAAGATCACACTTCATAACTGAATGTTGGAGTAGCTAAAGATGCATTAGATGTTTTTCTCTGCATACTTTGCTTACTATTTTAGGACATTAGAAGTTAAAGTACAGAAAGCTGCTTAACACATCATCTCAAGAAGTTCATATTTCATAATTGAATGTTGGAGTAACTTGAAGTACAATTAGTTGATTTCATTTTCTGTCTTTACTTTCAAGCACTGCAATTCATTCTTAGCTTTAAGACTTAAATCCATAGAATAGGACTAATGATAAGATAAAATATATGCTTTGTTTTCCAAATTAGGTTCTAACCTTTCAATCGTTCTTGGTTTATTTTTCTGTAAATTAGATTAACTTAGGAACATTTCATTTTCTTCCTTCTTAAAATTCATTAGATTCATTTGATTCTTTTCATAGTTTTTAACTTAACACTTTTTATACATCAAAGAACAAAACCCCCCAAAAAAATATAAAATACAAAACAATGAAGTAAGAGAAAGGTTAAATAAGCACATACAGTGCACCACACTTCATCAGTTTACTAACCCCAGTCGATAATTTATGTTAGAAATTTAGGACACTAAATTGACTAAAAAACACAATTCTTAGTTCTAGGAGGTAGGAAAATCTTCTTGTGGTGTGATACTGTGCAATGTGCAGTTCAGGGAGGAAATTTTGGAGGAGGTTGATTGGAGAAGAATCAATTACAGAAAATGACTAAGTGCGAGATATAGGAGATGAGAGAAGGGAGAAGAACATGACTCAAACATGATGAAAAACTCATAGATGATAACCAACTCTAAAATGAGTAATTTAAAATGAATAATTAGCATGCTCATGTTGAAACGAAAATAATACAATACTTACCTCCAAGTGCGACACTTAAGATACACTTTGTGACGAAAGTGATGAAACTAGTGAAATAGTGTTTAAGAATTTTCGAATGTGCCTAATGAATATATTTATGAAATATAGACCAAAATATTTAGAAGAATTCATCAAAACTTCCATTTAAGAAAGTGAAAATGACTTCCTTTCAGTAGGTTTGGCACATTCCTTACCGAAAGAGGACATTTTGTGACAACAAGAAAAAAAATGAAAATATCACTCTCATAAGCTAAATAAAATTAAAGTGACATATTATAGAACAAATATAGAATGAAAATTAAATTCACTAAAGTAAAAGTAAGAAAAAATAACAGTTTAAAAAGTAAAAGTGACACTGGCGAAAATCAAGGTGCACAAAAGAAATAATTGAGAAAACTCACTGATATAGAAGCACAATTGCAATTGAAGTGAGGAAGACTATTAATGGAATTGAACCTCTTCCTATGAGGTTCATTGAAGAGATGCAAAACCTGAATACTCCCTTGATGGAATAAATTCATAGAACTCTCACACCTTATGAAATGAGAACTAGAAAAGAAAATTCAAAATGAAAGGAGGTTTCCTTCAAAGCATAAAAGTATAAATAACATCAAGATTGCGTGAGTCATTAATCATATGGGGAGATGGATCAATTTGTGAGGATTTTAAATAGAGGTTATGGAAATTATAAAGGTAGGCTTCCCCTCAAATGATTTTATTATGGTAGAATTGGTAACTTTTCCTCAAAATGTCCTTACACTAAATCTAAAAATCAAGGAAAAGAAAAATATCAAAAGAATAGAATAAATCTCACAAATAGTAGAAGGGAACGACATACACAAAAAAAAGATTTTTTATTATAAATAATATAACATCTCATTGATGAAAGTAGTGAACAATCATTTGAAGGAGAGCATGATGAATTCTTGCTCATTGTTATGAAACCAGCTCCCAAAATAGAAAAAAATAAAGATCAACACCTTATAAATCAACCACTTAGAGGGGGAAACCTCCTTTAAAATACATAAATGAAAAATTCTTGGGTGATAATAATGAGAAAACCTCCTTTCTATATATTGGATTCCAGTGGGTCACAATATAATCCTAGCCGACATAACAATAATAATGTAAGAAAACAACAATCATAATAGTGGGCTTCTATGGGGCACAATAATAACAATATGGGGACTACATAGGCACAACAATAACAATAAGGGGGATATACTAATGATAATAATAATGGAATACAAGAGTGTTATAGAGACCTAACATGCCCCTCTCCTTCAAACAAGTGTTTTCCTCAACGCTTGATTATTTATGAATGCTTCTTTATAAAATTCTCATCCTTCCATGTGGAATATTCAGTGGGTAAGCTCTTCCACTTTATGTGATACACTGAAATTGATTGATTTCGTTGTTGTCGAGATCTTGTTTCTGTGACTGCTTTAGGTTCCAATGTTATTTTTCCTTCCTCGTCAAGTTCTAGAAATATTGTTTGAATTGGAACTTGCTCCATCTTTTCACCATTAGGAATCATTTATTGTAACAACTTTTTCAAACCTTCCTTCAAACCTTCCATGTCTTCTTTTATATCATACTTCATGTCTTCCATGTTTCCTTTCATTTTTTCTTCTATACTATCCATCTTAGCTTCCATTCGATTATTCAAACCATGCATATTAGCCTCCATGTCTGCTTTTAAACCATCTATGTCATCTTTGGTTTCTCTTTGTGAGATCAAAATTTGTTGCTCTTGGTACCACAATTTTGATATATCATATTGCAATTCTTCCTCTTCACGCATCATAGTATAATTTTATAAGGGCTTAATGGGTGTAGAATTATTTTTGGGAGGCATTATAGAACCCAATGCTGATAACAATACCTCAATATTCCCTTGGAATAACTTCAACTTCTTTTTCGAACAAAAGTCATGAAATTTTAAAAAAAAAATACACATATTTTTATTTCTGTTAGGATCTCGATAATGAAATGGTCGTAACTCTGTAATTTAGGATCTCCAAGATCTGAACTTCAGTATTTTGGTACCCCTCTGAGTCTTCTTTCCAACTAATTTGGATTCTTCAAGCCAAATTTATTCCCAATCTCCCACAAAGACCTAATTATAGAGTGGCTTAGTAGAGTGAATTTGTACTACGAGTCACGTGTAACTATTTCCTCCTTCGACTCTGAAATCGATACACTAGAAACTATAGTCTATTTACTTTTATCCAATTTTTACAAAATTCCAATCAGCACAGAGAGAGAGTTATCATGATTTTCCCAAGGTCGTTTATTTGAGATGAAATTCAAGAGCCTGAAAATACCCTAACTTCCACAGATCATATCTCCGACAATATTGCGCACCAAGATCTGAAATTTTTACATGAGGTTGCTCAGGATTTCTTCACAAATTTCTGTTTTTTTAGATTTTGAACCCTCATAGAAAAAAAAATTATAGATAAAATTCCACAATGACCTCTTTGAAGCAAAAAAACCCTATAATCCAAATATTTTATTCCAAATGTTATGAAATCAGCTCCCAAAATATAATAAAAGAGAGATCAATGCCTTAGAAATTAGCCACTTCCAGGGGGGAACCTCCATTACAATACAGAAATGAAAAATTCTTGGATGATACAAATGACAAAACCTCCTTTCTATATATAGGAGTCCAATGGGTCGCAATATAATCCTAGTCGGCATAACAATAACAATGTAAGGGAATAACAATAACAATAGTGGGCTTCTATGGGGCACAATAACAACAATATGGGGACTACATGGGCACAAAATTAACAATAAGGGGGATATAATAACAATAACAATAAGGGGATACACTACTATTATAGGGACCTAACACTCATCTCCTTAGATTCTAAATTTAAATACAAAGATAAGTCATACATAAATGAAGAAGTTGAAGTATTTGTTCTTGAACTAGAGCTTATTAGTGCTTTGAATTCATTCAAAAAGACCAGGAGGATTAAAATAAAGTTGAGGGAACAACTTCTAAGAGAAGAAGAAGTTAATTATAATTGTAATGAAGCATTTAATATTCAAAAGTTGAAATAAGCATGAATTGTCTAATAAGAAAAAAGGAGAGACTCAATTCATATATAGAAGGTATTATCTCTTTGAAAACTCACTTGAAGGGGACAATAGAAAAGTGGAAATTCTCCTAAATCATCTAATAGAATGGGAAAATAAACGTGAAAAGCTATAAATAGAGATTTTTTTTTTTTAAATATACATATAGAGAAATCAAAAGCTCAGTTGGATTTGAACCTTTGGTTTGTTAAAGGATATTAAACATTAGAAAAAATTCTCATCATTCAAAGGTCTCCAACAATCAAAATGGGTATTGGTTATAAATATCCCCGCCATACCATAAATGGTGAGCCAAGAATGAAGACCTCGGGGAAAAATATTCTTTAAGTTATGTAGATGCACTTAAATGAAATGTCAGTGAAGAAAAACAAGGCACAAACAAAAAAACAACTTGAATAGTTTTCACCCCATCAAATCCATGAATAATCCTCAAGGAAAATTCCTACATCACTAAGAAAAAAAACAAATATTCAAGATATCTACTCCTCAACAAAAATATAATTCGAGGTGACCAAATTTGTTTTATGGCATTTTTTACTCATGTCATAAATTTTTTCATAAGTTTATTAAATCCAAAGCAAATATCTTTAGCAAAAAAGGTGATGTTAGATCTAGTCATTTTATAAATTCTAGATTTAGGAATCCTATGATGGAAATAAGAATACATTTTATCCTCTCCTAATTGAGATTGAATTCCTTAACTTTAATTATTTTAGACACAAAGATATTGAATATAGTATAATATTATTTAATCCACCCAAGAAGTAGATTCCTAATAAATATTCACATAAAGAAAGCACAAAGAGATGGAAAAAAATATCAGAGAAGTCTGAAAAGTGTGGATTTTCATTATATGCCCATAATCAAGAAGGAAAATGGTATGTTTAAAATGGGTGCTCAAAGAACATGACTGTAGACAAAATCATTTTTTTCTTTATAAGGAAATATAGAAGAGGACATGTTATATTTTGGAACAGGGAAGAGGGATTGTCAGTTTAGATGATAAGAAAAGGCTTGAAATTTCTTATATGTGGATGGTGTGAAGAAAAATATCCTAAGTGTCAGTGAAATATCTAATCAAGGCTATGGTGTCAAATTTCTCTCTAAATATTATGAGATAAGTAAAGATGAACATGATAAAATAGTCACCAAAGCAATAAGAACTCTCAATAATGTGTATTCATTGATGATACTAGACTAAAATTGATTTATAAACAATTTAAATGAAACTTTATTATGGAATAGAAGAATGGGACATGCAAACTTAAACAAAGTTGTAAAAAATAGCAAGAAAAAAACAACAAGAGGTATGCCAAAGTTATCAAACCCCAATGGTTCCATATGTAAAGCACACCAATTTCAAAATCAAGAAAGGGTTAATTTCAAAATAAAATAATGTTCATCATCTAAACCATTGGATCTAGTACACAGATATATATGCAATCCTATGAGAACTCAAGTCCCAAAGTAAAGATATAGTTGATTCTATTTATTGATGAATTTAATAGGGAAACTTGGATTATGTTTCTTAAATAAAAAACAAAAGTTATTAGCAAGTTCAAACTATTCAAGGATCAAGAAGAATTCACCTCAAACAGAGTAGGATAATTCACCTCTAATGAGTTTGAGGAATTTTATGAGCATGGGATCAGAAGACAATACTCGGTAGCCAAAACCCCTTAGCAAAATGGAGTAATAGAAAGAAAGAACATATCAGTTCAAAAAATGGAAAGAGAAACGATGGAAGAATATTAGGTTGCAAAAACATTTTCGGGAGAAGTGGTTGAGTAAGATGTGCATTCATCAAAATAGAGTCCATCTCAGAAAAAATAGTGATAATACCCACTATGACGTATGTGAAGGTAGAAAATATCAGGTAAAAGATCTAAGTGTTTTTCGAAGAATGTACTACATAAAGAGGAATGATGAAAATTCAAGAAAAATTGACTCTAGATTAAATGAAAGTATATTTCTTGGCCACTCATTAAAAAGTAAAGGCTACAAGTTATATAGTAAAAGATCAAAGAAGATATTTGAGTGTATTGATGGAAGGATAGATGAAGTTTTTCCACAATCAATAGATCCTAAAAAAAAAAAAAAATTTAGATGGTGTAGAAGAATAACAACAATATGAAGGAGAAGAATAGAAATAAAATACCCCTTATAAGTACAAAACACCATCCAGGTATGTATAAAATAAAAATCCTGAAACTAAAATAATTAGAGATAATGAATTGGGAGGTCAAACTAGAAGGAAATTTATACACACTTCTAGAAATTCAAATATTGTGTTGTTGTTTAAGATAAAACACAAATGTTTTAATCAAACTAGTGAAGATAAATATTTGTTTAAGGAAATTGATGGATACTTGGATCAGATAAAGAAAAGTAATACTTGGGAACTTGTCCCTAGAAAAAAAGCAAAAAAATGGCATTGGCATCAAGTGGGTATTTAAGAACAAGTTAGATGAATATGTATAGGTAGTAATAAAAAAATCCAAACTAGTTTGAAAAGGTATGCACAAGTAGAAGCTATGGATTTGAAGAAAGTTTTGTCCCTATATATAGACTAGAATATATTAGGATGTTTTTGGAATTTTCAAGTCATATAAATTTCGAATTATGTAAAATGGATTTCAAGCCTACTTTTATAAATGGTGAACTAGAGGAGAGAGTTTACAACGAATAGCTACAGGTATTTCATCTCTCTAAAGACACTAATCATTTTCGTATACTAAAGAATATTTTTTATGGGATAAAACAAGTCTCAAGATATTGATACACATTATTGGACAAATACCTACAACAACAAGGATTTAAATGAGGAACAATTGAAAATAACATTTAAATTAAATATGTTAATGTGTATATGTTAATCATTGGTGTATATGTATATGACAACATTTTTTGGAGTGGTTACAATTTGCAAAAGAATGGAAGGATTTTGAGATGTCCATTCTATGATAATAGTAATTCTTTCTTGGCTTACAAGTATCTCAATCAGACAAAGGTATCCTCATTTGTCAGCCCAAATATTTAAAATAAATTTTGAATAAACATGGTATGGAATTTTTCAAACTTGGTAACACACCCATGGTCAATAGATGAAAATTGAGAAAGGATGTTGAACCCCATGATGTAGACTAGACTACTTATAGGCTAGTGATTGGACTCTGTTATAGTTAACAACATCAAGGCCTAATATAATGAAAGTCATAGGATTGGCTTTATACTTTAATCTAACCCAAAGGAGATCCATGTTAATGGAGTCAAGAGAATATTTAAATATTTATAGGGAAGAATTTATTATGGCCTATGGCATTCTAGAAGAAAATAATTCACTCTAATAGCATACATTAATCCAGATTAAGGAGGTAACATCGATGATATAAAGAGCACAAGTGATGCAACATTCTTTCTGGGAAATTGTATACTATCTTGGGTAAGAAAAAATAAAAAATATAATTTGTTATCTACAGTTGAAGCTAGGTATATAGTAGAAAGTGAATCTTGTTCTCATATCCTTTGGATGAAGAAAACACTCAAGAATATCATGGTGGAATTTTTTGATCCTATTCCTATCATGTGTGATAATACTAGTGCAATTAGAATTTAAAATAATCCATCTATGCACTCCAAAACAAAGAATATTCCAGTTAAATATAAATTCTTGAGAGATAAATTTTTTGATTAGGTCATTATGCTTGAATATGTTTCCACTAATAGGAAAATTGTGGATATCTTGAGCAAACCATTTCCTAGAAAAAAATTTGAGTACCCTAGAAAATGATTAGGAGTGATATCTCCTTCAACACATTAATTAAATCAATATGGGGATTAATAACTACTCAACACATGGAGAAATTTAGCTAGTATATGAGCAGATAGATGCAATGGACAAGTTATGTTTAACGGGTATCATGCTAAGGGGGGATGCATATTTTATAAATACGAAGTATTTAGGGGGTGAATTTGGGTCTTCATTTAGGATTATTTTACTATATTTATGTGTGGATTGATATAGTATTAATTATCATTTAAATTTTACCTCATTACAAGGCTTAGCCCACCTAGAGTAGTAGCCCAATTTTAGGGGGAATAGAGTGTATTCTAATGCACTATGAAATGGAAAGCTTACATGGTTCCTTTATTTTTTATTGGTGTCACTATATTTTAGAACCAACAAAAATTGTGTTGAGTACCAGTTAATATCAATATATTGTTATATGGCAAGGTTATGACTAAAGTCTATTTAGGGGGAGAATGATCAAAAGGGGCTATTAATCAGACATTGTCATCTCTAAACCCATGTACAAGTGAGGTATCACAAGGAAAAATACAAAGAAAATATAGTTATAGTAGCCAACACCCTTTACCATTGGTTTTAAAGGGGGAGAGAAGACCAAACATTGGACATTGGACACATATACAAATTATTTGAAGATGAAAATTGAGCAAGTGGGAGAGAAAACAAGCACCATCAATAGAAATTTATAAACATTATCAAGATGACAGGGGGGGTGATTCTAAGAGAGTTGATAAGTGATGGTGTTTCCATTAATATCGTGCAATGTTTAATTGTCTTCCCCTCAATGCCAAAGGGGTAGATTGTTAGGAAAATTGGTTGTTGAGAATTTTGGCAGTGATTTTCCAGTGTTTGTTATTTATTTCAGGTATTGATATTTGGAATTAATGTGAGAGTTAGGAAGAGATTAAAAATAACTTTCAAAGGATTTTTTTGAATAATCCTCTTCAATATGATTCCAATGGTATATGGCACACTTCTCATATCCCAAAGTATGAGGAAATATATAGGGTTGAAGCTAAGAAAAGGTTCCAAGGTTCATGGTTCTTAACATACATAATGTTTATAAACCTAGGTTTTTTTCTTGTTATAATCACAATAATGAAATTTATCTATTGTTGTAGTCTTTGAAGCACCCACTTTACTACAAATTCTTATAACTTTAATATTACATTCATTTTTAGACTTGTTTCTGGAGTCTATGGAGTATATCTAGTTAAATTTAACAAATTGTTCCTTTTACAACTCAGATGCATTAGTAAGTTTTCTCCTTTATTTTTAAGAGATGATTTTTTCACTTCCATTTTTAATAACAAAGACTCATTTCTCTCTTCACTTTAGAATTTTATGAAATTTTTTTCAATGACTCCAGCTCACCTATATTTTTCCAAAGGTTTCATATGAATGGACTTATATGTATATATGTAACCATATCACTGAGAATATTTTTATATGGTGATCGATTCTTAAATATATTCCCATACCCTTCAAGACTATGGGTTGTGAATCTCAATGCTTTGTATTAACTTTACTAAACGATATAAACTTTTAAATATGTGCATGAACGTTTTCCTAACCACTATATATACATTGTATGGTGTTGCTCTCCCATGTATAGATTTCATTAGGTCGCATTTATCATGCCTAAATGGCACGGTTGTCTTAAGAGTTTTTTTTTTAATCTTCATAATTTATAAGTTGAGACCAATGAGGAATAATTATAACCCCACATAATTTTATTTTTACATTTGGTAGTTGATACGGTGTTATGCCAAAAATGGCCATGTGAACTTATAATGGGATCCTATCCTATCCATTTTCAATGGTGTCTATTAAATATATTGATCCAACAACATATCATAATTAGGGTTATCAAATGACCCACTTATCCCTCTCACTTGTTGGTTCTATATTTTAATTTTCCTTTTCCGACGATTCACTATGTGGTAGCTCCTCTGGAATATTTACGTTACTACACCTGGAATTAGAGTGCATAACACATATAGAAATGGCATGAAAAGTATTTGGCCTAGTGTTGAGGATTTCACTAAAACACTTCTTCCTTTATTTTCTTTTGTTGTCAAGATAAATCCCCTCTATGGGCAGAGGCGATCCCTCTAGCCCTAGAGTAGGTCTAGAAACACGATATTCTTTATAACATAAGCTTTCTTAACTAATGCTTACAACACAAAGAGGAAAGATACATAAATACCTTTTTCCAATCGCCATCTTTGGATCCGTCAATGGTGAACTCAATCCACGATCCTTGTAGGCCCGCTTCCTACTAGTGATGGCATGCTAATACTTGTGGATGATTGGAAGAAAAAAATAAACGTGATACAATATATAATAAACGTAAACACTAGCTATCTAGTAGATCAAGGTGTCCCAGAACATTTTCATAATCATGTAGAAAAATATAGAAAGAAAAACTTAGATGTCATTATTGATAAATTACAAAAGGAGAGCTTACAACTAGGCCTTGATGTTAGAGGCGTCCTTAGGTGAAAATATGAGTCCTTCACCCAGTTTTTTTGACTTAGAATTATATCAAGAGCTAGACCTAGTTCTCTTAGTGATGATACAATTAAAATTATTTTTCTTAGAGGAATACGAGAATAATATATCGACATGTTGAATTCAATGGGAATTGGTGAAATTTCTAATATAAAATTTAATGATATATGTGATTTATAAAATAGGTATTTGTGAGGTAAATCTAAGAATCTTAAAGGAATAAGGGATTTATTCTCTAGGATAACCAAATTTGTTGTAGGACGAGTTACAAGGGTTGGATTAGGAAATTTATTAGATTATTTTAAGATTGAAATCCTTGGAACTCTTAGTTCATAACTTGATACTTAGAAACTTAAAAAGAAACAATAGAAAGATATACCTTTAGCTATTTTTTGTTCTTAATATAGGAAAAAACACCGTCTGAAAGAATCTCAATTGAATAACATCTATGTTTGTGTCATTTGTGTAAAGGACCACACAAATGAAAGATACCTCACACTTTTAGTATTTAAGGTTGTCTATAAAGGATGTGTGAAGACATCATTACCATTTGGAGAAAAGAGTACATGGTAGCCATGTATGCAAGGTATAACACAATATTGTTCTCAATTTCCTCCATTTTATAATTCATGATCAGATATCTAGATCCCATACTAGCATACTTGGCCCCAATAACCAAATCAAACATGCCAACATACCTGGCCTAAACAACAAAGTATATAATGGAAACATAAAAATTGGTGAGGAAATATATATCCATAAACCATTCCCATTCCTTATCCTGAATACCCACAATATCCCCCATAGACGTGACAAACATATGTTATTACACCACCACAATTGAAAAACCCGCATCCACCTATTATACCTCAATTACCATAATTAACCGAAATTCAAATATTCGTAGACCATAATTCTATATACAACCATTAGTTAATCCTAACAAAAATCCAATTCAGCTTTTTCTAAATGTTGAGCTCCAGTTTTTCCCCTTATATGTAATAAATTCCATACCATTAGAATGAGTACAACTAATATCAAGGAAAGTTAATGAATAAAAAAACTCTCCTATCATCAAAAGGAATCTGAAGGGGGGGAATCTCCTAATAAAATGACTAACCATGAAAAACCTGAGACAATAAGTGTTACTACCATATAACCATATTCTACTTTACAATTAGAGCGCCCGCAAGTACCGAAATCACCACTTTTTCGTGAAAGGTTGGAAATAAAGAAATATGTTGACCAACCAGAATTTGATTTTGAAATTGAATTGAAAAATGTGTCCACCAAAATTCCCTTACTTCAAGCGATAAATTACATACCAATCTATTCAAAATCCATAAGGGAATTGTGTATTAAGAAATCTTTGAGGAAACAAAAATAACCCCTACGATACAAGCAACAAGTCAGATAACTAAATTGAAGATGGGAATAATTTTAATGGAAAAATGCATTGATCTTGGAAACCCGGTTTTCATTGTTCTTATTAAATATATCCCCATAGAAAACACTTTTATTGACTTAGGGGAAACAATAAACATCATGATTTCTCCTACCTTGGAGATGCTACATTTAGGAGATCCTTATCCAATGTCCACAACGTTTGAACTTGTCAGTAGGTCTAGAGTCAATCCCACCAATGTTTTGGAAATTTTGATCGTGGCTATGGATTCATGGGAATATTTTATGGATTTCCTAGTGATTCATCCAAAAACCACCATAATGACCATCCTTTGATTCTTGGAATACCTTGGATTGATATGGCCAATTCGTTCATAGGATGTAGATCTGGAGAGCTATCTCGAGTGGAGCCTTCATGAAGAAATTCACCTTACATCTACTTGCAAAACCCTTGGAAAAATATTGGTATAAATAGAATATCCTTAAGAAAATGACCAAAATGTATGACTGATCTTTTCTATTGAAAAATCAAGGGAATTGAAATAACTAACCAAAGATAAATATTAATCCAATTCCTTTTGATTTAAAATTGTAATCAAAATCCCTATTTGTCTCATAGATAGAACCATATTTTAGATATTTTAGGAAACTTGTGATTTTTGAAACTCATTATCTCTTATTGCATCGATTATAAATAACATCATCAGGTAAAAATTTTCACATTAATTATAGTCTTAGTTAGGAATAATACGAACAATTGATTCATGTACTACAAGAAAAAATAGGTGCATTCACATGGGATTATCAAGTTATTCACGAAATTTCCCCCTAGAAATTTCCTACACCACATTTAAATCCGAAAAAATTCTATGCTAGTTACGAAACCTAAACATCCTATGAATCCCACCTTGAAATAGATCATTAAGGAATAACTACAAAAATTGTTGAATGCCAACTTCATATACCTCATATCTGATCGCAGGTGGGTTTCTCCACTTGTATTTGTACCTAAGTGTTGACGGTTTTTGAAATCTGTCAACCAAGGGGGTCTCCCCAATGTGAAGTACTAATTTTAACTCACACCATTTCGAATAACAGCCTCATCCAGAGTATTGAACTTCCCACCATAACTCAAAGGTTTTCGTTAGATGAAATGGATAACATAAGAGAGTATACACATAACCTTTGAAGTCAATAAGGAAATTGGCATTGTGAAACACCGATTGCAATGTGTAAAAAGAAAATTTCATTGAAGGAGAGAGAGGAGCGAGTCTCTAGAGGGAAGTAATAGTACTAACCTAAGAGAGACACACTAGATAATGAAATTATTTTTAAGTGATCTAGAGAAGTAGGTCACATAGAAACAATGGCCATTAAAGAATATACAACACACATTCAACCAGATAAGTACCAAAGCCACTGAAATATTTCAATTTCCTTATTACATGTGAAAAAAACACATACCATAAACATAAATAATAATATTACTAAATTCAGGATACATTCATAAAAATGTTTTGACTAATTGAGCTTCTAATTATTAGGTTAAAGATCCAAGTACACATTTACAATGGAGAGCCACTATTTTGAAAAGTGGAACATTAATTCACTTCTTGCTTCTCCAAAGAATGATATTCTCTCCTATTCTAAGTGACTGAAGTGAAGGCTAGCTATCCAAAGGCCAAGACTCCAAAATCTCAAAGCTTGAGTTATGAGGGTGTATTTATCACAAGAGGAATGAGCTTTCATATCTTGATGACTCTTGAACTTCCAAGTCACCCTTAAAATTTTATTTGACTTATTTTTACGAATGTGACTTTTCATATTCAACACACGAATCATGGAATTCCACTTGCTTTACATTTCTCATTTCATTAGCAATTACATAATTACATCCACAAATGATGTGGTACATGATGGATTTTATGACTGTTGAGATGACCCTTTGACATGACATGACTTAACATTAATGACGTGGACTTCAATTTCTCATTTCATTGAAAAATATATAAATACATCCACAAATGATGTGGCACGTGATGGCTTCTATGACTGTTGAGATGACTCCTTGACATGACATGACTTGATATTAATGACATGGACTTCATGAAGATGTCTCAAGGTCAATATTTCCACTTTTTTGCTATATTTTTGTCTTCAAGAAATGTTTTGCATGTTATTCAACTTATTCCTCCAAAGGAACTAATATAGGGAGTCTCCACTATGATGTCAGTCTTTCATTCTCTGTCGCAATCTAGTTCCCCTTCATCTTATTTTTTAATGATCACTTATCTTCACAGCTTCATAAGTGTCCTCCAACATAGTTTCCATATCCTCCTTTCTAAACATAATCTTGTCATGTCAAGACATAATACATAAAATTTAAATTCAATCATGACAAGGCGAAATCAATTTTGAAATATCTTATTCTAACTCTCTTCATGATCATTGATTTATTTTAAATTGAGTATTATATCGGGAGGAAGGCTCGGAGATTTGGTAGTGTGTAGTTCCAGAGGATGGGAGTGAGGTAATGAGGGTTGCAACTGCACAGTTCGCAACAACTAGACGTCTACATATTAGGATTGTGCAACTGAGAGTCACAATGAGTCAAGCTTTCCCACTGTAACTATGCAATGTGAAATTCTATAGGGAGACTGGGTAGATGTATAACGCAGTTGTGTAGTTCAAGGAGCTAGGGAGAGACACTACTAGATGGAACTATGAAATGCGCAGAAAGAGGATGACTGGAAGGCTTTATTCTATAGTTCTGTGAGGAGGAGGTTGATATTGAGCACTGTGTGATACTGCACAATGCACAGTACTTAAAGGTAGTGACTACACATGTTGGGCCTTGAAATTTTCATTCACTTCCATTACATTTTTCACTTATATTTCCATATTATCACCTTCATTCCACCTCCATTTCATTACATTTATCTTCCCATTAGCACTATTGGGTTACATTTATGTTTTTCCAAACTTTATTAATTCTTAGCATTTTTAAGTGAATTTGTGATTAAAATTTAGAAAATAATGTACATATGTTTAAACCTAACAAGTGGGATGAGATTGTAGCCATGTGTAGATCAAAAGGAAGCTTCTAAAAGACCTTTATGTGGCCTCCCAAAACCAAATTCGAATTTAAATGGAGAAGATCATGGGATCATTAGGATATGTGTCTCATTTCCTATTTGTATTAAAACTATAAGAAGACATGTGTATTATCATTTCATATTTTGATTGTAACTCTAAGATATAGGGAGAGATTGATGGACTCTCATTAATGAGATAACTTCCCATATTTTTGTATAAATAAGGGAAGCTTTCTCCTATCAAAGGATGTGAAAAATAGGAGAAGAGAATGAATTACAGAATGTTTTGTAACAAGGTTGAGATGGAATGGGATGTAAAGTGAAAAGCTATTGATGTAATGAGATTAGGAGTGTAGATTTCCATTATGTCAGTTGTGAGTTTATGAATAAAGAAAGTTCTTTTATATTATTGAGTTTCAGAATATGAAGTTTTGTGAATTGGAATGCTATTGGACAATAGAATGGCCCCCATCAACCATGTGCATCCCTTTACAAATTTGTAAGATTCATTAGTTTGTTTTAATTGGATTCATGCAAATAGTTTAGTTTTCCATTGCAATTGTTATTTTATTTTCAAATGTACATTTACTTCAATGTTTAATCTTATGTTTCCTAATAGGCATCTCAATAAAGTAGTGTCTTATCTATTTTCCAAAATTGGCTTGCTTTGGAGCAATAAGAATTCACATTTATCTAGTTTTCTTTACTGTTTTTTCATTTACTTTCTTAGATTAGAACTATCAATTAATTGTATCAATGGATGTTCCTAAAAGTCATTTCAAGAAGATGGTTTTAAACTGAATGATTGAATATCTAATTCATACAGTTATTGAGTTTATTCTGCACATTTTGACTTGCTTTATAGGAATCTAGAAACTAAGGTATAATTGACTTCTTACACAACATCTCAATAGGGTAATACTTCACATTGAATGTTGGGGAAAATCAAATATACATTAGTTGTTTACAGTCAGCTTTACATGCTTTCACATTTTTATTCTAGATCCTCACTTAGTTGCATCACTGCTATTCCTAAAGATCATTCCAAGGAGATTGATTTAATCATATTTCAAAATTGAATGATTGAATGTTTAATGAATGCAATTACTGAGTTGCCTTATGCATGTTTTATTTGGTTTTCTAGATCATTAGGTATAATTGGTTACATAACACCATCTCAAGAAGATCACACTTCATAATTGAATGTTTGAGTAGCTAAAGATACATTAGATGTTTTTCTCTGCATACTTTGATTACTGTTTTAGGACATTAGAAGTTAAAGTACAAAAAGTTGCTTAACACATCATCTCAAGAAGTTCATACTTCATAATTGAATGCTGAAGTAACTTGAAGTACAATTAGTTGATTTCATTTTCTGTCTTTACTTTCAAGCATTGCAATTTCATTCTTAGCTTTAAGACTTAAATCCATGGAATAGGACTAATGATAAGATAAAATAGATGTTTTTTTTTCCAAATTACGTTCTAATCATTCAACAGTTCTTGGTTTATTTTTTCTGTAAATTATATTAACTGAGGAAAATTTCATTTTCTTCCTTCTTAAAATTCGTTAGATTCATTTGATTCTTTTCATAGTTTTTAGATTAATACTTTTTAGACATCAAAGAAAAAAACCCCCAAAAACAATATGAAATACAAAACAACGAAGTAAAAGAAAGCTTAACTAAGCACATGCAGTGCACCACACTTCATCAGTTTACTAACCCCCATCGATAATTTATGTTAACAATTTAGGACACTAAATTGACTCAACATTTCGGCGTCATTACCGGGGAAGTATAATTAGGAGACCTTATTTCTTACATCTAAAAAAAATCAATTAATAATTTCTCGAGCATGCTCTCCTCCTACGCTTTGTGTGACCTGGAGGATCAGAAAAAAGATTTTTTATGTTATAAATAAAAAAAATTATGTTTTCATCATTTCATCTGATTTAATTTTATAATAAACTTTTAAAAAAAAAGGAAAAAATTTTAATTTCAATCAATTGTTTTTTTAATGAAATCTATATTTATATTTTAAATTTTTTTGAAAATATAACATATATAATTTTATTAACAAAAAAATTATAAAAATAAATAAAACATTTAAAATTTCAATAAATTGTTTTGTTTAATGAAATATATATGTATATTTTTAAATTTTTGAAAATATAATATATATAATTTTATTAACAAATCAATTAATTAAAATAATAATAATAATAATAAAGAAAAAAAATTGCTCATGGAAAGGAGGCCCACGCATGTGCATGAGGCTAGCCTTTGGCTTGGCCTTACAAATATGTGCAGGCCTTCAATCCACACAAAGACCCATGCACTGCAATAAAAGAAAAAGGGATATCTTCTCTTTTCCATATTCGATCTTCCTCAAGCAGCAGTTATTAGAAATTGTTTTTAAAAGTTGCAGAGACAGACAATGAAGGTGTATTAGAGTAAGAAACTATTGATGAAGAGAAGATTGCAAATTGTTGATGAAGAGAAGATTAGAGATTCAATTGCAGCGACAAACAATGAAAGTTTATCACATGAAGAAACTATTGATGAAAAGAAGATTGCAGACTACTGATGAAGAGAAGATTGCAGATTCCATTGCAGGTAATTGGAATGAGGGAGATCAATATGAACTTCTCTGTGAGAGACAATCCATTACACACCAAAACCCACAAATAAAAAAAATCAAACTACATCAATTTTATTTTGTTGCAGAAGTAATTGCCAGAAATGCGTAATTGTTAAAAACACCTGATTTTAAAATGCATTTTCTGAGAAAACCGAGGCGAATTATAAAAAACTAAAACATGGGTTTTTTTGGGAACGGGGTGAATCACGTAACCATATAATAATTTGCTAAATTTTGCAGAAATTTGGGAGAAATCCAGGGTTATTCGAAGCTTCATTTTCAAGATTACATGAGGAAAAAATGATTTGTTTTGAATTGTTTAAACATGGCAAGTTGAAAGCAGAAGAATCCAAGTGAATAACAAACTCTGCTTCACATGGAATGTGGTCTAAGAGTCCAATTTCATTTAATAAAATTGATTTTAGACAGATATGTGTCTCATCATTAAAAAAAAAAAATTATATATATATAATAATAATAATAAAATGAAATTAAAAAAAAAATTGCATATACAATAAATTTATTGAAGCAATTTATAAGGCAAAAAAATACTTGCAAAATTTGATTGAAATAATTTTTTTGTGCAAGTACTTTTTTTCACTACTTCAAATATTTTTTACTTTTGTAGCACAGATGATGATTCAATTTGATAGTGACTTGCAGAACATTTGGAAAATTATTTAAATGATTTCTGAACATTAGGCATTAATATTGTTGCTGTGTGTTTTTCTATGAAGTTTTAACTTACAGGACACATCAAATCTTTGTGATGCCAATAGTTTTACTGAGCAAAAGTGCATGAAGTCATCCGACAACAAGGAGTTGATTTATTTTTCATGGTTATTCTTTAAAAATAGATTGTTATAAATATCATGAATTGGACCGAATATAAAAACATTTGATTTTCCTTAATCTGTTTCATTTGACATTTAATTTTTTTCGTAAGAATCAGAAATAAATTAGCTACTTGTTTTTTAACACACTTATGTTCTTTATGTCAAGTTTTTTTTTTGCAGGTTTAGGATGATTGAATGATCAAGAAGAAGATTAAATTGTGATGACAATTGGTCTTCAAAAGACCAATTTCATGAGAAACATAAGAACAAGTCCATGTCCATATTCATGAAGACCATTACTCTTCCTTTTGAACTATAAATCCAACCAAGAACTTTAAATCAAGCTACAATTATTTTCCAAGCAAAATTCAGTTGTTCATTTTCCTTCATTCACATACACTTTCCATTAATTTTTGTCTACTTCACAAATAAAAGCAAGAAGCTCACCTACATGATTATTGCCCATTGTCATTTTCCATTTTCCTTTTCCTATCCTTTTCATTTTTTCAAATAAACCTTGCTTCAATGCAAATTATTGAGTCCATAGTCCTTTGAGTCTAAGTTCCTTGCAAAAACACCTTGAGGCTTGCATACCTTAATGGCAATTCTTCTTACTCACGAACAATGGGAATACATTAATGTCCCTTGTTCATCGGATATTCTAGGTACTTGACAACAATAAAATTATTCGTACCTAGCAAGATGTGTTTGGGCACCTTGATTCTCATTGTCATCAATGGTGGGAGTTCTTGTGTTGACTAGTGGCATCCATTAATGGCCACTAAGTCAAAAATTTCCTTCTATGTTCGACATCAGAACATCTATTCACATAGCAGGAATTGTGCCAATGAGTTTTGAAGACATGAAGACTATCATTTTCAACATTTTGGAGAAAATGAAGAAAATATGCAGCTGCAGAACCAGATGACAGCTACAGAATCAGATAGCAGCTGCAGAATCAGATGGCAGCTACAACAATAGAATCAGCACCATTCCATAGCAAATTTAGCAGTTTTAGTAGAAGCAATAAAAATACATATTTACTCTTTTCTCCATAACTTGTACAACCACCTCAAGAAGATTATGATTAGAATTTTGCAGCCACCACACATGCAGCTCATCCAGTTTCAAAGGGTAAGTTAAGGTACGTCATTTTCTAAATTTTTACCATAGAATTCCTTGAAAAGCTAGAATGATAATTTTTGGAAAAAACAGTTATCTTCCTCATTTCATAAAATTGCCAATACCATCAGTTGGAGGGGGGGAATTCATTCATATTCATACTTTTCCCTGTTCATATCACATTTAGAAACCCACATATTTCTAGAAGATATTAACTATCACATTATTATTATGAGCATACAATGGCTTTTCAAAAGTACTCAAAAGATAATTGGATACAAACACAATCATGGTTGTCACACAAGAACCAACCATGATGCAATCCAATAAAGGTATGCTTTTCAATAAAAATCAAATTATCATTATGCAAAGATCAAAGGTCAAAATTGAATGCAACAACAAAACATTTTTGTAACAAAGAACCAACCATGTTGCAATTCAAGTAAAACACTTTGCAGAAGTATGAAGTTATCAAATTATATCACGCAAATTTAAGCCAAAGCTCAAGGATAAAAAATAATTAATGTAATAGATTGCATGAGGACATGCAATAGCTTCAGTTGGGGGGTATGTTGGGCCTTGAAATTGTCATTCACTTCCATTACATTTTCACTTATATTTCCATATTATCACCTTCAATCCACCTCCATTTCATTACATTTACCTTACCATTACCATTATTGGGTTACATTTATGGTTTTCCAAAATTTATTAATTCTTAGCATTTCTGAGTTTGTGGTTAAAAATTAGAAAATAATGTGCACATTATTATACCTAACAAGTCAGATGAGATTTTTTCCATGTGTAGGTCAAAAGGGAGCTTCTAAAAGACCTTTATGTGGCCTCCCAAAACCAAATTCGAAGTAGAGAAGATCGTGGGATCATGAGGATATGTGTCTAGTTTCCTATTTGTATTAAAGCTCTAAGAAGACATGTGTATTATCATTTCCTATTTTTATTGTAACTCTAAGATATAGGGATATTTTCATGGAATATCACTAATGAGATAACTTCTCATATTTTTTTATAAATAAGTAAATATTTCTCCTATCAAAGGATGTGAAAAATAGGAGAAGAAGAGAAATAATTATAGAATGTTTTGTAACCAGGTTGAGATGGAATGGGATGTAAAGTGAAGAGCTATTGATGCAATGAGATTAGGAGTGTAGATTTCCACTATGTAAGTTGTGATTTTATCAATAAAGAAAGTTATTTTATATTATTGAGTTTCAGAATGTGAAGTTTTGCGAGTTGGAATGCTATTGGAAAATGGAAGAGCCCCCATCAACCATGTGCATCTCTTTATAAATTTGTAAGATTAATTAATTTGTTTTACTTGGATTCATGCAAATAGTTTACTTTTCCATTGCAATTGTTATTTTATTTTCAAATGTATATTTACTTCACTGTGTAATCTTATGTTTCCGAATATGCATCTCAAGAAAGTAGTGCCTTATCTATTTTCCAAAATTGGCTTGCTTCGGAGCAATAAGAATTCACAGTTATCTAGTTTTCTTTACTGTTATATCATTTACTTTATTATATTAGAACTATCAATTAACTGTCTCAATGGATGTTCCTAAAAGTCATTTCAAGAATATAGTTTTAAACTGAATTATTGAATATCTAATTCATACATTTATTGAGATTATTCTGCACATTTTTACTCGCTTTCTAGGAATTTAGAAAGTAAGGTATAATTGACATCTTACACAGCATCACAAGAGGGTAATACTTCACATTAAATGTTTGGGAAAATCAAATATACATTAGTTGTTTACAGTCAGCTTTACATGCTTTCACATTTTTCTTCTAGATACTCATTTAGTTGCATCACTGCTATTCCTAAATATCATTCCAAGGAGATTGATTTAATCATATTTCAAAATTGAATGATTGAATATTTAATGAATGCAATTACTTAGTTACCTTCTGCATGTTTTATTTGGTTTTCTAGATCATTAGGTATAATTGGTTACTTAACACCATCTCAAGAAGATCACACTTCATAATTGAATGTTGGAGTAGCTAAAGATGCATTAGATGTTTTTCTCTGCATACTTTTCTTACTGTTTTAGGACATTAGAAGTTAAAGTACAGAAAGCTGCTTAACACATCATCTCAAGAAGGTCATACTTCATAATTGAATGTTGGAGTAACTTGAAGTACAATTAGTTGATTTCATTTTCTGTCTTTACTTTCAAGAACTGCAATTCATTCTTAGCTTTAAGACTTAAATCCATAGAATATGACTAATGATAAGATAAAATAGATGCTTTGTTTTCCAAATTAGGTTCTAACCTGTCAATCGTTCTTGGTTTATTTTTCTGTAAATTAGATTAACTTAGGAACATTTCATTTTCTTCCTTCTTAAAATTCATTAGACTCATTTGATTCTTTTCATAGTTTTTAACTTAACACTTTTTAGACATCAAAGAACAAAACCCCCCAAAACAATATAAAATACAAAACAACGAAGTAAGAGAAAGGTTAAATAAGCACATACAGTGCACCACACTTCATCAGTTTACTAACCTCGGTCGATAATTTATGTTAGAAATTTAGGACATTAAATTGACTCAAAAACACATTTCATAGTTATAGGAGGTAGGACTATCTTCTTGTGGTGTGATACTGTGTAATGGGCAGTTCAGGGAGGAAATATTGGAGGAGGTTGATTGGAGAAGAATCAATTGCAGAAAATGACTAAGTACGAGATATAGGAGATGAGAGAAGGGAGAAGAACATGACTCAAACATGATGAAAAACTCATATATGATAACCAACTCTAAAATTAGTAATTTACAATGAATAATTAGCATGCTCATGTTGAAACGAAAATAATACAATACTTACCTCCAAGTGTGACACTTAAGATACACTTTGTGACGTATGTGACGAAACTAGTGAAATAGTGTTTAATAATTTGCGAATGTCCCTAATGAATATATTTATGATATATAGAACACAATAATTTAGAATAATTCATCAAAACTTCCATTTAGGAAAGTGAAAATGACTTCCTTTGACTAGGTGTGGCACATTCCTTACCGAAAGAGGACATTTTGTGACAGCAAGAAAAAAAATGAAAATATCACTCTCATAAGCTAAAGAAAATGAAAGTGAAATATTATAGAACAAAGATAGCATGAAAATGAAATTCAATAAAGTAAAAGTAAGAAAAAATAACAGTTTAAAAAGTAAAAGTGACACTGGCGAAAATCAAGGTGCACAAAAGAAATAATTGAGAAAACTCACTGATATAGAAGCACAATTGCAATTGAAGTGAGGAAGACTATTAATGGAATTGAACCTCTTCCTATGAGGTTCATTGAAGAGATGCAAAACCTGAATACTCCCTTGATGGAATAAATTCAGAGAATTCTCACACCTTATGAAATGAGAACTAGAAAAGAAAATTCAAAATGAAAGGAGGTTTCCTTCAAAGCATAAAAGTATAAATAACATCAATATTGCATGAGTCATTAATCATATGGGGAGATGGATCAATTTGTGAGGATTTTAAATAGAGGTTATGGAAATTATAAAGGTAGGCTTCCCCTCAAATTATTTTATTATGGTAGAATTGGTAACATTTCCTCAAAATGTCCTTACACTAAATCTAAGAATCAAGGAAAAGAAAAATATCAAAAGAATAGAATAACTCTCACAAATAGTAGAAGGGGACGACATACACAAAAAAAGATTTTTTATTTTAAATAATATAACATCTCATCTGATAAAAGTAGTGAACAATCATTTGATGGAGAGCATGATGAATTCTTGCTCATTGTTATGAAACCAGCTCCCAAAATAGAAAAAAATAAAGATGAACACCTTATAAATCAACCACTTAGAGGGGGAAACCTCCTTTAAAATACATCAATGAAAAATTCTTGGGTGATACTAATGAGAAAACCTCCTTTCTATATATTGGATTCCAATGGGTCACAATATAATCCTAGCCGACATAACAATAACAATGTAAGGAAACAACAATAATAATAGTGGGCTTCTATGGGGCACAATAATAACAATATGGGGACTACATAGGCACAACAATAACAATAAGGGGGCTATACTAATGATAATAATAAGGGAATACACTAGTTTGATAGGGACCTAACATGCCCCTCTCCTTCAAACAAGTGTTTTCCTCAACTCTTGATTATTTATGAATGCTTCTTTATAAAATTCTCATCCTCCCATGTGGAATATTAAGTGGGTAAGTTCTTCCACTTTATGAGATACACTGAAATTGATCGATTTCATCGTTGTCGAGATCTTGTTTCTGTGACTGCTTCAGGTTCCAATATTATTTTTCCTTCTTCATCAAGTTCTAGAAATATTGTTTGAATTGGGACTTACTCCATCTTTTCACCATTAGGAATCATTTATTGTAACAACTTTTTCAAACCTTCCTTCAAACCTTCCATGTCTTCTTTTATATCATACTTCATGTCTTCCATGTTTCCTTTCATTTTTTCTTCTATACTATCCATCTTAGCTTCCATTCGATTATTCAAACCATCCATATTAGCCTCCATGTCTACTTTTAAACCATCTATGTCATCTTTGGTTTCTCTTTGTGAGATAAAAAATTTTTGCTCTTGGTACCGCAATTAGGATATATCATATTGCAATTCTTCCTCTTCACACATCATAGTATAATTTTATAAGGGCTTAATGGGTGTAGAATTATTTTTGGGAGGCATTATAGAACCCAATGTTGATAACAATACCTCGATATTCCCTTGGAATCATTCAACTTCTTTTTCGAACAAAAGTTATGTAATTTAAAAAAAAAATACACACCTTTTTATTTCTTTTAGGATCTCGATAATGAAATGGTCGTAACTCTGTAATTTAGCATCTCCAAGATCTGAACTTCAGTCTTGTGGTAGCCCTCTGAGTCTTCTTTCCAACTAATTTGGATTCTTCAAGCCAAATTTATTCCCAATCTCCCACAATGACCTAATTATAGAGTGGCTTATTAGAGTGAATTTTTACTACAAGTCACGTGTAATTGTTTCCTCCTTCGACTCTGAAATCGATACACTAGAAACTATAGTCTATTTACTTTTATCCAATTTTTACAAAATTCCAATCAGCACAGAGAGAGAGTTATCATGATTTTCCCAAGGTCGTTTATTTGAGATGAAATTCAAGAGCCTGAAAATACCCTAACTTCCAAAGATCATATCTCCGACAATATTGTGCACCAAGATCTGAAATTTTTACATGAGGTTGCTCGGGATTTATTCACAAATGGTTGTTTTTTAAGCTTCTGAACCCTCATAGAAAAAAAATTATAGCGAAAATTCCACGATGAACTTTTTGAAGCAGAAAAACCCTATAATCCAAATATTTTATTCCAAATTCTATGAAACCAGCTCCCAAAATATAATAAAAGAGAGATCAATGCCTTAGAAATCAGCCACTTCGAGGGGGGAACCTCCATTACAATACATAAATGAAAAATTCTTGGATGATACAAATGACAAAACCTCCTTTCTTTATATAGGAGTCCAATGGGTCGCAATATAATCTTAGCCGGCATAACAATAACAATGTAAGGGAACAACAATAACAATAGCGAGCTTCTATGGGGCACAATAATAACAATATGGGGACTACATGGGCACAAAATTAACAATAAGGGGGATATAATAACAATAACAATAAGGGACCTAACACTCATCTCCTTAGATTCTAAATTTAAATACAAAGATAATTCATACATAAATGAAGAAGTTGAAGTATTTGTTCTTGAACTAGAGCTTATTAGTGCTTTGGATGCATTCAAAAAGACCAGGAGGATTAAAATAAAGTTGAGGGAACAACTTCTAAGAGAAGAAGAAGTTAATTATAATTGTAATGAAGCATTTAATATTCAAAAGTTGAAATAAGCATGAATTGTCTAATAAGAAAAAAGGAGAGATTCAATTCATATATAGAAGATATTATCTCTTTGAAAACTCACTTGAAGGGGACAATAGAAAAGTGGAAATTCTCCTAAATCATCTAATAGAATGGGAAAATAAACATGAAAAGCTATAAATAGAGATTTTTTTTTTAAATATACATATAGAGAAATCAAAAGCTCAGTTGGATTTGAACCTTTGGTTTGTTAAAGGATATTAAACATTAGAAACAATTCTCATCATTCAAAGGTCTCCAACAATCAAAATGGGTATTGGTTATAAATATCCCCACCATACCATAAATGGTGAGCCAAGAATGAAGACCTCAGGGGAAAATATTCTTTAAGTTATGTAGATGCACTTAAAGGAAATGTCAATGAGGAAAAACAAGGCACAAACAAAAAAATAACTTGAATAGTTTCACCCCATCAAATCCATGAATAATAATAAAGGAAAATTCCTACATCACTAAGAAAGACAACAAATATTCAAGATATCTACTCCTTCTCAAAAAAAATACAATTCGAGGTGACCAAATTTGTTTTATGGCATTTTTTACTCATGTCATAAATTTTTTCATAAGGTTATTAAATCCAAAGCCAATATCTTTAGCAAAAAAGGTGATGTTAGATCAAGTCATTTTATAAATTCTAGATTTAGGAATCCTATGATGGAAATAAGAATACATTTTATCCTCTCCTAATTGAGATTGAATTCCTTAACTTTAATTATTTTAGACACAAAGATATTGAATATAGTATAATATTATTTAATCCACCCAAGAATTAGATTCCTAATCAATATTCACATAAAGGAATCACAAAGAGATGGAAAAAAATATCAGAGAAGTCTGAAAAGTGTGGAATTTCATTATATGCCCATAATCAAGAAGGAAAATGGTATGTTTAAAATGGGTGCTCAAAGAACATGATTGTAGACAAAATCAATTTTTTCTTTATAAGGAAATATAGAAGAGGACGTGTTAGATTTTGGAACAGGGAAGAGGGATTGTCAGTATAGATGATAAGAAAAGGCTCGAAATTTCTTATATGTGGATGGCGTGAAGCAAAATATCCTAAGTGTCAGTGAAATATCTAATCAAGGCTATGGTGTCAAATTTCTCTCTAAATATTATGAGATAAGTAAAGCTGAACATGATAAAATAGTCACCAAAGCAATAAGAACTCTCAATAATGTGTATTCATTGATTATACTAGACTAAAATTGACTTATAAACAATTTAAATGAAACTTTATTATGGAATAGAAGAATGGGACATGCAAACTTAAACAATGTGGTAAAAAATAGCAAGAAAAAAACAACAAGAGGTATGCCAAAGTTATCAAACCCCAATGGTTCCATATGTAAAGCACACCAATTTCGAAATCAGGAAAGGGTTAATTTCAAAATAAAAGAATGTTCATCATCTAAACCATTGGATCTAGTACACAGATATATATGCAATCCTATGAGAACTCAAGTCCCAAAGTAAAGATATAGTTGATTCTATTTATTGATGAATTTAATAGGGAAACTTGGATTATGTTTCTTAAAGAAAAAACAAAAGTTATCAGCAAGTTCAAACTATTCAAGGATCAAGAAGAATTCACCTCAAACAGAGTAGGATAATTCACCTCTAATGAGTTTGAGGAATTCTATGAGCATGGGATCAGAAGACAATACTCGGTAGCCAAAACCCCTTAGCAAAATGGAGTAATAGAAAGAAAGAACATATCAGTTAAAAAAATGGAAAGAGAAATGATAAAAGAATATTAGGTTGCAAACACATTTTCGGGAGAACTGGTTGAGTAAGATGTGTATTCATCATAATAGAGTCCAACTCAGAAAAAATAGTGATAATACCCACTATGACGTATGTGAAGGTAGAAAATATTATGTAAAAGATCTAAGTGTTTTTCGAACAATGTACTACATAAAGAGGAATGATGAAAATTCAAGAAAATTTGACTCTAGATTAAATGAAAGTATATTTCTTGGCCACTCATTAAAAAGTAAAGGCTACAAGTTATATAGTAAAAGATCAAAGAAGATATTTCAGTGTATTGATGGAAGGATAGATGAAGTTTTTCCACAATCAATAGATCCTCAGAAAAAATAAAAATTCAGATGGTGTAGAAGAATAACAACAACATGAAGGAGAAGAATAGAAATAAAATACCCCTTATAAGTACAAAACACCATCTAGGTATGTATAAAATAAAAATCCTGAAATTAAAATAATTAGAGATAAGGAATTGGGAGTTCAAACTAGAAGGAAATTTATACACACTTCTAGAAATTCAAATATTGTATTGTTGTTTAAGATAAAACACAAATGTTTTAATCAAACTAGTGAAGATAAATATTTGTTTAAGGAAATTGATCGATAGTTGGATCAGATAAAGAAAAGTAATACTTGGGAACTTGTCCCTAGAAAAAAAGGAAAAAAATGGCATTGGCATCAAGTGGGTATTTAAGAAAAAGTTAGATGAATATGTATAGGTAGTAATAAAAAAATCCAAACTAGTTGGAAAAGGTATGCACAAGTAGAAGGTATGGATTTGAAGGAAGTTTTGTCCCTATATATAGACTAGAATATATTAGGATGTTTTTGCAATTTTCAAGTCATAGGAATTTTAAATTATGTAAAATGGATTTTAAGCCTACTTTTATAAATGGTGAACTAGAGGAGAGAATCTACAATGAATAGCTACAGGTATTTCATCTCTCTAAAGACAGTAATAATTTTCGTATACTAAAGAATATTTTTTATCGGATAAAACAAGTCTCAAGATATTGATACACATTATTGGACAAATACCTACAACAACAAGGATTTAAATGAGGAACAATAGAAAATAACATTTACATTAAATATGTTAATGTGTATATTTTAATAATTGTTGTATATGTATATGACAACATTTTTTGGAGTGGTTACAATTTGCAAAAGAATGGAAGGATTTTGAGATGTCCATTCTATGATAATAGTAATTCCTTCTTGGCTTACAATTATCTCAATCAGACAAAGGTATCCTCATTTTTCAGCCCAAATATTTAAAATAAATTTTGAATAAACATGGTATGGAATTTTGCAAACTTGGTAACACACCCATGGTCAATAGATGAAAATTGTGAAAGGATGTTGAACCCCATGATGTAGACTAGACTACTTATAGGCTAGTGATTGGAACTCTGTTATAGTTAGCAACATCAAGGCCTAATATAATGAAAGTCATAGGATTGGTTTTATACTTTAATCTAACCCAAAGGAGATCCATGTTAATGGAGTCAAGAGAATATTTAAATATTTATAGGGAAGAATTTATTATGGCCTATGGCATTCTAGAAGAAAATAATTCACTCTAATAGCATACATTAATCCAGATTAAGGAGGTAACATCGATGATATAAAGAGCACAAGTGATGCAACATTCTTTCTGGGAAATTGTATACTATCTTGGGTAAGAAAAAATAAAAAATATAATTTGTTATCTACAGTTGAAGCTAGGTATATAGTAGAAAGTGCATCTTGTTCTCATATCCTTTGGATGAAGAAAACACTCAAGAATATCAGGGTTGAATTTTTTGATCCTATTCCTATCATGTGTAATAATAATAGTGCAATTAGAATTTAAAATAATCCATCTATGCACTCCAAAACAAAGAATATTCCAGTTAAATATAAATTCTTGAGAGATAAATTTTTTGATTAGGTCATTATGCTTGAATATGTTTCCACTAATAAGAAAATTGTGGATATCTTGAGCAAACCATTTCCTAGAAAAACATTTGAGTACCCTAGAAAATGATTAGGAGTGATATCTCCTTCAACACATTAATTAAATCAATATGGGGATTAATAACTACTCAACACATGGAGATATTTAGCTAGTATATGAGCAGATAGATGCAATGGACAAGTTATGTTTAACGGGTATCATGCCAAGGGGGGATGCATATTTTATAAATACGAAGTATTTAGGGGGTGAATTTGGGTCTTCATTTAGGATTATTTTACTATATTTAGGTGTGGATTGATATAGTATTAATTATCACTTAAATTTTACCTCATTACAAGTCTTAGCCCACCAAGAGTAGTAGCCCAATTTTAACGGGAATAGAGTGTATTCTAATGCACTATGAAATGGAAAGCTTACATGGTTCCTTTATTTTTAATTGGTGTCACTCTATTTTATAACCAACAAAAATTGTTTTGAGTACAAGTTAATATCAATATCTTGTTATATCCAAGGTTATGACTAAAGTCTATTTAGGGGGAGAATGATCAAAAGGGGCTATTAATCATGCATTGTCATCTCTAAACCCATGTGCAAGTGAGGTATCACAAGGAAAAATACAAAGAAAATATAGCTATAGTAGCCAACACCCTTTACCATTGGTTTCAAAGGGGGAGAGGAGACCAAACATTGGACATTGGACACATATAAAAATTCTTTGAAGATGAAAATTGAGCAAGTGGGAGAGTGAACAAGCACCATCAATAGAAAGTTATAAACATTATCAAGATGACAGGGGGAGGTGATTCTAAGAGAGTTGATAAGTGGTGGTGTTTCCATTAATATCTTGCAATGTTTAATTGTCTTTCCCTCAATGCCAAAGGGGTAGATTGTTAGGAAAATTGGTTGTTGAGAAATTTGGCAGTGATTTTCCAGTGTTTGTTATTTATTTCAGGTATTGATATTCGGAATTAATGTGAGAGTTAGGAAGAGATTAAAAATAACTTTAAAAGGATTTTTTTGAATAATCCTCTTCAATATGATACCAATGGTATATGGCACACTTCTCATATCCAAAAGTATGAGGAAATATACAGGGTTGAAGCTAAGAAAAGGTTCCAAGGTTCATGGTTCTTAACATACATAATGTCTATATAGCTAGTTTTTTTTCTTGTTATAATCACAATAATGAAATTTATCTATTGTTGTAGTATTTGAAGCACCCACTTTACTACAAATTCTTATAACTTTAATATTACATTCATTTTTAGACTTGTTTCTAGAGTCTATGAAGTATATCTAGTTAAATTTAAAAAATTGTTCCTTTTACAACTCAGATGCATTAGTAAGTTTTCTCCTTTATTTTTAAGAGATGATTTTGTCACTTCCATTTTTAATAACAAAGACTCATTTCTCTCTTCACTTTAGAATTTTATGAAATTTTTTTCAATGACTCCAGCTCACCTATATTTTTCCAAAGGTTTCATATGAATGGACTTATATGTATATATGTAACCATATCACCGAGGGTATGTTTATATGGTGACCGATTCTTAAATATATTCCCATACCCTTCAAGACTATGGGTTGTGAATCTCAATGCTTTGTATTAACTTTATTAAACTATATAAACTTTTAAATATGTGCACGAACATTTTCCTAACCACTATATATACATCGTATGGTGTTGCGTTCCCATGTATATATTTCATTAGGTCACATTTATCATGCCTAAATGGCACGGTTGTCTTAAGAGTTTTTTTTTTAATATTTGTGTAGTCAATTTAGCGTCTTAAATTGCTAACATAAATTATCAACCAGGGCTAGTAAACTGATGAAGTGTGGTGCACTATATGTGCTTAACTGACCTCTTCCTTACTTCGTTGTATGTGTTTTTCTTATTGTTTTTGGGAACAAAACATTCTAATCTATGGATATCCTAGCTTGCAAATGAACATGAAATGTAACTCAAGACATTACAACTTAATCTGATTCATTTAGTTTGAGATTTGTTGGAAGAGCTTGTGAAAAAGATTAATTTTAATGCAATGAGGATCTTCTATCAAACTTAAAAATGAAATGAAATGACAGAGCTGAACTAAATGTAATCTACCTCCAGAGTGCTCTAACTAAATTAACATGCAACTAGTCTATGGAATTCTACAACCCATCTTGTTCATGATTAATGATATTTTGGAAGAGTTTGTAAAACAGTCCTGGCTGTATTATCCATTGCAATTGAACATAAACGTAAAACTGAAAGCAAATACAATTAAAATCTAAGACACCACAGCTATTTCTTACTCATTTTTACGATATTTTGGAAGAGCTTTGTAAGAGTAATAATGGCTATGCCACTTAGTGTAAACAAGCAACTAAAACCTACAATACCACAGTTATGCCTTATTCATCATAATGATATTTTGGAAGAGTTTATTAGAGTAAGTCTAACTGTGATAATTAACGAAAGGAATTGCAACTAAAAATGCTAATTAACTCAACATAATACAACCAAATCTTTTTCATCTAATAATGATATGTTGGAAGAACTTTTTAAGAAAAAGAATGGTTGTAAGATAATGAGGCTCTTTTAATCTAATTGCAAAATAGAAACTGCTAATTAACTCAACATAATACAACCAAATCTTTTCCATCTAATAATGATATGTTGGAAGAGATTTTTAAGAAAAAGAATGGTTGTAAGATAATGAGGATCTTTTAATTAAACAAATAATGCAAGACATGATTTAAAAGCTAACAACACATAATTAAAAGCTACTTATCTAGAAAGCATGTAGAAGCCTCCTTGGATAGCAGGGGCCCTCTGCTACCAATTTGGTGAAATCCTTCAACTCCTTAAAGTTGTAATCAAAACAGCATCAAAGAACTGAATTTCTTTATTGAAAACCTCACAAATCTACATCCCATTCCATTTTAAGCTTTGTTACAAAAGACTCTCTATTCCTTTCTCTCCTTCTCCTATTTTTCACTACTTTTTCATTACCCATGATAGGAGAAAGCTTCTCCTATTTATACAAAATATGAGAAGTTATCTCATTAATGGGAGTCCATGAATCTCTCCCTCCAACTCTAGAGTTACAATCAAAATAGGAAATGATAAGACACATGTCTTTCTAGAATTTCAACACAACTTAAGAAAGGAGACACATATCCTCTTAGAGTTTCAATACAACAAGGAAGTGAGACACATATCCTCTTAGAGTTTCAATACAACAAGGAAGTGAGACACATATCCTCTTGATCCCATAATCTTCTCCAACCAAATTCGAATTTGGCCTTAGAGTGCCACATGAGGGTCTTCTAGAAGTCTCCTTTTGACCTACACATGTCACAAAACTCATAACACATATATAGATATATGAAACTATGTTAATTTTCTAGTTTCTAATCATGAATTCACTTTAAATACATAAAATAAATAACTTTGGAAAACAAGGATCCTAACCCATATATTTATGAAAATGGTTACTTGATGTAGGGTTTTAGGTCAGATGGTTATGAAATAAGAGCTAAATGGTTATGACATAATGGAAATATGTATGAATATGGAAAACACTTTTGAGACTCAACATACCCCCCAACTGAAGTTGTTGCATGTTCTCATGCAACTATTGCAATGATTCATTTGTCCATGAGTTGATCTTTTATGAGTTTTGACTCATATAGATTCGTTCCAAACTTTGCTTCTTGATATTTTCTTTTTTGGCAAAGTATAATACATTTGATTGCAAAAAAATTTTAATGCTGGTTCTTATGTGACAACCAATTTTTTTGAGCAATGGTTCTTGTGTAACAATGCTTTATTTTCTTTTTTGCATCAAAGTTCATGAAAACATTTAGAATCAATTACTTCATCAATGAATTGATCATTTGCAAGGCATATAATCTTTTGGATCATGTTGCAACAATACTTGGTTGGGAAGTATATGTGGGTGGAAATTAAATGAAAATGTGTGATAGTGTATGACATGTGGATATGAAATGATGTCCCTTCCCCCCCAACTAAATATATGACAATGTGAAAAAGGGAGTAAGGAATTTTTCCAAAGTTATAATTTTAGCATTCTAATGAATTACATGACTAAAAATTAGAAAACAACATACCTTCACTTACCTTAAATGTGGATGAGTTGTGTATGTGTGGTGGCTGCAAAATTCTGATCATATTCTTCTTCAAGTGGTTGAACAAGAGGAGTCATGGATAAAGAGATGAGATGACTTTTTATTGCTCCTACTAAAACTTGCTGAATCTGCTCCAAAATGCTGAAAATAATAGTCTTCATGTCTTCAAAATTCATTGGCATAATTCCTACTATGTGAAAAGATGTTCTGATGTCGAACATAGTAGGAAATTATTGACTTAGTGGCCATTAATGGATGCCACTAGTCAACACGAGAACTCTCACCATTGATGACAATGAGAGTCAAGATGCCCAAACACATCTTACTAGGTACGAATGATTTTGCTGATGTCGCGTCACCTAGAAGATCTGACGAACAAGGGACATTAGTGTATTCCCATTGTTTGTCAGCATGAGAACTTGTCATTAAGGCATGCAAGCCTCAAGGTGTTTTTACAAAGAACTTAGACTCAAAGGACTATGGACTCAATAATTTGCATTGAAGCAGGGCTTATTTGTGGAATGAAAATGACAAGAAATGGAAGATGGCAATGGAGAGTAGAAATGGCAATGGGAAATAAGCATGTGAATGAGCCTCTTGCTTTTATTTGTGGGTTATGAATGGACAAAAAGAAATGGAAAGTGGATGTGAATGTAAATGGAAAATATGAAGTGAAATGAGGTGAATGGTTTATTATGAGGTATGGATGTGATGGAGACAATAGTATCTGAAAGTTTTTCAAGTGTTTGGATCTAATTTTACATCAGCATATTTCCTCCTCTTTGTTGCTGATCATCCTCTTATGAAACAAATTGGTCTCTTAGAGAGACACCATTCTCTTGTAGTCATTTGTCCTTCCTCCTGGAACCTGCAAAAAAAACTAATACTTCTTCTGCAATGGAATGTAAGATTATCAAAGGAGATAGGTGATCAATCTCTCTAGTTATGATATTTACACACAAAACTAAGAATTTGTATTAATGAAACAAGTTCTCAAAGGAAAAATCAAAAGAATTTATACATGTTTTGGAATTAGTGCCTCAAGTTGAATGTTGATTCTTTTCAGCAATTTATTTCATTATTTACCATTTCAAACTCTAATGATGGATTTCTCACTGTGTAGATCTTGTTGAGACTTTTCCAATGATACTTGAATCATCAAAATCTGATTTTGTATGAGAAAGTTAGGCTGATTGACCAATAAGGTTTTTTCTGCTGCGGAATTGGAGAACAGCTGCAGAATTGGACTTTAGCTGCAAAATGTCGATGGTTTCTGTAGCTAAAAATCTTGAATAAAAAGTTAGCCATTCATCTTTCATCATCAGTCCAAAATTAATCAATACCTTCAGAAAAAAAATTGATCAAATAACTTATTCATTTCATTGATTCAAAATTATTCATTTTTTTTTTTTTTTAATCAAAACAAAATTGAAAAACAGAAATGCATTTTTTTTTTTTTTAATAACAAAATTGAAAAATACAACTTTTTTTTTTTTTTTTTTAAATATTATATATGTTACATTTAAAAAAAAATATACATATATAATTTTATTAAACAAACAATTTATTAAATAAAAAAATTAAAAAAAACTAAAAACATGAATGCCATTCTCCTATTGTATACAAGCAAACTCCAATGTGAACCACCACCTGCTCACCAACGATTTCTTCCTTCTGAGATTATCCTATCTGAAGATTGGGTATGAAAAATATTCAACCAAGAGGGTTCTTTAGATGGAATGGCGCCAATTGAAAATTTTTCAGTGGAGGTCTGTTGTTGATTGGCTTCAATAGAATTTGTGTTCAATTTAGATTCTTCTTCCTAGAGATCAGGAAACCGAATTATCAATGCAGAGTGCCGTTTTCAAACTCTTCACTGTGGAAAAAAAACCGTTTTTCCTTACGCGGCAGGCAAAAATGGGCTTCAAAGAACCAATAAATTCTCCCAGACCGCCACGAATTTCTTAAAACGATTTCTGGGTTAACTAATTGACCCTATTGGCGAAAAAACCCATGTCGTGGATTTTTTAAATTCATCCTCAATCGATCAGAAAATGTGTTTCAAATTGACGTGTCAAATAAAATTGCGTTTCTGGAGATGCTCTGGCAAAAATATTTTTTTTGGTTAGTTCCGTGAGATTTCTGAGAATTAATCTGTTCAATTGTTCCATATCATGTTTAATTGTTCCATATCATGCTTATTCCAACAGATTTCGGCTTACATCTATACAAATAACATTTGAAATTTCATGTTTTTGTTTAAACTGCCCGGCGCTACCCTTTGTTTTGTAGCAATCGCCTGTCCCACCATCAAGCTCAATAGGGGTATCCACAGGTCTGGTCTTAACAACATCATCGACCTGCGGCTTAATGTCCACAAAGACAGACTCATTTGCGTCATCACATAGAGAAGAAACTTCTGGGGTCCTTGTTTCTTGAGCCCATGGGAAATGGGCCCCTTCAAATAACATGCTGCTATGATCAGAATCAAAATATCCACCTGGATTACAAGTTTTCGCTGGTTCAAAATTTACAGCATTGCCATAAGCAGCAGGCATCAAATTTCTCATCTCTGAATAATTGTGACTATAGAATTCACAAGAGCACGATTTCTGCAAAGTTTGGTTTGAATTGTTATTCTCAGAAAATTGGACTGTGCATGCATTTAAATTGTTTTGAAATGGGGCACTGGGTTTTGAGAACTCAGAGTCACCATACTCCATATCATCGTATTCACATATTGTCATATCTGATTTGTCGAAACCATTCAAAGAGGCTTTTACTTTCCTGTTTATATTGTAACTCTCTAATAAATCAGGATTTGCTGAATATGAGGACTTTACCTTACAGTTTGTATTGAAACCCTCTAACAACAAAGCAGGGTTTTTTTTGTGCACAACTTTGCTTTCTTTCCTGACACGTTCTTGCTTCTCTCCATTTTAATAGACAGATTAATATCGAAGCAGGATTCTCATGCATGGCTTGAATTTTCCTTTTCAACTTCAATAAGACTGTAAGGCTCGCTCTCAAAATTCTTTTGGGGTACTAACTCTCGCATTCCTTTTTTAGCCCTTTGTTTAGGTGGAGTTACGAGCCTGTGTAAAGGTTCACGACGTGGAGAAACTTTGGCGTTTGTTTTATTGTTCAATTTTTTTTTTTCAAAATGCCATGGCCATTTCATTGATTTTTGTTTATGTTTGGTTGTTTATTGATTTGTTATTGTTTTGTTTTTGTTTTTTTTAATTTGTTTTGTTAATAGAACTACATATGTTATATTTTCAAAAATTAAAAATATACATATATGTTTTACTAAACAAAATGATATATTGATTTTATTTTTATTTTTATTTTTTATTTTATATATTTTTTTTAATTTGTTTTTGTTAATAAAATTACACATGTTATATTTTCAAAAATTAAAAATATACATATGTATTTTACTAAACAAAACAATTTATTGAATTTTTTTTATTATTATTTTTTTAAATGATTTGTTATTAAAATTATATATATATTTTCAAAAATTTAAAAATAAACAAAACAATTTAATTTTTTATTTTATTTAATTTTATTTTTTTTATAATCGATTTGTTTAATAAAATTATGTATGTTATATTTTCAAAAATTTAAAAATACACATATATATTTCATTAAACAAAACAATGTATTGAATTTTTTTTTTTTTTTTTTTTTTTTAAATCAAATGAAATGATGAAAACAATTTTTTTATATTTTTTTTTTATTGAATCAAATGAAATGATGAAGTTTATTTTGTCTCCTTTTTTTTTTTTTTTTTTACATAACAATTCTTTTTCTGATCCTCCAGATCACACAAAGTGTAGGAGGAGAGCATACTCAAGAATTATTAATTTTTTTTTACATAAAAATCTTTTTTCTGATCCTCCAGATCACACAAAGTGTAGGAGGAGAGCATACTCAAGAATTATTAATAATTTTTTTTTTTGATGTAAGAAATAAGGTCTCCTAATTACACTTCCCCGGCAACGGCGCCAAAATGTATAGTCAATTTAGCGTCATAAATTGCTAACATAAATTATCAATCAAGGCTAGTAAACTGATGAAGTGTGGTGCACTATATGTGCTTAAGTGACCTCTTCCTTACTTCGTTGTATGTGTTTTTCTTATTGTTTTTGAGAACATAACATTCTAATCTATGGATATCCTAACTTGCAAATGAACATGAAATGTAACTCAAGACATTACAACTTAATCTGATTCATTTATTTCAAGATTTGTTGGAAGAGCTTGTGAAAAAGATTAATTTTAATGCAATGAGGATCTTCTATCAAACTTAAAAATGAAATGAAATGATGAACTAAATGTAATCTACCTCCAGAGTGCTCTAACTAAATTAACATGCAACTAGTCTATGGGATTCTACAACCCATCTTGTTCATGATGAATGATATTTTGGAAGAGTTTGTAAAACAGTCCTGGCTGTATTATCCAATGCAATTGAATATAAACGTAAAACTAAAAGAAAATACAATTAAAATCTAAGACACCACAGCTATTTCTTACTCATTGTTATGATATTTTGGAAGAGCTTCGTAAGAGTAAGAATGGATATGCCACTTAGTGTAAACAAGTAACTAAAACCTACAATACCACAGTTATGTCTTATTCATCATAATGATATTTTGGAAGAGTTTATTAGAGTAAGTCTAACTGTGATAATTAACGAAAGGAATTGCAACTAAAAATGCTAATTAACTCAACATAATACAACCAAATCTTTTTCATCTAATAATGATATGTTGGAAGAGCTTTTTAAGAAAAAGAATGGTTGTAAGATAATGAGGATCTTTTAATCTAATTGCAAAATAGAAAATGTTAATTAACTCAACATAATACAACCAAATCTTTTTCATCTAATAATGATATGTTGGAAGAGCTTTTTAAGAAAAAGAATGGTTGTAAGATAATGAGGATCTTTTAATTAAACAAATAATGAAAGACATGATTTAAAAGCTAACAACACATAATTAAAAACTCCTTATCTAGAAAGCATGTAGAAGCCTCCTTGGATAGCAGGGGCCCTCTGCCACCAATTTGGTGAAATCCTTCAGCTCCTTAAAGTTGTAATCGAAACAACATCAAAGAACTGAATTTCTCTATTGAAAAACTCACAAATCTACATCCCATTCCATCTTAAACTTTGTTACAAAAGACTCTCTATTCCTTTCTCTCCTTCTCCTATTTTTCACTACTTTTTCATTACCCATGATAGGAGAAAGCTTCTCCTATTTATAAAAAATATGAGAAGTTATCTCATTAATGGGAGTCCATGAATCTCTCCCTCCGACTCTAGAGTTACAATCAAAATAGGAAATGATAAGACACATGTCTTTCTAGAATTTCAACACAACTAAGAAACGAGACACATATCCTCTTAGAGTTTCAATACAACAATGAAATGAGACACATATCCTCTTAGAGTTTCAATACAACAAGGAAATAAGACACATGTCCTCATGATCCCATGATCTTCTCCAGCCAAATTCGAATTTGGCCTTAGACTGCCACATAAGGGTCTTCTAGAAGTCTCCTTTTGACCTACACATGTCACAAAACTCATAACACATATATAGATATATGAAACTATGTTAATTTTCTAGTTTCTAATCATGAATTCACTTTAAATACATGAAATAAATAACTTTGGAAAACAAGGATCCTAACCCATATATTTATGAAAATGGTTACTTGATGTAGGGTTTTAGGTCAGATGGCTATGAAATAAGAGCTAAATGGTTATGACATAATGGAAATATGTATGAATATTGAAAACACTTTTGAGACTCAACAATCTTCATAATTTATAAGTTGAGACCAATGGGGAATAATTATAACCCCGCATAATTTTATTTTTACATTTGGTAGTTGATACGGTGTTATGCCAAAAATGGCCATGTGAACTTATAATGGGATCCTATGCTATCCGTTTTCAATGGTGTCTATTAAATATATTGATCCAACGACATATCATAATTAGGGTTATCAAATGACCCACTTATCCCTTTTACTTGTTGGTTCTATATTTTAATTTTCCTTTTCTGACGATTCACTATGTGGTAGCTCCTCTGGAATATTTACGTTACTACACCTGGAATTAGAGTGCATAACCCATATAGAAATGGCATGACAAGTATTTGGTGTAGTGTTGAGGATTTCACTAAAACACTGCTTCCTTTATTTTCTTTTGTCCAGATAAATCCCCTCTATGGGCAGAGGCGATCCCTCTAGCCCTAGAGTGGGTCTAGAAACACGATATTCTTTATAACATAAGCTTTCTTAACTAATGCTTACAACACAAAGAGGAAAGATACATAAATACCTTTTTCGAATTGCCATATTTGGATCCGTCAATGGTGAACTCAATCCATGATCCTTGTAGGCCCGCTTCCTACTAGTGATGGCATGCTAATACTTGTGGATGATTGGAAGAAAAAATAGAAACGTGATACAATATATAATAAACGTAAACACTAGCTATCTAGTAGATCAAGGTGTACCAGAACATTTTCATAATCATGTAGAAAAATATAGAAAGAAAACCTTAGATGTCATTATTGATAAATTACAAAAGGAGAGCTTACAACTAGGCCTTGATGTTGGAGGCGTCCTTAGGTGAAAATATGAGTCCTTCACCCAACTGTTGTGAAGGAAAATCCCCTCTGCAGACAGAGGCCATCCCTCTAGCTCTAGGTTGGGTCTAGCAACTACAGGAACATACTAATATCTAACTTCATAGATTGTAAATGAAATTCAGAGAAAGGAAGATGACATGCCTTATTCTGATGCTATTTTTTCGTCTTCTGTCGAAGCTTCTTGATCTGTTGGTCTCCTCAAGATCGATACATGCTGCTACCAATGTCAAATTACCTGTACAGACAGTTAATACACCATGACAAGCGTAAAATCACAACAAACATAAAAAAATTACAAACTATTTGACTGATCAAAGAATGCAAGAAATCTCATTATACATGTAAACAAGAGTGGAAGATAAACATCAGTTGCATTTTAGTATGATAAATACAAGGGGAGTTTACAACCACCTTGATGTTGAGTCTCTCCTTTGGCAGGTTTGTATCCAAGCACGTTTTCGACACCCTCGTACACAAATGTCTAAGATCTCACTATGTTCTTAACACATAAAAAAATCACACTCTGCTCTATTATCCTTAAGCTATAACAACACTATAATTTCTTCTTCTCCCTATGATTTCTTCTTCTAACTAGCTAGAAGAGGTGAAAGAGGTATCCTTATATAACAATGGAGGAGGAGGATATGGGCCCTTAAATAATGGTAAAAAGCTTATCCTTTGGAGTAGTTCCTATTTTATGGGAACAATATGCCTAAAGGGGAATTCTTCAGCCATAACCTCAAAAAAAACTTCCAGCTTTCTGCTTCGTGAAGCTTCTAGTCGTGGAAACTTCATTTCTATTTAAAAAAATTTCCAAAATAGGATCGGTGAGGGTCATACATTAAGACAGAGTGCCGATCAGCGTGGGTCTTAGTGTAAATCTATGTTATCTGTGTGGGTCAGACACTGAGACAAAGCGTCGACCTTGAAAACTAGGTTTTTATATGGATCTTCCAGAAAATTTTTAAAGGGAGATGAATTGGCAGACAAAGTGTGGTTCAGGGGTATGTATTCCATGCTTGGAAAGTACACAAGGGTTATTGTATGGGTCCTCCAGGATGAAGGAACGGGGATTACAGGGACAGTGACAAATTGCTTTGTAACAGATGCCCTCTAAAGAATGAAGTCTGAACACGAGTGAGGGATGAAATGATTTACAAGTACGTGCAAGGAACCAGATGCTACTTTCAGGAGACCTGAAAATCAAGCATAGATACATATACCTAAGTGAAATCTCTAATAAAAATACATGAATCAAGGTATGGACGCAACCATCTGTAAAAGAGAACATGGTATGGTCGCGTCCATCCATTTGTGAAGGATCACATATAGGCTCATGGTATGGTCGTAACCATCCATCTGAAAGGAAAATGTATCCAATCATGGAAAAATAGTATCGCCTCAAAACCTAGAATCTAGAGAATAAAATCTATGGTCTTGTGCTCCATCACGACCCGATCAAGTACAATTTCGAGAATGTGAGTAAATGAGTTGAAGTTGATCGCCTGATTACCAGTCAATGATGTAAAATATTAACAGTCGTGATAGAAACCACCAATTATGGAAATGGATCTCAAGGCACTAAAATTTGAACACTCATGGAATCACCCGATCAAAGGCCAATGATGTGAACCTATGGTTGAATGCGAAGAACTTGCCATTAAGCATGCAAGCTCTAAGGTACCAGATAGGAGTCTCTAGATCGACTTCCCGGATAATGAGTTGAAGTCGATAGGAAGCGATCCGTTGAAGGAGGGTCATAATGAATCCCACATTATCGACATGAAACAAACAATTTAATATGAGTGTTTATCAAGACTAAAACAGAGGATCTAGGAATATACAAACTACAAAATGATTTTCTCTTGAACATATCATCGACACGACTCTGGAATTTGGCAGCATTTGAATCAAATATGATCATAAGTCATGTTGACAAGATTGGTAATCGAATGAGAAGAAAATATATTTCCCAAACCCATGGAGGAAAAGTGACAGAGTGAGGATATCCCAACACGACACGAACTGCAAATAAGTGTCATGTTCAAGAGTGACATACTGTCGACACAACTGATGAATAACTTCCATTTTCCCCCACCATTTCTGGCAAGTACCTCTTTATTTTTACACAAGCTTGAATAGGATAGAATATGCTTTTCATCTAATTTTTTCCTTTGGAAAAATCCATCATGGTACATTTTATGAGCCCTAGGAAGGAGGAACTCAGTGATCGTCATGATGACGGACCCAATGTCATAAAATTTTAACGAGCCCAACAAAGGTGAAGCTCGGTGCCTTTTCATATTTAGAGAGTTTGAAAAGAGGCGAAAATAAAACTCCAACTGGCCCTTTTCGTAAATAATCCCTCATACCCAAAAAGGTAGAAAACAAAATGGGAGAGAACCTCTTAGTCGTGGTTGGATAAGGTATTCTTTTTTCATAAATAATCTGTCCCAACCCAAAAAATGGGTAAACGTATACTAGGTAAACGACATTTCACAGCCTTTAACAAGTTCAAAACGACAAGAGCTCGACAATATTTTCATGTTTTGAGAGTCATAAAAGAGCTGAAAGTTGACTCCTTCTAGAGGAATGAGTGGCATTAAGGGTCGCAACTAGTTTCTGTGATGGTGGAACTACTCAGAACAAGTAAAGGTCAAGAGGTTGGCTAACAAGACTGCTCATTGCAGATGTTCCTTAGGAATGGGTAAAATAAGCAAGTGAGGGCATATGATAGGCCGAGAAAGTGGTAATGATGGAATGAGAAAACCAAGGCTCATTTGGCAATACAGGCTGATAAAATGGAAATCACGACAAGTAAAATAAGAATGGTTTCATTTTTACACAAGCTTGAAATCCAGAAACTTTGCTTGAAGTTGGTTTCATTTTTACACAAGCTTGAAACCTTTTAGAAAACTATGCTTGAAACCGATTTCATTTTTACAGAAGCTTGAAAACATGGAAAACTATGCTTGAAATAAGTTTGCATGCCCCCAACATGGTGACTCAATTCGAGGTACATGGACCCCAAGCTTCAATGCATTCACTGGAGTAGACCACTAATTACTGACAGGTGGATGGAATTAAGGTTCAATAACGAGATCAAGAGAAAGACTCGACTAGGATTTTACGAGATCTAATCAAAAGCTCAAATGGAACGGGAACTTGTTTCATTTTTTAACGAGGTTGACACAGTGAAATAAACTATCCTCATGACACCTTGTTTCATGTTTTAAGGAGCTTGACACAAGAAAACAAACTATTCTCCCCCATAAGCTTATTTCATTTTTTAAGGATCTTGACACAAGGAAACGAACTATGCTCCGACATAAGCTTGTTTCATTTTTTAAGGAGCTTGACACAAGAAAACGAACTCTACTCCAAAAGAAGCTTGTTTCATTTTTTAAGGAGCTTAACACAAGGAAACGAACTATGCTCCAGACTTGATCATGACAAATAAGAAGTCATGGCTTCCAAGAGTTTCTCATCCAGTGGGAGAACAACACTCTGGAAATTAGGATCCAATGCCCCCAATACATTGTGTACTACCTCACTGACTAAATTATTAATGGATGCGGAAATGGAATAGGTGGCCACATAATTGACCTGTGGTGGGGAAGATATCATTGGCAGGTAAGGACTAGCAACAGACGATGGTAGAGCAGATGTCACATTAGGACTAAAGAATGAAACATGATCAATTATCACAATCCGACCTTCATGTGGAAAAAAGATCACACGAAAGAAGGAAGAGACAAGCGCGCCCATGGCATAAGCAGATTCGTTCCCTCGGAGTAAATTAAAATCCAAGGGGCCTTGGACAGCCATCATGTCTATATATACGGTTTTCCCTCCCAAAATAATAGGGAACTTAGGAAGGATCCCTAATGGTTGAATTGTTCCTCTGTTAAAAGCCAACAAATTCTGAGTAATGGGCACAAGCTATGGAGAACCTAAAGCTTGCCATGTAGTTGAGGAAATAATACTAACCGAGGTGCCTTTAGCTATAATTGTGCCTGGTATGACCATATTGTAGGCTTGTGTAATGATCTCAAAGGCCACGTAAGAAGGAAGATGGTATGTCCTAAAACGACTCCAATCAAAGGAAGCGACCAAACTACATGGAGGGGGTACCATAGGAATAAGAAGATTAACTCCTTGCATTACGGGAGCAGGAAGACCATCCTCCAGGATTTTGGTAATGATATCAGGAGGACCACTTTCTTGAACTATGGTGACGGGAGTCAGAGGATCACCCTCCTAGATCATGGAAACTGGAGGATCTCCCTCCGATCCCAAGGAATCAGAGGAAACAAAAAGAACCTGACTAGGAAAAGACCCACTCTCGACAGAAAATACTTAATGAACTGTAGGTGGAATCAGGTTGACCTTTTCCGCAACCAATGATTGGTCAGGAATGGACTCGAGAGACTGACTTTTAGAGAGAGTGGAATTGACCGAAGATGAATCTCGATCAATGACTTGATCAAATATCAGAGGACTTGAAGAAAAATTTCTGTAACCAATGGGAAGACAAGACTCAGAAGCCTAAAGGGTATCCAACACTTTAGAAGCTTCATCCATATAAGGACATAGGTGAATGGGATAGTTCCCTTCACACAACCTACAGGGAAATTTGATCGTACCCTGTTTATTATGAGTTTCATTATCTTTAGTTGAAGGCTCATCATCAGCATGATGGCCAGAGGTTGATGATGAAGGATGAATCTGACCAACGGACCACACTTCTAGCACCTTGGGAATACCAGGGCAATCACGAAGAAGGTGGTCACCCTCACATAGCTTGCAAGGGAATTTGAATCTGCGAGACGGAGCGGGAGGTTTCTTGATATTAATTGCATGGGTAAAAATAGTTTTTGATTTCACCCCTAACTTATTTTCCTTATTCTTCTTAGACTTCTTCTTCTTATTCTTAGCCATCCAGTTACTAGGATCCAGAATTTCACCAGGAAAAGAGGAAGAATGAGATGAAGAAATAGGCGAAGAAGGTGAGGGGTCAACCTTAGGATCAACATGGGGTTGACATGGTTCAGGCGGATGAGAACTTGGTTGAGAAACTATTTGGATGTTCGAAACCACAAGGGTTGAAAATAACCAAACTGGCAGACCAATGGTTAATATCGGGAGGGACAACGCTTCCATATACGGGGCACCAACATTCCCGAATGAAGGAAAAGGACCTGGATTCCCATCTGAGGAGATTCCTTGGTTAGTGAAATCTAGAAACGTTTCCATTGGGATCAATCCTAAAGAATCACTAAGGAATGTAACTTTAACCAGGAATATTTCGTGGGTAGTCAATTTTAAGACACTAAAACAAAACTTTTCCTTTTCATGTTTTAAGAGTCGAGAAAATGAAAAAAGGTGACTCTAGTTTCTTTTAGTTTGGACGAGCTCAAAAGGACAAGTTCTCGATGATATTTTCAAATTTAAAGAGTCAATAAAGATAAAAAATGACTACTCAAGGTATTCTAGGCATAAAGGGTTACTAGGTAATCGTGAACTGCAATATACACCTTGGTGATCAAATAAAAGAGAAATGACCAAGGACTTGACGTACGGCAGCCAATCTCCCCGAATATTGTGTTCGGTGTATCATGATTATAGGGTGGCAGACTCAACTTCCTATGGATAAAGGATTGCAACCTATGAGGGTCTCCCTTTATATACGCGATGGTACAGGGATCACAAGTCCGTACTAGCGTTGTCTAATGCAACATGCGAGCGACAACTGCTAGGTTTAACAATGCCGGAACATGTCACTAACCTAGACCTCTAAATGTGAGTATTAAGTTTCAGTGCTCCCTTATATTGATTGAATAAATTTTATGGTTGATCTTGAATTATGTCTCAGTTTCAAGGCCCTACCATTGTCATCGGAGAACTCCCATATGCAGCTATATGAGAAAAGAAATCTTTCAATTTGATGAATCATATATAGTTAAGGGAAGAGTCTCAAACAAAGATGCAACAAACAGTAATACTACAAATGAAACTTTTTCCTACCTATATGACTCTCACTATCCAAATTTTACTTAAAACATTCAAAGATGTGAATTATGCAATGTAATCTATGAAAAATTATCTTTCTGAAAACTATGCAATTGTAATCTATGCATAATTTCCTTTTTCTTTTGAATGAATAAGAATTCACTCAAAGCGACTTTTAATTTTTGATCATTAAACAATTTAATCTAATTTCAATGAAAAATTTCAAACATGACTTATCAATGTAGCTTTATCTAATGCATTTTAACGAAAAGCAAACTTTGAGATGAAAACTAAAAGAATGCAAATTTTCTTAATAGAAAAAGGATGCAACCAAACATTAAGAATAAAATCTTGTTTTGAACACTTTGTAACTAAATTCCTCAAAAGGCTACAAGACATATGAGTTCAAGCACGAAGAGGACTTCCAAAGCGTGGGCTCAAAACAAGGAATTCATTCCCTTTTACATCAAGTAATCATACAAAGAAGACTTTTAAGTTGAACAATTAGCAATGTAATATATTCTCACAAGAAAACAAGTGGACCAAATGAACTCGAACATACACTTGATACTTCATCACTCAATCAACCAAAAATAAAAAGGAAATCAACTAGAGATGGCTCACCAAGCAAGTATACTGACTCGATCAGCAGGGCGACATCACCCGAAGCATGCAACCAGGAAATTGATGCACAATCCTATAAAAACCTAGGGTGTTAGGAACCACGTCCCAATAGAAAGAAAAAAAAAACCCAAAAACCAAGCCAACAAGCCAATCGAATGAAATATAATGAAGGGGAGAAAATGTAAATCATACAGAGAAAAGGACCGGAAGGGAAAGACACACTAGTGAAATATTTAGGGAAAAAAACTTAATTTTTCACACACAAAGGAATGGGTGTGACTTTTGGGGCTGAAACTGGTGTTGAAAAACCCGATTGGCACAACTGTATAACTGAAAAATAACGCCAATTGGCATGATCGACGTGACTGTAAAACAAATAAAAGCACCAATTTCTGAAAAGAAAAGAAAAAACAAATAATTTCTCCTAACCAAGACCAAACTCACCACTTCAAGCAAAAACTAAAATATTGCAATTGATAAAAAACATAGGAACAAAAAATGAAATGGTTGTTTGACTAAACTCGTTGAATGACTAAGACCTGAAAGAGTGAAAAACTCAAAGGAAACTCCCTAGTGGAGTCACCAATTTTTTGTGCTCGCAAATCCCCTCTGCGGACAGACGTGATCCCTCTAGCCCTGGGGTGGGTCTAGCAACTATAGGAACATCCTAACGTCTACCTTTCTAGATTGTAAATGAAATTCAGAGCAAGGAATATGACCTACCTTGTTTTGATGCTATGTTGTCATCTTCCGTCGAAGCTTCTTGATCTGTCATTCTCCTCAAGCTCGATACACACTTCTACCAATGTCCAATTACCTGTACAGACAGTCAAGACACCACGACAAGCGTAAAATCATGACAAACATAAAAAAATTACAACCTATCTAACTGATCAAGGAATGCTAGAAATCTCATTATAAATGTAAACAACTGTGGACGATAAACATTAGTTTCATTTTATTATGATAAAGACAAGGGGAGTTTACAACCAAGCCTTGTTGTTGAGGCAATCCTTTAGCAGGTCTGTATCCAAGCACATTTGCGACACCCTCGTACACAAAGTTCTAAGATCTCACTATGTTCTTAACACACACAAAAAATCACACTCTACTCTATTCTCTTGAAGCTATAACAACACTATAATTGCTTCTTCTCCCTATTATTGTTTCTTCTAACTATCTAGCAGATGTAAAAGAGGTCTCTTTATATAAAAATGGAGGATGATATGGGCCCTCAAATAATGGGAAAAAATATTATCCTTTGGAGTAGTTCCTATTTTATGGGAACAATAAGCCTAAAGGGGAATTCCTCAGCCATATCCTCATAAAATACTTCCATATCTCTACTTCGCGAAGACTCTAGTCATGGAAACTTCGTTTCTATTTAAAAATATTTCCAAAAGAGGATCGATGCGGGTCATATATTAAGACACAGTGCCGATCAACGTGGGTGTTAGTGTAAATCTCTGCTATCGGTGTGGGTCAGACACTGAGAGAAAGCGTCGACCTTGAAAATTAGGTTTTGATAGGGATCTTCCAGAAAAGTTGTAAAGGGAGATGAATTGGCAGACAAAGTGTGATTCGGGGGTATGTATTCCATGCTTGGAAAGTACACAAGGGTCATTGTATGGGTCCTCTAGGATCGAGGAACGGGGACTACAGGGACAATGACAAATTTCTCTATAACACCAGCTCAAAATAATTCCTTCTCTCATGCACTTAGGCTTAATCATGATGCAATAGTGTGAAGGGATGAGAGTTTAGGCGAGTTTGAAAATGATCAACCAAGATATCTTAGCTATAAACTTGGGGGAATGAAGGATGTGAATTTATAGCAAGGAGAAGGAGGTTGGGAGCCCATGAAAGGAAGAGGAAGGCCCACTTTCTAAGGGATGATCCCCCATGGATGAGATCAAAGCTCTAAAATGAGATAACTCAACCTTATCATCTTTGTTCAACATCCAACTCGCCGCCCTTGAGCATCTAGAGGTAAAATATTATCCTCCATTTGAGGAAGTACTGCCAGAAATGGATTAGTGTGGTTTTCCAATAAATTAGGGCATTAACAGCATTGGGCTAGAACTAGGATAAGGAAATCAGCATGGTCACTGCACCAAGAAGTGCACCGACCCAGGAAACTAGGAATTTGACCAAGTTTCTCTAGCAATATTACAAGGAATTATTCTTTAGATCTTTAAGAAGATATGTCAACATATTTCTTGATGATGGAAACATTGCACAGGATTCGTCACAGGGCATTTCAGGATCAAGGACGGGAAAATGAGCAATCTGAAAAATTACTATGTAACATATGCCCCCTAAAAAATGAAGGCAAAACAAGAAGTGATGGCTGAAATTATTTACGAACCAACGCAAAGAACACATACCACCTTTGAATAACCTTACAAATAAAACACTTACAATATATGAAATCTCTGGTATAAATATCCTTAATCACATGATGTTGCACTAGGCATCAAATGACACATGAACCCACGGTATGGTCACAACCATCCATCTAAAAGAGACCATAGAAATGGATCCATGGTATGGACGTAGCCATCCATATAGATAGGATCATGTATACAATCATTAATACTCACTAACTCCACACAGTCTAGATCAAAAATCATATGTGACACAGGGTCTTCATCGCGATATCAATCAACCCAATGTACGAAACTAGCGATTCAAATGAATGTGTTAGTGTCGAACATGGTAGGAACCACCTTATTACCAATCAATGATGAAAATGGTTAAGAGGCACAAGAGATACCACCAATAATGACGATGGACCTCAAGGTACAACAACATAATCTGCAAGTGTGAATTGATGTCTTGAAGTCGAACACTTGCAGAATCATTCAATCAAAGTCCAATGATGTGAACCTATCATAAAGCACGAATAAATTGCCATTGAGGCATGCAAGCTCCAAGGTACTGAAAGAAGTCTCTAAACCACTTTCATGGATAATGAGTTGAAGTCAACAAGAAGTGATTCGACAAGAAGTGATTCGTCAATGGAGGGCGATAAGGTTTCCCACATCATAGACACGAAAAAACAAATATCTTAATATGATAGGAGTGTTCTGAGATTGTATCAGAGCAGGTAAAATATCTAGAAGGTGTTTGACAGAAAGGAATTCTCTTGAACATATTGGTGACACGACTCCGGAGGGTGGCAGCATTTGACTCAAATAGGATCAGAGGTCATGTTGAAAAATTTGGTAATTAGAAGAGAGGAAAATGGATTTCTAAAACCCATGGAAGAAAAGTGATGAATTTAGGATGTCCCAACCCCACACGAAATGCAGATGAGTGTCATGTTCAAGAGAAAAAGTTGCTCAAAATAAACATAAGACGTTCACTTTCAATTTTCCCCCTTTATTTCTAACTAGTACCTCTTTATTTTTTGTGGCCAACGTGAAGAGAATAGAATATGTTGAGCATGTAAGCTCATTCTTAAAATGAATCCATCCTAGTAAGTTTAATGAGCCCTAGGAAGGAGAAACTCGGTCTCATTATGGTGACAAGTCTTTCATCGTTCAATATTTAACGAGTCCAACGAAAGGAAAACTTGGTGAATTTTCATGCTTAGGGAGTTTGAAAAGAAACAAAAACGAAAATCCATCATGTCCCTTTTCGTAAGTCGTCTCTCGAATCTGAAAAGGTAGAAAACAATGTCCGAGAGAACCTCTTGACCATGTTCGGTCAAGGTATCCATTTTTTGTAAATAGTAAATCTCAGCCCGAAAAATGGATAAACGTATATTGATATCACATAAATTCATTCACTTTAGCGAGTTCGAAATGACAAGCACTCGACAATGTTTTCATTTTTCAAGAGTCAGAAAGTGCTAAAGTTGAATCCAAGGGGGTTCCTTTTTCATAAATGTTTAACAAGCCTGAAAAGGAGATAAAATTCATCTCATTTGCATCGGAAACGATCATCAGTAGTGTGAAAGTATTGTACTGCACATAAAAAAAAAAGGAATATCAAGGAAAAATATTAAAATATTGGCGAAATATTTTCAAAAATATATAAATAGACCAAAAGACAAAACAATTTTCACCTTTCCATTTTTTGGAAGAGAATTTTTCCCTTTTCCCTCTAAATTTCAAATCAGCGGCGCGACCAATCCGGGACACCATTTTTCGATCCGTCTCTACCAAATAAGAGCTCTAAACCTCCTTTACATTTTTATCATGTTCATTTCCCATTTATTTTTCAGAATTAATAAGTTTATGGAGGTTATTTAAAAATTTAAAATCACTTACGACCAGATTGATTTCGAGTTATCGGGGTCGCACTGGTCGTGCTTAGCCCATAAGGGTAGTGCGCCACCAACGCAAAATTATTTTGGACAGTCACGCTGACCGCAGTGAAGATTTTAAATTGGAAAAATCTCTCAAAGCCACCATTAAATTCTAAAAATTCTTCCATGAATTCTCCTAATATACCATTTGGACATGTTTTGCAAGTGACTTTAGAGAAGATGTTGGTCGAATGGAAATAACAAGGCCATGAGGTGGAAGGCCACCAATCTTACAGGACCAATATTGCGTCAATGCTTTGCACAATTATGGATTATTGAAATTATTTCAAACATCCAGCTAGAGAGCTCAATTAGAGCTTCTCCAATACTTGTTTAATATCTTGGAAGTGGACCGATAGTTGTTTATTATTGGGGACCAATAACTTGAGCTAGATTTCATGTACATCTATTTTATCACTGGATTTTCTAGGCGAGGAGAGAGTATCCAACTCTCTGGGGCTCGCCCGATGGGTGGGAGCACGAGCATGCTCATCCAAACACACTGTCCCGAGGCACGAAAGATAAAGAGTGGGAAGGTAGCCATATCTTCCATCAAAGTGCTCCACCTACACACGATACTACATTGTATCACTAGTGGCAGGAGCCCGGGCATTTCAGGAGGCAACGAAATCACAGTTCTAGTATGTAGTGGATTGCTTGGCACCAACAATGTTCAACTAGTGTGAGGGGTTTTTGGCTAACATGAAGAGCCAGCTAACCAAGTGCAAGATTGGAACACTGAAACAGTTCGGGTACGGGTCAATTCTAGTGACCTTCTTTCTAGAGAGAGTACCCATGCTCGAGTATCAGTGGTTGGAGATCCATGATCCAGCCCTAAGGGATTCGAGGTTGATGCGATGGTGAAACATAATGCCTAGGCAGGGAGGAGGGAATAAAATGCATTTCCCCATAGCCTTCTTCAATTGGTTGTGGCGAAAAATGATCGTAGTTGAGGACTATGCCTATAACGGTGTTGACTTAAGAGGTGATATGGAACTTCCGATCTCACCAGACACACAGTGGACCAATGTAGGTAAAAAGTGTTTTTTTGAATTTTTTTACTTTTTAATTTATTTGTGATATGTTCTGACATGTAAAATTATGATTTGTTTATAGATAGGGGTCCACAGAGACATCCTGGCATGTCCTCGATTGCACAGTGGGTACGAAATCCAGCATAGGATACCTTTTTATGAGGAGGGAGCAGACACATTAGTGGAGCTGGAGCGGAACCTTCTCGGCCTCACGCGAGGCATCCTGGAGTATCCCACATTTGATGAGATCCCACTGCATTTTCAAAGACATACTATTGGATTTCCGGGCAGACTGCATTGATTACCGTGGCGAGTACTTCAAGCAGTCACCTTCTACTATGAGCACCATGTAGGAGAATAGTAGCCATGTTTATACATTTGTACTGATGTAGGCTCGAAGAGCCATTTTTGTAACAGAACATATATTTTTTGAGCTATTGAATGTAAGAAACTTACAAACCGATATATATATATATATATATATATATATATATATATATATATTTATTTACATATTGCGCAAATTTCTATCTAATACATGGTTTGCTAATGAATCTGTTAAAGTATTTAAATGTCATGGAATATGTTGATATGTGATAAAATCAAAATGTTTTTCCAATAATATAACACGTAAATACATACGAAAAATTTGAGGATTTTGCACAGAGTAACTCCCATTCAGTTGTAACTACAACAACCAAATCCCTTATCCTAAGATCAATGGCATTTGATAATAGTTCGATCACCGCAATATACTTGGAAACATTGTTAGTTTTCCGACTGATCTAGAATTATGCAAGAACACAAAAATATACAGAAATAAACATAAAATAAAGATGCAAAGGAAATAAAACTTCATTTCATTAATATCAAAGAACAAAAATATGCATATAGACATAATTGAAATAAACTAGCTAGGGCGTTGGTAGCTTATCTCTGAGAAGAGATATGGAAGCTATGGGCCTTTGAATTGTGTTAAAATGTGGATCGAAGGCCTATTTATTGTTGAGAAACAATGGAAAACCCTAAACATCCAAAATCCTAACCCTAGGAGATGAAGTGCCAAAAATATGGGCCTCGTTTGGGTAAATTGGTACATCAATTTCACAAGGACGTAACTTTGGCATATGATCTTTGTTTGAGGCGCTCAATACCTCGTTATAAATATCTATCCAAGGAATACAACTATTGACATGAGAAACATTGAAGGAAATTCTATTTCTCTCCCAGGTTTCCCAAAAAACATCGTTTAGGGCCTAAAAACAGCTCTGGAACTTCAAGACTCAAAAAACTGTTAAAAATAGTAAGTTGTGTTGAAACTAAAAAAATGAAAAACCCGATGGTGGGGGTCCAAATGGAGTAGGTGGGTGGCCAGCAATATCCATCTGTATAATTCCTCCCCCCTTAGGAGGAAATAATCCCCATTACGTTGAGTTCCTCCATAGGATGAGGCCAGTTCTGCTGGACATGGTATTAGATTTGTTGAAGATTTCATGGACCTGCTGGTGGACATGTTGGATACATTAAATAAATTTGGTTGCTTTATCAGCCTCAGACAATACATGTGTGGATTTTATCTTTGTGGTCGCATGATGTATGGAATATCAAGCGATGACGCACCTGGGTCAGATAAATGGAGTGCTTGACCTAACAGTGTAGAGAAGCCTATGTGGGTGTAGAGAAAATGTCCTTGTATTCCTCCATGACCTTGTCCATCTAATTCTGTCGTGCAGGGGAGCCATATTTCGAAGTTGTGGCCACAGTCTTATTCTGCTTAAATTTCTGCTCTATCTTGGCAGCATAGCGATATGTCGTGCCAAGCAAGGTAATCTCGAGGAACTCCATTTCCTCATGAATGTACCTATGCAAACACCTGCGGTACTTGATTACCAAATGTCTCTCTAAATATTTAATACCCAGATTTTTGCACAGGGTATGGAACAAATTCTTTAGTTCATGCACATCTTGATCCCATTGCTATTGCAACGCAGTCCATTGGATGTACTTGTCCTCATAGCTCCCCACGAGGTAATATGGTTCCTTGATGCCATCTCAGAATGAATTCCAAATGGGTGTAGCCGAGAACAGAGAGGGTTCCCTCTCATTATTCTCTTCACAGTAAGATTCCCACCAGTATTTGACATGGGGGTGACTTTGAGGAGTGAAAAAATAATCTTTTCTCAGTTGGAGAAATCATGGACTAAGAAATACCCTTCCAGCAAATTCAACCATCAATCTACAGCATATGCATCTATCTAGCCTTCAAATACAGGAATTTCGAAGTTTACATGTACCTTTAAAGGAGAGGTGCCTCCAAAGTGGCTGTTGGATGTAGATGCACCCCTCGTGGGAAGTCGTTGAAGGATCTAGGGAAATTTATTCATCATCACGTTCCTTTTGTTTCTTGAGGGCCTCCTAGAGAAATAATTTGATAGGATCTACTACTCCCTCATCTTTATTTTCATTTGCCATGGGAGATCATCGGGGTTTGCGAGGTTGATATTGCAAGGGTTCAACCAGATCGAGCCCTCACTCCTTATACCATGACCTCGTTTGGGACATGCAAAGAAAAATAGAGAAAGAGCAGACCGCTCTAATACCACTGATCCATATTTATGTAGGAACATAATAATATATAGAAATAAACATGAAAACGCAAATGCAGCGGAAATAGAACTTAATTTCATTAATATCAAATAACAAAAATATGCTTACAGACATAATGGAAATAAAATAGCTAAGACACTGGTAGCTTATCTTTTTGAAGAGATATGGCGGCTATAGGCCTATGAACAGTGTTATAATGAGGCTCGAAGGCCTATTTGTTGTTTAGAAACAATGAAAAACCCTAAACATCAAAAAACCTAACCTTAGGACATGAAGTGCCAAAAAAATTGGCCTCATTTGCATAAATTGGTGCATCAACTTCCCAGGGATGTAACTTTGGCATATGATCTCAATTTGATGTGCTCAATACCTCGTTAGAAATATATGTCTGAGGACTACAACTTTTGACATGACCAACATCAAAGGAACTTCCATGTTGCTCCCAGGTTTCCTAAAAAACGTCATTTAACGCCTCAAAACAGCTCTCGAAGTTCAGGACCTGAAAAACTACTCAAAATAGTAATTTGTGTTGAAACTGAAAAAAATAAAAGAACCGATGGTGGGGGTCCAAATGGAATAGGTGGGTGGCCACCAATGTCCACCTAGATCACTGACCCAAACAAATTCCTTTCAAATTGATCAACTCGCCATCAGGAGAAAAGAGTGCCCACGTTGCGGAAGACATGTTCTGTGTGCTATGGCAAGTGCCATCAGCAAAACCAACGTAGTGATCCGAAGAAATCTGCAAACCAAGCGGAACACAAGGTTAGCAGAGGAAACATGTCTGCAAGGCAAACAATCACACCAAAAATCAACTCAAACCACACTAATGAATAACACAGTAATTTACAAAATCATCACACTTAATACTAAGAGTAATATTTCAGATAGAGCTCAAGAATGAACTCCAAAGACAAAATATTGTCATGATTAATAGAAATAACCCCACAGTTCTACCATTGAACCCACGTGTAAGCATTACCTCGACCAATTTTGTGAGAAGATTCACAAAAACAGTGATGTTCCCATGCTCCCTGGTCGAGTAAGGGTTATGAAGCATGGAAATAATTCCCCTGAGGGTAAGTAACCAAACCCTAAGAAGAGGGTCGAAGGGAGTGATTGGGTCATGCTTTGTGAGGAAAGCATTGTAAATCTTGAGCTCATGGGGAGAACAAGAAACCCAGAAAAATACATTCTCGGCAATCACATAGATGTAGAATGGAATCGTCAAAGTGATATTTCACATGTTTCCCTCAAACAACACTTCATGAACCAAACTCGGATTATAAAGTGGGTCAATCGGTACTAAAAATCATGGGACCCTAGACAGGAAAATATGTCACCTGGGATTGGGACAAACGAGGAGAGATGATGTCCATCATCCCATGGAGTTTCTTCGAGAGACATGACCTCCACGATACTATCGTCTGTGGGGAAAGTCTTATTCAACGATCATCAGAGTCCCAAGAACCAAACCAGGGAGACCGTGCATAAGTGTCTCGGGATGAAACTAAATGAGTATTTGTCTCGAATGAGGCCTTAGATGCTGTGAGGATACCTTGATACATCCACTCAATTGGGCTAGATGGCATAGCATCGCCAAAAATCTTAATCTATTCAAGATTGGGAACAATCCATGGATAGTGACTAGACTAAATCATATTGATGGAGGTGTCATTCAAAGGTAGAAGCAGAAAAAATCCCATAAGATACGAGTCTTTGAAAAGACCCGACCCAATTCTCTCATAAGGAGTAGTGACCTTCCCAACATATGGAATGTTTCCTGCTGAATACTCAAAGGGGAATAAATCCAACTGATCCACAATTAATATCTTCTCTTTATGAGGGAAACATAGGAGACGAAAGAGGGTGGATACCATGCAAACCATAGCGTTTGTCCAACTACGTCCAAGAAGGAGATTGTAGTGGAATTTGGCGTCTACAACTTCGACTTCCATGTTCACCATTTTTCCCTCCAACAGGATGGGAAATGCTTGAGAATTTCGTATGACTAAGAACCTCGACCATCAAAATATTCTAAGGTATTTCGGGACTGGCTCATTGGGGGAGAGTCGATAGATTTCCAGCATGGGATAGACATGATGCATGCTGAAGCGCCTTCATCAATGAAAATCTGATGAATATTCTTACCCATAATGGTAACATGAATTAGAAAATATACCTGAGATGAGAGGTGAGGAACGAAATTCTCTAGATCGAAAATAATCAGATTGGAATCTGAAGGATCAATCCCTCCAACGGCAGTGAGTAATGCCTTATGTTGTGATGGGCATGACTGAAGGACCTCCAAAGGCGACATCGTCGAAGGCGCCTGACCCAGATCTTCTACAATATTGTAGAGTCGTGTTGTTGTCACATTCAAATTGTAAGACGATTTCCGAAGGACACCTTTTGGGGGTGGTCGAATGATGGAGTCATTAATTGGCCTCTCGATCTAGACAGGACCAAATGTAGGAGGCGTGGAAGAGGAAGAGTGATATAGGACTTCCAGTTCCACATGAGCCTTGGATGGATTGGGATAATATTTCATTCTCGTGGTGATGGCAACGAATTGTGTTTCATCCATGAAAATGTTAGAGCTATCAGATGATTGAGCCTGGTCTACCATTTGCATCTGCTAGGAAGGAAATTGTTCTTTCAAAACTGCTGGGGTCCGAGGTACACCCTTCAGAAGATGGGTAAATTTGGCATACCGAAGACAATCCATGGTGTAATGATCATCATGACATATTAGACAAGGATATTTGGGCTTATGTGATGATGAATCACCAGCAGAAGACTTATTTGAATATTTTTTATGGTTCTTGGATTTTGACTTGCCTTTACCCCTTTTCTTACCCTTGCAAGATTTGTCTCCTGTGGTAGACTGAACAACATTTACCTCTGATTTTTTACCATTTTTCTTCTAATTTTGAGAAGGATAGGATGCAATGATAGCAGTGGATTTGGACTTTGAAGAAGTCTTAGGTGCACTACTATCAGTATGAGCCATTGTCCCAATAACACCATCCACCGGAGGCGTAACAGGAGACTGAGATGATGAAGGATTAATCGAAGGATGTGGCACATCAAGTAAGAACTCATATAGAGTCTCGGAATGAGAATAAACCAAGGTATTGAGCTCTAATGATGAAATCCTCTTCTGCGGCACACCCTCCCATTGCAAGATATTTTGCAATTTTGGGAACGAATGATTTTGTGAACCATTCGGTCAACAAATGATCTGGGATCTCAAATTTGATAAGGTGATGACAACGCCGCCATTCATGGATGTGATTCGAGATATGCGTAGAATTCGACTGCTTCAATGAAGTGAGAAAATGGGTTTCGGTTTCATACCGGACAAGAAGCTGAAAATGAGTGAGGAAGGCCGTAGCCAAGGAATTAAAATTGAAGAAAATTCCTCGAGGGAGCTCAATCTACCATTTGGCCGCAACATCGGTCAAAGTGTGTTGGAAGAGACGAAGACGAATATAATCGTCAATGCAAGAATTAGAGGAACACCACAAATCGTATGTCATAACATGGGTTTGAGGGTATTCCCCAGATTTTCCTTTGAACTTCATACAATCTCCTAGAATCTTAGTTGGAATTGGCATCCAATGTAGCTGATGTTGGATGGGGTCATTTGTGAGCTTTGACACATTTAGAAATTCCAACATAGCTAAGAACGGTAAAGGAGAATGAAGAGGCAAGAAAGGTTAGGAATTCCAACCTAATTGATAAGGATTTTGGCCCCAATAGGGTGGACCCTGACCCGGATATGGATTTTTTCCCCATGGCTGGTAAGGACCTTACTGCAGATATTGCTGATAGGGACCTTGTTGGGGTCTGGGGTTTCTGGTACTAACCTTGAGGAAAATGTTGGTACTGAGTACCAGACTGATGAGGGAAAGGACGGGATTTACCTAGAAGAAGATTCAGACCAGCTTGGGCATAAGAGCCAAACTGAGGATTTGTCACAACAACGCTAACTGAAGGCTGGGGGTGTTGGACGTATTGTTGATACTGTACATTCGGCGTTTGAAGATAAGGAATTTTCGGTTTCTGAACATACGAATATACTAGGTTCAGCTACAGAATGTGTTGTTAAACCGAGGAATATTGAACATGCGGCTGACTCACCCTAGGAATACATCCAGAACTCTATTTCCCCCCACCATAAAGGGGAGGTACATAGATAGGGTTACATTGCCCCCCAGACACAGACAAAACTGTGGATTTCCCACTCAATGGTGGGACTATAGTAATCATAGATGGAGAAAAGGGGACAAAAGATCCAAACGACAGTCATTTGACCAATTGTGACCGTCGGTTGAACAAAAGGTTGAGACACCGTGGCGACATTCGAAACAAACGGGCCAAAAGAAATAGGAATACCTGTTGACCAAATGGGATCCAGAAATAAGGGTGTACCACTGAAAGCTCCAGAAATGAGGTTTCCTAAAGAGGTACAACTGTGTGGGAGCGTGGACGCAACATAACTAGACAATATCTCGATTCCCCTGCCTGAATCATGAGGCGTGCATCCAAACAATTCTCCCTCGTAGGGTAAAACCAATGAAAAGGCTTCGAGGATATACAAGCCAAAAGTTTCCTGCAGAGTGCTTTGAGGAGCACCGATGAACAAAATTTCATCAACATTTGATGCCATTTCGTCCGAAAACAACTGACGAATAGTAGAGAGAGATGCTATCAGAGAAGCTTGAAAAAGGACTCTGGGTTGATCAAAAGTGTTGTAAGGTTGCTCACGAGAGACTACAATCGGATCAAAGAGAATATTTTGAGGAAAGACCGAGAATTGTGCAACTTTTTTAGGGTTTTCCGGCTCAAATTATTTTGATGTGGTACAAGGAGAATCATCAAGAGGTGCTCGAGATGATATGGGTTGAACACTGATGACAATTCCAAGCACTTCATCTTGCGCTTCGAGGGGTCCAACTGGAAAATGAGGAACCTCTGTAGGAGGTTATTGAGATCTGTCAAAGGAGGGAGTGGGCAAATTCGACGATTCAACCACGATGACCTTCGAGAAGAAGATCAAAAAGGAAATAGGTGAACAAAATCACAAATTAACAAGAAATAATAGCTGGAGAACGGAAAAGGTGAGATGTTTTCGTGGGCAGTTACTTTTAGAATTAACAAAAATAAATAAGTAAAAAGGGATGTGATAGGCATAAAGGTTTACCAAGTATCCTTGAACTTCAATATATACCTTGGTGATAAAATGAAAGAGAAATGACCAAGGACTTAACGTATGGCAGCCAATCTCCCAAATTTTGTGTTTGATGTATCACGTCTACAAGGAAGCCGATTCGGTTACCTATGGCAAGCTTGAAACCCAATGGTGCCTCCCAAAATATACGTGATAGTACGTGAGATTCCAGTCCGTAGTAGTGTTTTCTGTTTGATGAGAGCATCCCAAATATACTTATCATACATCAATATAATTCCATATGTGGGACAGGATATCATCCCTAGGTTGTAACGCAGACCGTTAGCGACATCTCCTATGCTTAACGATGTTGGAAAACATCTCTAGCCTAAACCACTAAATATTCTCGTTAATTCCAATGCTCCTTAAGGTAAATTTTGTTCATTTTAACTTGATCTTGATTAAAGTTTCAGTTTCAAGGCTCAAAACGAATGTTACCTAAATCCTTATGATGTAGACTAAATGTGAGAAATAAGCTTTCTATTTTGATGAATTATAAACTGCTTAGGGAAGAGAGACAAACAAGAATGCAGTCAATGCAGCAATGATAATGCTTTTCAAATTGAATTCACTTTCCCAACAAATGAAACTTATTGAAAATTAAAATGCCATTCCTTTCAATAAGATGCATGAAATATTTTTTATTTTTTTCACTTTAAAATGAAATCAAAAGAAATGAACGAAGGAATAAATGAAAATATCTCTACTTTTCTTTCAATTGAACCAAACAAAAATCACCTTGAAGACTGCACAAATGAAGCGTTTTTTAGTTTTCTTAAAAAGAAAAATCTAAATCAAAAATGAAAAATAAAATCAATTCCAATTTATTTTGAATTTAGACAAAACACACTCTACTAGGCTTGAGCGTCAAAAAACTGTAATCTCATGCTTGACACAAAACCGAAGGAAAACAGTCATAAATGCGAAGATGACCAAAGAATACACCAACTCTCTTCGAAACAAGGCAATAAAAATGTGATAAAGAGTGTTTCAAATGGAAACAATTTCCCAAACTTACAATGACTAAATGAGACAAAAAAAACTCGCTCAGAGGAGATAGTTAATTCAAACACACAACAAGGAGATCACTGAGTTCTCATAGACTCCTTCAAGGGCCAGGACACACTGTATAATCAGAGGGGAAACTCAAATTTTCCTAAGGCTGAGATCAATGCTTCTATATTGAGAAGAAGGGTTTTGAAAGACCAATCAGCATGACTGTACTATATAGAACAACGATGTGAGCGCTACGGTAAGGACAGAAAAGGTGTTGGTCACTAAAAACAAGGAAAAAACAAAAAGAGTCTCACAAACACACCAGACCTGACAAAATGAAGTGACAAACAACCTTTACACAAGATGATAGAGACCTAAGTAGATTTAAAATGCCTAAATCGGAGAAACTAATCCAAGATCAGTTTAGTGAATGAGGACTTAAAAGGCTAAAGCTCCCCAACAGAGTCGTCAGTTCTATTGTCAATATAAGTCCCCTCTGCGGACAAAGGTGATCTCTCTAGCCCTAGAGTTTGTCTAGAAACACGAAATTTTTTTCTAACATAAGCTTTCTTAACTAATTCTTACAATGCAAAGAGGAATGAGACATAAATACCTTTTTCCAATCACTATCCTTAGATACGTTGATGGTGACCTCGATCTACGATCCTTGTAGGTCCACTTCTTGCTACTGATGGTGTGCGAATACCTGTGGATGATCGGGAGACAAGAAAAACATGATACACTATATAATAAATGTAAACACTAGCTATCTAGGAGACAAAGGAGTACCAGAACATTTGCATAATCATGTAGAAAAATATAAGAAGAAAAAATCAAATTTTATTATTGATAAATTACAAAAGGAAAGCTTACAACCAAGCCTTGATGTTGGAGGCATCCTTAGGTGAAAATATGTGTCCTTCACCCAACTCAAAAGCATTTCTTCTCTCATGCACTTAGGCCTAATCATGATGCAATCATGCGAAGGGATGAGAACTCAGACAAGTCTAACAATGATAAACCAAGCTTTCTTACCTCTAAACTTGGGGGAATGAGGGATGTGAATTTATAGCAAGGAGGAGGTTGGAGCCCATGAAAGGAGGAGGAATCACCACTTTCTAAGGGATGATTCCCCATGGGTGAGATCAAAGCTCCAAAATGAGAGAGCTCGACCTAATCATCTTTGTTCAACAACCAACTCACCGCCCTTGAGCTTCTAGAGGTCGAAACTTCTCCTCCATTTGTGGAAGCACTACCAAAAAGGGATCAGCGTGGTTTTCCAATAAATTAGGGCACTCACAGTGTTGGGCCAGAACTAGGATAAGGACATGAGCGCAGTCATGGCACCAGGAAGGGAGCTGACCCATGAAACTAGGAATTTGACAAGGTTTATCCAATAATCCTTCAAGGAAGTCTTATTTCGATCTTCAAGGGGATATGTCAGCATATTTCTTGATGATGGAAACATTACACAGGATTTGTCACGAGGCATATCAGGATCAAGGACGTGAAAATGAGCATGGTGACAAATTATTGTGTAACACCTTTATACACAACTTTAACTTGTCTTCCTCGTTTTTTTACTAGTTCTTTCTATTTCCAACCCCTCTCTACATGAGTGTTGAGAATTATGGATTATTTTAGGAATCTTTGGATCTCGTAAGGTAAAACCCCAATTCTCAAGGTATACAAATTCTCCATTATTGTATGCTTTTTTTTTCTCAATTGGTATCTCGAGTGGTGAAACCCTCTTCATACATCTTTTGGTGGTATATAGGACTCGAACCCCCTTCCTTTAAGCATGTTGAACGATAGATCATTTTATTATCATTTTATTGAATCCTAAGTTTGTGCGCAATTACAGTCACAAACCATTGAATTCATTTCCTTAATTCCTATATTAAATTTTGATATTTCTCAAGACATGTTCCTAGTTTATTTTCTTTATTCCTCTTACCTTGACAATCTCTCTTTTTTTTCCTTGGTCACAGTTAAAAATAAGGTGGTTGTATTCCTTCCGAGATAATGCGCTCTCTTCGGTAATCCTTGGATCCAAACTTTTATTTTGTCCTCATGACATTCGCTTCATTTTTTTGGGAGGTTTTCAAAGCGGCAAGAGTAAAAATATGGTATGGTCTTGATGACTTTCGATTCATTTCCGACCATGTAACTTCAAGTTTAGTGCTCTGTAGGTCAAGTTCTCTCTTAACTAATACTTGGTACAAAAGTAACGAGGCACACAACTATAAATTGGTTTTTGCATTTTGAAAAACTATACCGGGCGCATTTTGTATTATAATTCTTGTTGGTCCACCCATAATAGGGTTAAGTGTTAGGGTCGTGAGTCTTGATGATGAAACATTTATGGCCCTTGGCCTTAACTATTTTTTATTTTCTGGAATTTGCAAGCAATGATGCATTATTCTTTTCGAATTATGGTTACTTAAGGTTTGTTTTACACTCATTACGAAAATATCTGGAACTATTAGAAAGTTTTTCTTAATGAGAAAGGATTTGTCATAGTCTCATGTTTAGAGGACAACATATGATTTGTATTCCTTTACAGTTATGAATTGAATAATTATCATGGAATTTTTTTTGCAATTCCTCAGTTTATAAGGATAATTTATTATCTCTATAGCCATATTCATCTCATTAATATACATGAATAAAGTATGAATAATGTTAATTCTAAAGTAGAATGGCTACTAGTTGACATACAAATTTTTATATGGACATTCTGTGGTCGATATATTCTTGATAACTTCTCTTTTATTTTTCTTTTAATGACCATGATTACTACAAGAGTCGTTGAAATGTTTTGGCTTAATTCCTATATTTTATTTGTGCGTTTCATGCCGCTTTATGATATGAAGTTTATCCGCTTTTAAAATTTGTATTTTACTACTACATAATTCGATTTCCCAAACAAATTGCGTAATTTCGTATATTGTAACTAAGAAATTAATTTCTTAATCCTTTTAGAAATTTGTGTATTTTCCTATATCACCCGGAATATCCTAATAATAATCCATATACCTTCGAATTTTTGGTGTAACGTGAGCCCTTTTTTCTCAGGCTAAACTTCAAAAATAAAAATAAAAGTAATTAATATGAATTATTAGAATATGAAATGTATTCCAAACCTCCTTTCTGAGATAGATGATTTAATTTATGTTACCATAATTTTATTCTTAATTATTATTTTAAATAAATAATGTAGCTATAAGAGAAAGAGTCTTTTTTGCCCTAGATTCACTTTCTATTCCTTCGTTTTGTAAAGTACTTGTAGAAAGTGTGATACCTCTGCATAGTACAGTCCCATATCCCACAAATAGAATGGAGGGTATATCTATAATATAATTACCATCTATTCTTATAATAAGTTAAAATTCCATGTCTTTTCATTCACTCTTTTTTATTCAACTACTATTCCTAATATCATACTCACCATCATATAAAATTTATTTTTTCTCTTTTCTTATTATAACTAAATCCTTTTAATAAAATATATTCAAATTCTATATCTCATTACATTATAACATTGAGTTCTTGTAACCTATCAATTCCAATAGACTTACTAACAACCACTTAATTATCCATGTATGATATGTTCCATATTTTAATTCTTAATTACTATTTATTCTCTTCATAAAACCATTATGTTTGCAATAATGATTATTCTCTTTCGATGATTTTCATTTTTTTTTATATTCATGCAATTTTTACTAAATGAAAATATGAACGCATCCATAACTGAAACAATTATTATGGTAAGGAGGCATGGGATGTTCATTATGTACTATTACTGACATAGATCTTCCATATACTTAGTTTTTGTGTAAAGAATTGATATAAGCATGAAACAATTACTTATGCACTTAATTCAAGTCATACACTCTAGCTAAAATATATGTTCAAACATTAATTCAATGCACTAAAAACATGAAAAATAAAATATAATTTACTCTTAACTATAATATAAAATAGATTTTATTCCTAATCGTAATAGAATGCTTTGGAAATATTCAAAAATTGTGTGTTCTTCACAACCATGAATTGTCTTCCACAATTCCCCGTGAGATAAGACCCTCTTGCCTTCATGAATCAACCCCCATATTTTATTCCTAGGTAGTTTCTTTTATAACTTACTTCCCAACATATTTTTTTTTAGCAACATCTTCCTTTAAGGTCCGCCAACCATTTTTCCTAGGCCTTTTTGTTTTAGTTTTTACAACAAAGAAAAAGAAAAGCCTTTTTCTTTAAAGCACACTTTTCTATCCTACACTGCTTTATTCGACCCCCCTTAGTATGTATATCCTCCTAAGTAATTAAAACAATTTTTCTCTCCCATTATGTTAATTTATTTTATTTTTAATTATCTTCTTCTATAGATTTTTATGAGACTTTTAGGTAAGGTCCATCATGAGGACTTGACCACAAACAATTTTTTCTAAGCTAACGAGATTTTTTCTAAACTCTGTGCTCTTTCCTGAATATTTCCAAGCAATTTTTTTTTTAATTCAAATAAAATAATGTACATCATCGCACAAGTCTCATCATAGCTTTCATTTCAATTAAATCCATTAATAATTTCATGCCTAAATATAATAAATACTTCAAAATCATAACCATAAGGGTGTTACATATTTTCCCCCTTTTAATAAATATTGTCCTCCATGTTTCCTCGATTACATTTATTCTTAATATGAGAAAGAAATTCCTCCAACACTTCTTCTTTTATATCTACCCAATGTCTTCAATTATAAGGTGCTTGTGCTTACTTTATTTTCTGTGATGACTCAGTTCCAAAGCCACTAAAGAATCATCCACCTACACCCCAAAATAGCTATCCACATGCACCCAAAAATATCAAAAAAAATATTATAAAATCACAACAATAACACTAGGTCCCTCTTTTTTTTATTTATGTTTTCATGTTGCATTGCTCACTTAATCACTAGTTGTGCCAAGTAGTATGAACCCCATTATATGTTTCTTCCACGAAATTTAGAGGCGTGAAACTTCTAATTTATTTTTAAATTATTTATGATACAACAGTAAAAGTTAAAAATATTACTCCTTACTAAGCTACTTCTTATAAGTAATGTTTTATTATTTTCTATCATAATTTCAAACATGCATTTGTCATGCATAATTATAGTTCAATAAACCCTCTCGCTTTTACCACTTTTTTATGGTTGTTATCTTATTTTCAATCCCACCCCCAATGCGGGCTTATCCAAGTCCCTTATGGCGGTTTTCACACTTGTTTCATACATGTTCATGTGCATACATAGAATGCCACAAAAGTATAGAATTCATAGTACCAACACACGTAGTTCAAATATTGTAGTTAAAACAATTAAATGTAGTTTCACAGATCCATAATCATGCCTTTTTTCAATTCAGTCACGATTGTCTTCACCCAAAACACTTTAGTATAATTGTTTTCATCGATTTAAGACATTTTCATGCATGTTTAAATATATATATTATAATAATAGAAAAGGTTAAGTTTAGCATTTGTTTTTCATATTTATGGTTGCATCATTCAACCATAACAATATATTTTTTTTTCTTTCCACTCCCTTAGACTAATTCATGATTTTAATGATCATTTCTATCATTCCAATCAAATAATTTTATGGTTATTTTGGTTCAACAACAATCTAATTTTTGAAGATTTTAATGAAACAGCAATATGAAACTATGATTTGAGACTATTTCATTCCTAATATTGATGTCAAAAAAAAATCTCTTTGTGGTTATTAGGGTCTCTAATCATTCCTCTGGATGAATTACATGTTTTCACTCTTGATTTTAGCTTTGGTCAATTTTACTCTGATCCATTTCTGTGTAAGGTTGATGGTTTCTGCATATTTCCTACACTATCGCTGAGTTCCTTCATGTTTTCTAGTTTCTTGAGGAAGTTAAATTCCATGGTTGCTATTATCTTCAACTTGATGGTCTCCAATTATTCTACCTACATTGTTATTTTCATGATTTATTTTTTTTCCTTCATCCACAATTTATGGTGACATTATCTCTTCCTTCATATATATCACATATTTTGCAAGTTTTTCACATATATAGTTGTCCACATTTTCCTAATGTGTCACAGACCTATATTTTTCACCAATATTTCAGACTGAGTTTTTATTTTATTTTATTATGAAGCAAAGGTAAACATTAATCTAAAATCAACTCAGTTACATTTAAAATAATGTTATGAGTAGGTATTATTTGATACATGTATATTTGTTGTGGTATGAATTGTACAACTTCTAAAGGCTAGTGATCTCCATAATGGATAGGTTTTATAATTAAAATTGTTTATATATTTTTTTGCAAGGATCCTCCCTAGGTTCATTTATATTTTCTAGGTATTTCACATGGAACGTGGTGTGACTTTAATATTACGCAATACCCCTCCATGGAATATGGAATATATGTTAAAATTTAATACACCTTTCATGAATGGGTTGATATATATATATCACATTACATTTTTGTTAGGCCTGTGAAGGTTCTAGATAACCACCCTACTCGCCTCTTATCTTGGTGTGGCCAACTGAAATTTTGTACTTAGTCCATGTGGAAGCATTGATTCTCATTTTCATTAATTCTCGTGTGTGAATAGGATGTTTCCACATCTCCAAGGTCCATTTGATGCCTTTGTGCTCACCAATACCAAGGTCAATTGAGTGATGGGGTTGTATTCTCTTCAATCCAATGGTGATGATTATGTTTCTAGATTTAACCTAGGTTTTCTTTTTTCAGTTACTCGCATTTGAAATCGGACCATTTCATTTCTCTTAGGGTGGTATCATGCTTGTAGAGCACCACCGAGAGTTTTTCATAGTAAGCCCACAGTTGTCATATTGTTCCATATTCTGGAAGGTGTAGTTTTCCTCCAGTTCTATATCATTTTCCAACCCTATTGCTTGGTAAGGGTTTGAAAATCATTTTTTTTCCTTTCATTATTTCTTTTTCTCTTCTTGGTAAATTTAAGTGTGCACAAGTTTCGTATACCTCAGTCCATATTTTTTGTGTTAGGTGGTGCTAGGGTTATTTTGTTTCAACGCACTCGACCAAGGTAGGTCATTCTCTACTTGTTTGGGCGTATCCAACACTATATATATTTACAGGTACAGGGTTTTTGTCTATATTAACGAAGTTTATTTTTTGTAATCATGTTTCTCTAACTAAATTACCCCTGAAAGTTGGTTGTTTCACCCCTACAAGCTTCGTGAATTCTGGCGCTAGTATCTTCTTTATTTTTCATGCAGGGTCTAACTTGGCATATCGCGGAGTTTGTTCCGCATTCGAGCATCAACTACATGTATATTATTGGTGTTTTACTCCCTTCAAAAAAAATTCAAAGGTTATAAACTATAGCTAGCTTGACTCTCAATTTTTACCTGTGGCTAAGTCTTGTATATATCTATGTATTTTCTTTTCCATTCTCTACTGGTGGCATCATGTGAATTTCACAGGGAGTGAGCACCAAGGCTCTCCATGTTATAGGTAAAAAGATTTTTATTTTATTTTTTTCTTGCAAGAGTTTCAAAGCTTATTTTTTTCCTTTGGCGCTGTCCTATAGTTATCCTAAAAAACTTTCTAGGATCACCCCGCTTGTTGTCCTTTCTCAGTCGCATGTATAATACTTCCACACCAACTAACTTCCTAATCATTGGGGAAATATTCTAGTGCTAATCTCAAGCTAACCTTCTTTAAGGTTTGTTTTCCCTATTCCTTCGTGGCTCTTCGCGTTGCCTTGGCACGAAGTTCGAACAAGTTTTAAAGTGCACTCCACTTAATTAAACTTATTTTTAATCATAAGAAAAGTATTTCCATGCTTGTTTCTCTCCCTATTGGTGTGTGCCATGTTTCAGGCGTTCTTGAAAGGATTACACAGAACAATTTCATGGTTAATACCAAGATTTGTTATACATTAATTTTATTGACTATGATTAATGGATTACAGAATGAATTGAAACTCTTCTAGTGTTATTTCCTTTATTCTTAATTTACAATAGTGTTTTCTTCTCCAAATACCTTGTGTGATAGCCATGATGAATGGGTTTCATGCGTTCATGTTTCTGTATTGTTCCACGATTTGTTTAAGGCATAAACTCGCTCTATGTTGAATTTACAAATCTATTACCTTCTTACCCTTTTCTATCCTATGAGTATTTTGTTTGTAAGAAAGAAATGTTTCATCCTGATTTGTTATAACATTTAATTCTCTTTCTTAGCTGAATTTTCAGATTATTCTACTAGTTTAATTTTAGTTGTGGCAAGGAAAACAACCTTTAATTGTATGGAGATAAGATTTTGGGTAACTCCATATTGTTCGTTGTGCACCCATTCTCACAGTAGGTAGTATCATCACTTTTTATATCAACATTTCGATATGGGAAAAATACCCCATTCTTTTTTTTCTTTGAATTTCTATTTGTTTTCTAAGTAATGTTGTGTGTTAATATTTTTTATGTTTATTCTCACCATCACCATGTCGGTTATCCGGACCAAGAATAGACTAAAATGGCTCCTACATTTTCTTTTGGTCATAACCTCAAACCCTTGTGAAAAAAAAATATGCACTACAATCTAGAGTACACGTTATGGCATGCTCCATTTTGTTTTCTTATAAACTTATATAAAAATAAGGGTTAGGATATATTCTCTCTTCTTTAATTTGTCCTCTCAAATTTTGAAAATAAACTACATTGGATATAGTATTAGTTTCTTGGACCCTTAAATAAGGGTTTCTATGTCATAAGGTATACACAAAAAAATTGCTTAAAGTGTATAGGCTATTGATCAATGAACTATGTGCATGTCTATAATTTAAAAAAAAAAAAAAAATTAAAGAGAAGTTTCATTCTTAGTTTGTCTCATAAAAGAGATTTAATTTTAATTTTTCCAACAAAACTTTAATTCTTTTTTATTCTACTTCAGTAGTACACCAACCACATTTAACAATTTGCAACGACTTATTCTCCTCACACCTTTTTGTGTTTTCTTTTCACATGCACCTAGAAATGTTTCCTTTCTAGTTAAATTCTAGTTGAAAATAATGAACCCTTGCTTGTAATTTAGTATATATTTGTATTCTATGTTGCCCCATCTCGTGTTAAATTTTAAATTCAACGTAATGGCTAAGAAGTGTTTCTGGTAAAATTTCCTTACATGGTCAAGCTTTCCCTTCAGCTTTGGTTTAATATTTATGTCTTTCTTATTTTTCCTATTGGTGTACATCTCCAGCACCAGCTCAAAGCATTTTTATTTTCTACTAATATAATTTTTCCTAGGATTACATTATTTCCAACAATAATCGTTACAAAACAATCACTAATTTTCAATAAGAGTCCTGAAATTTATTCTTCAAATGGCCAGAAGTAATGAAATTTGGACAAGAGTTTCCTTGTGAAAATACCTTTATAATATTCAATTTGCATCATAATATGTGCATGTCTCTTCTCATATCCCTTCCGACTTTATATCGTTGAGCTATTAAGCAAGAGATAAGTAACCAAAAATCCAAATGTGAACATAATCATATTAATAAAATTTGTACAACTATCATACACAACTAATAGCAGGAATTTATAAGCTTGAAATAATTATCCTAAAATTTGAATCACTTCACTCATATTCGTAACAGATAAAAAGCTTAAATCCCCTAGACAGTACCGAACAAAATTCTCTAATTAATTTCAATGCATAAGGAAAATTTCAACCGAGACACTAAATCGCCTAACAAGATTTGATGCCTGGAAATTGCTTGGGTGGAAACACGTTCCTCCCATACACAAAATGAACCCTCCAGTTAACCCTGGAGCAAAAGAGCATCAACATGCAACAAAAGTCAAAAACCCCTTCTTATTCTAGATAATGTATCTTTATACATTACCTCCCTAGCAGATTTTTCCTTAGTAGCGTCCTAATTTTTTTGGGTCTCCCAACCCACTGGCCTAGGATGTACATATTCCAAAGGAAAAAAGAACCAAAGTTGGATGGTAAATCTGAAAGGGGCATATTTATTGGGTATAAGGATGGTTTAAAAGGTGATAAGATTTGGAACCTAGAAATAAGGAAGGTTGTGTACAACCAAGATGTGGTGTTTAGAGAGGTGAAAATTTTTATTAAACATGAAGTCCTACCAAAGGAACTTGAGAAATGAGGTGGTAATTCAGAGGATTGAAAACTTTGGAAGGAAGCCATGATTTATGAAATGACATCTTTCGAAAAAAATGAGGCTTGGGATCTGGTGGGGTTTTCCACTTGAAGGAAACCCATTTGCAGAAAATGGGTGTTTAAGAAGAAGATGAATGCAAAAGGCAAGGTGGAGAAATACAAATCTTGGTTGGTAGCAAAAAGTTATTCCCAAGTGTCAGGAATTTATTTTGGTGATATTTTTTCTCCTATTTCCAAGGTAGCTTCTATTAGATTTCTTTTATTTTTTGTTGCTATTTTTTATTTTAAGGTAGAACAGATGGATGTGAAGACAAATTTTCTTCATGGGGATCTCGAAGAAGAGATATACATGAAGCAACGTGAAGGCTTTGTAGTGAAGGGTAAGAAAGAACTCGTATGTAGATTAAAATGTCTTTTTATGGGTTAAAAAAATCACCAAGGATGTCGTACCAGAAATCTGATACATATATATGAGGACTTGGCTTCACCAGAAGCAAAGTGGATCAATGTGTGTATTTTAAATTAATTGGTAACCATGCTATTTATTTTGTCTTGTATGTGGATGATAAGTTGTTTATTGGAAATTACAAAGAACCTATCCAAGATTTGAAGACCCAATTGTCCTCCAAGTTAGACATGAAGGATCTTGTTGCTCCAAACTACATTTTGGGCATGAAAATTAAACAATATTACGAAAAGAGGAAGCTCTGGTTAAATCAGAGGAAGTATATCAAAATAATACTACATAGGTTTAATATGCAGTATAGTAAACTGGTGAAGGTTTCTATTCCAGTAGGTTTAAAGTTATATGAGGAACAATGTCCCAAGACAAAATAACAGGAAGAGGACGTGTCCCGTGTAGCATATGCAAGTGCATTTGGTAGCCTGGTGTATGAAATGGTTTGTACTAAACTAGGAATTGGATATGCAGTGGGAGTATTGAGCAGTTTTTCGTCAAAAATAGGGAAGGAGAATTGGACAACAGTGAAGCATATTTTGAGGTATTTGTGTTGAATTAGTGATTATGGTATGTGCTACCTAGGAATACGAGGATTGGAGATAGTTTTGGACATTCGTGGTTTTGTTGATGCAAACTGGGCTAGAGATCTAGATCAGGGAAAATATACAAGTGGGTATGTGTTTAAACTATTTGGAGGAGTAGTCAGTTGGATGAGAAAAATAAATTTTGTAGTGTATCTTTCAACTATAAAGGATGAATATATGGCAACTACTCATGTAAGTAAGGAAGTATTTTGGTTGTAGATATTGTGTTCAAGTATGGGGTTGATACATCAAGCTATAATGATAGACTGTGATAGCTAAAGTGAAATTTTCTAGGCAAATAACCCTGCTTATCATTCGAAGAAAAATCACATTGATGTTAAGTATCACTTTGTGAGGGATTTGGTTGAGGGAAAAAAGGTGTTTCTAGAAAAGGTGGATAATTTCAAGAATGCTACAGATCCATTGACAAAATCTGTGAGCACCGAGAAGTGTTATTGGTGTAGATAAAAAATGGGCATTTTAGGGTTGGATGAATGACTATGCTCTCCTGTGACCCCCTGTGTGGAAAATAAAACAACAAGTGGGAGAATATTAGGTGTGTGTTATATTCTTTCCACGACTAATTTCCTATAATAGGTGGGCGGACCTACCTGTGATTTTGTACATGGGTTTTGGACATATTTTTGGGCATGATAGTTTTCTATCCATGGTATTTTGTAGATTTGTTCAAGGGAACTACGATTATGTTCGAATCCAAGGTTAATGGATTGGGATTTATGAATCCTTGGAAATGTATATATACATATTGTAACATTGAAAGGAACATAATGTAAAATCAATCTAGTAGTCCCATTTTGGGATCCAAGAGAAAATATTTGTGTATATTTCTTTCATGTTTTATGCTTTCGTCATTGTTTATTTTTTGTTATAAGAATTTGTTTTCAGATAATTTATATGTAGGGTTAAAATCTACATAAACCATATGAACAATTATGTGGTTAATAGAAGTATTTGTTATAAATTAATTGTTTTAACTATGCTTAATGAATTATAGAATGAATTGGAAGCCTTCCAGTGTTATTTCCTTTATTCTTAATTTACAATAGTGTTTTCTTCTCCAAATACCTTGTGTGGTAGCCATGATGAATTGGTTTCATGTGTTTAGGTTTCTGTATGGTTCCATGATTTCCTTAAGGCTTTAACTCACTTTGTGTTGAATTTAAAATTTTATTACCTCCGTACCCTTTTCTACCCTATGCATATATTTTTTTGTAAGAAAGAAAGGTTTTATCCAACATTATTATAAGATTTAATTCACCTTCTTAGCTGAATTTTGAGATTATTCTGCTAATTTAATTTTAGTTGGAGCAAGGACCACAACCTTTACTTATATAGAGATAATTTTGTGTGTAACTCCAGATTGTGAATCACACATCCATTTCAATAGTAGGTAGTACCATCATTGTTAACGTCAACATTTCGATATGGGAAAATGACCCCATTCTATTTTTTCTTTGAATGCCAATTTTTTTTCCTCAGTAGCGTTGTGTGCTAATATATTTTTTTGTTTAGTATCATCGTTTTCGTGTGAGTTATTCAAACCCAGAATAGACTGAAATAGCTCCTACCTTTTCTTCTAGTCATAACCTCAGACCCTTGTCAAAAATGTTTTATTTCCTGGAATCTAGAGTACACGTTATGGTATGCTCCATTATGTTTTCTTATAAAATTATATTAATATAAGGGTTAGCTGATATTCTCTGTTCTTTAATTTGTCTTCTCGAATTTTGAAAATAAACTCCAGTATATATAGTATTAGTTTCTTTCCCTCTTTAATAAGGGTTTCTATGTCATAAGGTATAAAAAAAAAAACTATGTGCATGTCTGTAATAAAAACATTTCAAAGAGAGATTTCAATCTCAAATCGTCTCATAAAGGATATCTAGCTTTAATTTATCCAACAAAACTTTAATTATTATTTTATTCTACTTCATTAGTACACCAACCAAGCTTGACAATTTCAAATGACTTATTCTCCTCACACCATGTTGTGTTTTAATTTTTAAAGGTGCCTGAAAATGTTTCCTTTCTAGATAAATTCGAGTTGAAAATATGGCACCCCTTCCTACACTTTAATATATATCTATATTGTATGCAGCCCATCTCCTATTGAATTTTAAATTCATACTAATGGTTGAGAATTGTTTCTAGTAAAATTTCTTTACATTCTCAAGCTTTCCTTTTGAGTTTGATTTAATATTTACATCTCTTTTTTTTTCCCAATCGGTGTACATCGCCAGCACCAGCTCGAAATGTTTTTCTTTCCTACTAACATATTTTTACCTAGGATTATATTATTTCCAACAATAAATGCTACAAAATAATTAGTACTTTTCAATAAAATCCCAAATATTTTTCAAATGGCCAGAAGTAATGAAATCTAGATAGTGGTTTCCCTATGTAATTACTGTTCTAATCTTCAAGGTATCATAGGTTGCACAGGTCTATTATCATATGCATTCCAATTGTATATCGTCGAATTATTAACCAAGAGACAAGTAACCCAAAATCCAATTGTGAACATAATCATATTAATAAAATCTATAAAACTATCATACACAACTAATTGCAATAATTTATAACCTTCAAATAATTATCCTAAAATTCGAAGAAGTTCAATGCTAATCGTAACAAATAAAACACTTAAATCCCCTAGACAACATAACCTAAATTCTCTCATTAATTTCACTACATAAAAAAAATTTCAACCAAAACATTGAATCACCTAACTAGATCTACTTACTAGAAATTACTTGGGTGGAAACATGGTCCTCCCATCCACGAACTGAATCCTCTAGGTCACCATGAGCCAAATAGCACCAACCTACCACCGGAATCAACAATCCCTTGTGACTGTAGATAATGTATTTGTATACATTACTTCCCTAGTGTATTTTTCATTAGCACTGTGCTTCTTTTCTTAGGTTTTCTAACCCATTGGCCTAGGCTTTTCTTTTCTCTCTTTTTTGGAAAAAAAATATATATATATTTCCTCTTTTTTCTTTAAAGCCCTCCTTTCTCTCCTACGATGCTTTGTTCCATCCTAACTCATCATTTTTCTGCAACGGAGTGATTTAAATATTTTCTCTCTCATCATATAAAATCTTATTGACCGACTCCTAGGTATTTTTAGGCATTATTTAAGGGAAGATTATTTTGATCTCGTCTACCAACACTGGTTTCAAAATATTGGCATGCACCTCTTAAATCTATTATTTTTTTCCAAAATAGTTTCCATATTTTCTTTTCATTAATAAAAAAACATTTATTACATCATCATAATTTATTGTTCACCTTAATTCAAATCCATCATGGATTCATAGCCATCAAATATAAAAATAGTGCAACCTAAAAGTAGGAATATATTTACATAGAAATAGAGGGGTATTACATAATTTGTCCTCTTATCAAACAATTTTCTCATATTCCATATGTGTATCTGAGGACCATTTCATCCTTTAAGAATTTCCAATCAAGAATTGATTTTTCCTCTTCGCGGCCATTGTAATTTCCCCTTAATAATTTTCCTAAATTTTTCCATCTTTTTGTTATTTAATATTTTTCATTGGTTATACTAGGTGTTCCAATTATTGAGGTATTTAAATACGTGAACCTATAATTTCTAGTCCACAACAGAACCAATTCTCAAGTTTCCTCAATTGATGAAGTAAAAATATTATTTATCTAGTCCTTGGTAATATATTGTCAATTCCTCCATAAACCACATCAATCCTACCAAACAAATATATGCATGACATCCATGTAGTTTGATTCTTATCCATATGGGTATAACCTTTAGCATCCTTGAACTTCAACTCTACTATTATCATTTATTACCAAACCTTTAATGTCCTTGAACTTTAGTTATACTGTTAGCATCTATTTTCTTTATAGACATGTTTCCTTAGTGCCTCTTTTAATATTCAGTAGGATCAATAAGGCTATTGTATTGTGCTACACCATATTTGTAGGATATTGGTTCTAAATATCTGCTTAGGCCATTCTCTGTTGGTATTTTATACCTTACAACATCTTTTGTTTTTATGTATGCACTCTGTACTCCTCATTCCTAGGGTAAAATCCTTTCTTATTTGATTTCATATATATATATATATATATATGTATGTATGTATGTATGTATGTATGTACATGTACATGTACATGTACATGTATACATATACATATACATACATACATACATACATACATACATACATACATATGTATGTATGTATGTATGTATGTATCCATTAGAATCTCAGAAATATAGGTACACAACTCAGGTTGAAATATATTTTTCTCGTAGGAACAATTTGTTATATCGATTCATAATTTATGTTCTTGCATTCTTAGTGTATTATTTATTCAGAATGTGATTTCTTGTACCACTTTATATCAACTTACTAGCCTATATTGCTTACCCAAGCCTTTTCTAATGAATTGATTTTCAAATTTCCCTTCTACTGTACCTCTTTCTTGAATAGAATAGTAGTACATATCATAATTATGTGCAAGTATGAATCTTACTTTTTCATACAATTATAAATATGTACTTAGTTATTTGGATTATTTTCGGCATTCCTCTGTTGTTATGTGTTTAATTATACTCTTAAGAAATTGAACACATTTTAGAACTTATTGATTTTATTATCACAGTATTACAGTCATCCCTAGATATCTTGAAATTTAATTACTTCATATAGTCTATAACAACTATTTATTCAATATCTATTTGATTCTTACTCTTGTGATACTGCCTTTTCCCTTTCGTTTTCCATATTTTAGGGTTCACCACCAAATACAGAATGAAAAGTTTACCTTTATGTGTGGTGTATTGTACTTATTAAGTACCTATTCTGCAAAGGGTCTGCATATTCTTACAATATTCTTAGTTACCAGACTTATGTCACCACTTACTTTAGTACATAGTATTGTGCAAGAAATTACTGGTGTAACATCCGTATTTTTTTTTAAGTTGATCACTCCTCGGTTTCTTCATACCTCTTTCTATATCTCTACCCCAACCAATCTATTATTTCCAGCATTCCTTTATATAGGTCTTTTGTTTTCCATATAAGGGATCATTTTTCCATGATGAGTTCCTTATATATGATAATAACTTATCAAAGGTTATAACTATGTTCTATAACAAATTAGTCGGAGGATAAATTCTTATTGTATTCATATCTTCATTTTATTATATAAGCATTTCAAATTTATACTCTAATAGATACTTTAAGTTTGTAACAGTTGAGTTTTATACCTTTCTGGTATTTCCTTTATAGTAGTTCTTTATACCCTCTTGTATTCCTTATTTGGAGTTCAGGTTTTACTCATTCAGTAATTTGTTATCACCAATTTAAGTTACCTTCCTTGAAATTCCTCCAACAACATTTATTGATTATTCTTTATATTATGGTTACATTTAGAACTAGACTCTTCAGTTATTCTTACTCACTTCAATAACAACCACAAGATGGCCTAAAAAGGTTCTATATCCCTATAGCAGATTTTTGTATGGGGTAACATTGTTATTGCATTATTAATTGTGTGGTAATCGTCACTAGAGACAAGTGAAATATGTTTTAAACAGTTAGGTCTAATACTCCTAATAATACAGTTCTCACGTCCTATTTATAGCAATACAAAGTATCAAATTGTTAATATCTCTCTTCTTCAACCCACTCAAGAATTATTTTATTACAGGGTAGTTCTTTTTTTTCCCAATTCCTTTTCTCTTTCCTATAGTACACTTTGTCTTTTCTTTGCACCTAGGTCTGATCTAGAAATGTTATTTTTTATCATACAGTTGTGGTTTGGTCAATAAGCCTCAATATTTAATCTCTATATGATACCATATGTAACATACCTAATGTCCATATACCTACTTTTTTCTTTTCTTTTCTTGTTATCATGAAAAAAATGACCTTTATATATTGTTGTAGTCTTTGAAGCAGCCACTTCACTACAAATTTTTATAACTTTAATATTTCATGCTTTTTTAGACTTTTTTTCTGGATTATATAGAGTATATATAGATATATTTAATGCATTTTCCTTTTTACAACTCAGATACATTAGTAAGTTCACTCCTTAATTTTTAAAATATGATTTTTTTCATTGCCCTTTTTAATTAGAGAGACTTATTTCTCTCTTTACTTCGTAATTTTATGACATTTTTTTCAATGACTTCAGATCACCTATATTTTTACAAAGGTATCATATGATTGTACTTATATTTATATATGTAAACATATCATCAAGGGTATGTTTATTTTGTGATTGATTCTTATATATATCTCCATACCCTTCAAGAATATGGGTTGTGAATCTCAATGCTTTGTATTAACTTTATTAAACTCTCCACCCTTTTAATTATATGAATGAACTTTTACTAACAACTATATATACATTTTATGGTGTTGCACCCCCATGTATATATTTCATTATGACACATTTATCCTACCTAAATGACCGGATCATCTTAAGAGTTTTTTGTTATGTTGATAGTTGTTAAGTTGAGACCAATGGGAAATAGTTATAATGCCATGTAAGTTTATTTTTACATTTCGTGGTTGATATGGTTCCACACTAAATATGGAAAGTTGAACTTCACATGGCATCCTATCCTATCCCTCTTCAATGGTGTCGATTAAATCTAGTGATCTAACATCGAAGCATAATTAGGGTTATCAAATGACTGCCTTATCCCTTTATCTCGTTGCTTCTAGATTTTCATTTTCCTTTTTTGGTGACCAAATTGTACAACTAAAATAAATGTTATAAGAACCAATAGGATTCAATATTATGATGTCAAACATGGGAGATGATTCACCATTTTTGGAGTAAAAAAGTAAAATATTAAAAAATAATAAGATAATAAAATTAATTTTTCAACTCGTATTTTCAACTTATCTCCCTTAGTTTTTACTGAAATTTTGAGCGGGATTACACGTTGGATGTAAAATTTAATTCTTCATCGAAGTATTACCCATGTTGCATATTTTCAATGGACCCTGCTACACGAAAAATGAGAAATACATGACAAAATGTGATTGCAATTACATTTTTCATGTCGCAGGGTCCATTGAAAATATGAAAACATGAAAAATGGGTACTTCTTGAATAAGGAATCAAATTATGAATCCAACGAGTGTTTCCACTCGAATTTTGAGTAAACCCATAGGGATATAAGTTGAAAATATGAGTTGAAAAAATATGTTTTCCTTTTTTTCCCTATAAACTTTGATAATGTAATCTAATATTATTTTATTATTTCCACTATTATTTTATAATTTCATTATGAGACCCATTTTAGACCTCAAAATTCCTCTAATGATTACTGTTTTTTTTCCTCAATTTATAGCTCGAGTTGTGAAACACTCTTGATACAAATATTGCAGTGGTCTATAAGACTCGAACCCCCCCTCCTTTCAGCATGATGAACAAGGATTTATTTTATTATCATTTTCTTGACTCTTAAGTTTGTGGGAAATTACGGTCACAAACCACTAAATTCATTTCCTTAATTCGTATATTAATTTATGATATTTCTCAATGCATATTCCTTGTTTATTTTCTTTATTCCTTATTTGTTGCTCCACCCCTACTAGGGTTAAGCTTATGGTCATGATTCTTGATGATGAAACATTTATGGCCCTTTACCTTAACTCTTTTTATTTAGTGGAATTTGCAAAATTTGGTGCACTATCCCTTTTGAATTTTGGTTACTTAAGGGTTTTTTTACCGTCCTTAGGCAGATATCCAGAATTTATTAGAAAATTATTATTAATGAGAAAGGAGTTGTGTTAATCTCTTGTTTAGAGGACAACATATGATTTTTATTTCTCTATAGTTATGAATTCAATAATTATCATCGCATTTTTTTTAATTCCTCGGTTTATAAGGATAATTTATTATCTCTATAACTGTACTTCTTTCATTAATATACATGAATAAAGTATATACAATAGTAATTTTAAATTAGAATGGCTGCTAGTCTACATACATATTTTATATAGACATTTTGTAGTAAATATATTTTTGTTAGCTTCTCTTTTATTTTTCTTGTAATGACTATGACTACTATAGGAGTCGTTGGAATGTTTTGGCTTAATTCCCTTCTTTGATTTGTTTGTTTCATGTCACTTTCTGATATGAATTTTATCCTCTTTTAAAATTTATCTTTTACTACTACTTAATTCGATTTCCCAAACAGATTGGGTAATTTAGTATATTGTAAGTAAGAGATGAATTTCTTAATCCATTTTGAAATTTCTTTATTTTCCTGAGCCATCCGAAATATCCTAATAATAATCCATATACTTTCTAATTGTTAGTTTAACCTAGAGCCTTTTTTACTCAGGCTAAACATCAAAAATAAAAATAAAAAATTAATTAATTTAACATTTTGGAATATGAAATGTATTCCAAACCTCCTTTCCCAAATAGATGATTTAATTTATGTTACAGTCAGTTTATTCTTAATTATTATATTAAATAAATAATGTAACTCTAAGAGATAAAGTCACTTTTAACATAGATTCACTTGCTCTCCCTTTGTTTTGTAATGTACTTGTAGGAATGGTGATACCTCTGCATAGTATAGTTTCCTATCCCGCAAATAAAATGGTTGGTGTAACTATAATTTAATTACCAGCAATTATACTAATAAGTTTAGATTCCATGTCTCTTCATTCATTATTTTTTATTTAACTACTATGCCTAATATTGTACACCACAACAAATAGAAATTATTTTTCCCCTTTTTATTATTATAAAAAAATATTTTTGATAAAAGATATTCAAATTCGATATCGCATTACAATATAACATTGAGATATTATAACCTACCAACTCCAATATACTTACTAACAACCCATTTAATTATCCAAGTATGATTTGTTCCATCTTTTAATTCTTAAGTACTATTTATTCTCTTCACACAACCATTACGTTTGCAATAATGACTATTCTCTTTTGATGTTTTTTGTTTTGTTTTTTTTTTGCAAAATTTTCCTAAACGAAATTATGCATTCATGCATAACTAAGAAAAATATTATGGTAAGGAGGCATGAGATATTCATTTTATATTATTAATGACATAGATATTTCATATACTCAGTTTGCATCTAAATAATTGATATATGCATGCAAAAATTTCTTATGCACATAATTCAAGTGATACACTCCATATAAAATCTATGTTCTAAAATTAATCCAATGCAATAACAAAATGCAAAATAAATTAGAATTTACACTTAACACTTAAAATAGAGTTTACTCTTAACCTTAATAGAATTCTTGGGAAATATTCAAGAAATGTTCCTACCAACCATGAACTGTCTCCCACAGTTCCCCTTGAGCTAAGGCCCTCTTTCTTTAAGGAATCAACCCCACCCTTTTATTCCTAGGTGGTTTCTTTTATAACTTTCTTCCGAACATTTTTTTTTTAGGAGAGTCCTTCTTTAAGGTTTGCCAACCTTTTTTCCTAAGATTTTTTTTTAGTTATTCAAAAAAATATTATTTTATTTAAAGCACAATTTTCTCTCCTACATTGTTTATTTCACCCCACTTAATATTTATATTCAACTAATTAATTAACACAATTTGTGTCTCTCATTATGTTAATTTAATTTATTGTTAATTATCTTCTCCTAGGGATTGTTAGGAGACTTTTAAGGAAGGCCTGTCATGTGGACTTGACCACCAACAAATTTTTCGGAGTTGGAAAAAAATTCAAAAGGGTGAAAGGGGTGATGGTAGAGTTTATTGCCCTTGCAAAAAATGTTGTATGAGAAATAATGTTAGAGTTTTAATAGCAACTTCAACAATGCATTGTAGGAAATATGGGCACATTGATGGTGGATCGAATGACTATCGTCCCGTGGTAATTAATTATCTATCTTCATTTTGATTATATCGTAAAATTTTATATTATTTTAATATTTTTTATATTAGCACTAATTTTTAATGATTAATGTTTGTAATTTTCATAAAGGCACAATTTCCCCCCAACTTTTTGTAGATGATCACCCAGCTTCCACAGCTAAATAGTAGTATATTAGCTGATGTTGCACCAGTACAAGAGAATATTGCAGCAAATATTAGTATTGGAAATGATGTTGTACAAGGTGAAGAACATGAAGTGAATGATGAAGGTAATTTTAATGATCCCATGGAGGTAGATCATGATGACAATAATGAGACAGTTCACATTAATGATGGGACAAATCAAATGCTCCAAGACCTGTATGGTGAGTCAAATGATGATGGTGGAGATAGTGACGGTATTTATGATGTACCTCTGATTAAAAGGTCAAGTGAACGACTTTTTGAACACTCAAATGCAAATCTTCTCTCTGCTACATTGTTGCTGGTGAACTTAAAGGTTATGAATAATTTGTCGAATAGATGTATGACACAACTCCTAAGGTATGCAATATGTATATATGATCACATATATGTAAATGTTGATTATTTTCCCTTTTCTTAGTTGTAATAAATGTGTAAAATAATAATTCAATACTTATATATATATGTGTGTGTGTGTGTGTGTGTGTGTGTGTGTGTGTGATTAATAATCTTTACATTAACTAGTTTTTTTTTATGTTGTAGATTGTTGGGTGAATATTTGTTACCATCGCCAAATATTTTACCTCGAACATATCGAGATATACGTATTATTATCAAACACTTTCGAATGGAATACAACACTATAGAAGCATTTCCTAAAGATCATATTATATATTACGGACATGGAAAACAGAATGTCCGAAATGTGGTACCAATAGATATCGAACAGATCAACTAACCAAAAAGGTGCCTTAAAAGGTTCTTCGTCATATTCCCATAATTCCACGTTTGCAGCAAATGTTCAAGTGTGAGAGCATAGCATAGTTTATGGATTACCATTCAAAGAATAGAAGTGGAGATGGTGTTCTTCAAATGTCTGCAGATGGTTCTGCATTTAGAGAAATCAAGGAAAAATATGTAGATTTTAAAAATGAACCTTGTAATGCCAGGCTTTCATTGGCAGATGATGGTGTTAATCCATTCGGAGAGTTTAGATATACTTACTCAATGTGGCCTATTTTCGTTATCAAAAATAACATTCCTCCTTGGATGTCAATAAAGAGGGAGCACATAATGTTGATTATGATTATTCCAGGTATTTGATACATTATTTTTTTGAATGTAACATTTTCATTTCTCTCGTTGTTTGCATAAATATATATTTTATTTATTTACTTACTTATATATACATATATCATGGTAGTAATTATTATGTACCGTAATTTTGAACAATTAGGTAAGTACCAATTCAAAGATATGAATGTATATATTGAGCCTCATATCGATGAGCTAATACAGTTATGGCATGGCATCACTATGTATGACATCACTAAACCAATCAAGCAGAAGAGATTTCAATGTCGTGGAATGCTTGTACGGACAATTCATGATGCCCCAGGACTAACACATGTTTGTGGTATGTAATATTTTGTTACACTTTAATAGAATACATAATTATCTAAATTATATATACCATATTACATGTTTTAAAAATGATCTCATAGTATAATTGTTATTGATCCATCTATTGCAGGTCTTCAAACAAAGGGTATATTTGCATGTCCAGTTTGTGGCCCTAAGATGAAGTATCGTCATTCGCCAGACTTAAGAAAGATGGTGTTTGATGAGTTTAGGCACTTCCTCTCTAGGAACCATAAGTATTGTACTACTGAAAAACATCTTTTCAATGATAAAGAAGAAACTGGATTAAAACCACAAAGAATGACACCTCAGTTGTGGAATTTGGAATATAACAAAATTAATAATCGTCAAGCAGCTAGTACGTAATTTGTGTATATATGTAATATATATATATATATATATATTAATTGTTTATGTAATGTTTGGAATTTTTTTTTAACTAATGAATTTATTTTATTGTATTTTATAATTATTGTTCTGATTTATTTTATTCTTTGATATCAAGGTCATCGTCGCGGTGAAGGTACTAATATTGTACTTCCACCTGGAATAAAATGTTATCCTTCTCAATTCGCGAGGTTGCCCTACTATGAGGACCTAAAAATAGCTCATTTGTTTGATACAATTCATGTCAGGAAGAATGTGACAGAAACATTATGGCGAACCAAACAATAGATAAATGACATAATAGACACCAAACACTCAAATAGTGAATAAAAGACATAATCAAACATTCAAACACCAAGTAGACGACATAAGGAACTCGCACCTCAATGTATCTCATGGGAGGCTATCTTGTATGCACAATCAGTCTATATTAGCACGATATAAATTCACAACACATCAACTCAACCTAAATAAGGCCATGATATCCATAATAGTAACTAGATAACATGTTCACATCATATACTCATAAGCAAATTCCATTCATTCATAATAGTCATATATGCACAGTTAGCCTATATTAGCATGAAATAATATCAGCATATATTAACTCATATGTGAATGTAGTAACCCTAGACATCTCCCTAGGCTAATCCAATTTAGCATGATACATATAACATCAAGATATTAATGCTATAACCCTAATAATCAAGTTAACTAACATATAATAACAACAAGACTAACATAAAACATGCTCATCAACAACATATAACATAACCATCAAGTTAATACCATGCTTGACTAACCACTACATGTACATATAATAACACTAATTAACTAACATCTATCATGTATGTAACCATAAAATCAATAGAATGAAAGGCATACACATAAAAATCATGCATATGACTACATTTATCAACTAACATTTATCACATAGGTAACCATAATAATAATATAATGAAAAACATATAAGTAACCCTAATTCTTATAAAAACCATGAGTTACACACCTGCATGCCAAACATACAACTTGTATGATGATATTCTCTTGCCCCAAAGTCCATTGTTGCAACTTCACTTTAATTATCTGCATCTCCTACTCTATCTCAGCCAACACATTAGCATCATAACATACCAATATCATCATCGTGACCTGATTGCATAAAATGACCTTATGCACAACAACCTCAATCAAACCAATGCAAACTTGACCATATGCACCCACTTGACATGTATAACCAATCATGAACGACAAATGCATGTTCAACATATGACATCACACAAGCAAGAATACACAGATAACACTAATGCATGACCAATATGTAACCCTACCATAAGTAATAAATGCATGTAAAATATGTAACAATATTTAATCAATCATGCATGAACAATAAACAAGCATGAGAAACACATAAATAGTCATAAACTCATGACAACATGTTAACAATAACACCATCAGAATTTCCATGGTGACCCACTACCACCATGGCCAACACAATATGGATGCAACAATCACATATATACCACAAGCATGCTAAACACATATGAAATCAACAGAAATGCATGATCAACACATTTCCAATCCAATCTGAGGGTTGAACCAGTTCCGTTACCACTACCTTCCCACATCTACCCAGGCAACCGACCAGTCGTGGTTAATAAACGATGAGATGTATAATGAGATTCAAACTCATAGGTTACCTTAAGGAAGTGTAACTGATGGAAACATAACATACAAACATTGTACAACAACCACAAAACCCCCAAGAGGTAACTGAACCATTCATTCCTCTAACCCCTGGGTCACATTAACATTTTTACCCCTTTGAGCCATAGGCGTAGGAACAATATTTCATTCCTACGTCTAGGAGGCTATAGCCAAAGGCATAACACTACATACCATTGGCCAGGTCCCAAAATCCTCAGTTTTGTACCACCATCCCCGGGATTTTAGCCACCCTTTTAGGCCCATCTTCCAGTGCTCTTCCTAGAACTTCATGAAAATTTCAGAGATGATAAATAAAAAAATAACAATGATACAAAAGCAATCACATCAATAATAACTTATCTGGACGCATCCTCACCATGATAGACATTTTGTCAAACATGTCACAAACATGAAAGCTACAAGTGTAAAAAACATAGTTGAGCATAGGTGTCTCCTACTTATCTGAGAATCACTGAGAAGAATTTCTCCCTCACATCATTAGCTACAAAATAATATATTTTACCATAGATACAATGTTCATTCCTTTACAAGTAAGAACATTGATATAGGCATACATCATCACTGATAAAACGCATTCTTCTAACCAACATAATAACAATAGAAATAAAGTGGATACAACAACAATAGAATCCACATAATAACTGTTAGGTCCCTATATTACTGGTGTAGTCCCTTATTGTTGTAGTGTAGCACCCTTATTGTTATTTTTGTACCCTTGTAGTCCCCATATTGTTATTATTGTGCCCCATAAAAGCCCACTATTTCTATTGTTGGCCCTTAGATTATTATTGTTAGGTCGGTTAGGATTATTTTGTGACCTCATGGACTCCAATATATAGAAAGGATTTTTTTTCATTTGAATCATCCAATAATTGTTCATTTGTGTAATGTAATGAGTTTTCCCCCTGAAAGTGGATGATTTCTAAGGTGTTGATCTCTCTTTTCTTCTATTTTTGGAGTTGGTTTCATAACATTTGGTATGAGAGGTTTGGATTCTAGATTTTTTCTACTTCAAATAGGTCATTATGGAATTTTTGCTATAAATTTTGTTTCTATGAAGGTTTAGGTGCTAAAAAAAACCCATTTTCAAAGAAATCCTGAGGAAATTCATGTAAAAATTTCAGATATTGGTTCACAATATTTTCAAAGATATGATCTGTGAAATTTAGGGTTATTACAGGCTCCCGAATTTCATCTCTAAGAGGTTGCCTTGGGAAAATCGTTAATGTCTCTCTGAGCATTAGATTGGAATTCTGTAAAATGTGGCTGAAATTACATAGACTGCAATTTTTTTTGTATCAATTTTAAATTCGGAGGAGGAAACAACGACATGTGGCACGTCGTACAAGTTCACTCTAGTAAACTATTCCATAATTAGGTCATTATGGGAGATTGGGAATAACTTTGTCTTGAGAATCAAAATCAGGTTAGACCTGTGGCATTGGAAAGAAGACTGAGAGGGCTATTACAGGACCGAAGCTTAAATCTTGGAGATCCGAAATTACAGAGATATATTAGTTTCAATATTGAGCTCCTCAAAAGAAGGAAAAAAGTGGGTATTTTTTTTTCAAATTGCGTAAGTCTTGTTTGAAAAATCAATTTGAAGTGATTCAAAGGGCATATTGAAGCATAGATATTAGTATTGGGTTCTAAAACCCCCCCTAAAAAGAATTCAATACCCATTAAGCCCTTAGAAATCTCTACTATGACTCATGAAGAGGAAGAAGTGCAACATGATATATCAAGATTACAAGAGCAAGTGCACCAAATGTCACTCTCGCAAAGAGCAACAAAAAATGAAATGGAAGTTTTGAAGAAATGCATGGAAGCCAAGATGGATGGTTTGATGAAAGGCATGGAAGCTAACATGGAAGACATGAAGAATGATATAAAAGGAGACATGGAATGTTTGAAGGAAGGTTTGACAAAGTTGATACAAGAAATTATTCCTAATGGTGAAAACGCAGTACAAAAAACTCATGATGAGAACAAAATAAATGTTAATCGCGATTTCATAAAATCTAATGTTGGATTGAATACCCACCATACTCCAAAGATGGACATGAGGAATTTTGATGGCAAGGATCTCGTAACATGGATACTACATATGGAACAATATTTTGATCTCCATAATGTGAAAAACACACAAAAGGTTCGAATTGCAACTTTAAATTTAGAACAAAATACATTTGTATGGTATTGATGGCTTTTCTCTTATAAAAAAAATTGTCACTTGGTCAATTTTTACGAAGTAAATGATAGAACATTATGAGGATACAAAGAGCAACGCCTTCTTTAGCCAATTGATAAATCTCAAGCAAAAGGGTTCAATGGTGGAGCACATTGAGGACTTCCAAAAATTGAATATAAGGGTAACTGATATTCCAAAGGAACACATGATTGATTTCTTCATAGGGACTTTAAAGGATAAAATCCAATATGAGATTCTCCTCTGCGAACCTAATTCATTGTATAAGGCATTCAGGTTGGAAAGAAAAATTGAAAGTAAATTTATGGCGACAAGGAAGCCTACCACTAACATCTATAAAAATGAAAGTGTTGCTACTCCTAGACTTCCACGACCTAAAAGGTTGACACCACAATAATCGGAAGAAAAAAGATAAAAAGGGCTTTGCTAAAATTGTGATAGCAAATACACTAAAGGTCATAAGTGTGCTGAGAAAAAATTATTTTACATAGATTGTGAAGAGGAGGAATAAAATGAACAAGAAACTTCAAAAGAATATGATATACACCAAAAACCAACCCTAGATAAAGAAGAAATGAGTTTGACCATATCCTGTAATGCATTTGCAAGAATTACAACTCCTCAAACTCTCAATATATAAGGAAATATCAAGAATAAAAAGTTATTAGTGTTGATTTATTTAGGTAGTACCCATAATTTTACTCATTGTAAGGTAGCCAAGGAATTGAATTGTTTCATATAACGAGCACCAAAGTGTCAAGTGATGCTTCCAAATGGAGGGACTATAAATTGCTCTAGAAAATGCTATAATATCAAGCTAACAATGGGGGAATATGTATTGAATAGTCCAATTCTTTCCATTCCAATGGGAGCTGTTGATGTTGTGTTAGGAGTACAATGGTTACAATATTTGGGGATAATAGCTTTTAATTTTCAAGAACTTTGCTTGAAATTTATTTCTGAAGGAAAGGAAGTTGAATTACGTGATATCGCAGGGAAGTCGAGAAAGATAATAAGCTCTAATGTCATGAAAAAGCTTCTGAACAAATAAGAATGAGGTGTAATTTCACAATTATGCTCACTACAAGTTCCACCATCAAAATCATCTATTTCTCGATATCTCCAAAAAGTCTTGGACAATCATTCCAAGGTGTTTGAAACTCCCAAAGGGATCCCACCTATTCATGATCATGATCATGTTATTCATTTGATTCTAGGAAGCGTTCCTCCAAACACCAAGCCTTACAGATATCCTTCTCTCCAAAAGAGCGAAATTTAACGTATGATTACGGAAATGTTAGAGGCTGGTATAATTCAACCCAGTCCAAGCTCTTTCACTACTCTAGTAGTATTGGTGCACAAGAAGGATGGATGAAGGCGCATGTGTCTGTATTATAGGGAGCTCAAAAATCTCACTATTAAAGATAAACTTCCCATTCCTGTGATTGATGAATTATTTGATGAGTTACAAAGTTGGATCTTCATTCAGGATATCATCAAATTAGAATGAAGACTGAAGATATTCTGAAAACAACATTTAAAACTCATGAGGGTCATTATGAACTTTTGGTCATGCTTTTTCGCCTTACCAATGCACCTTCTACATTTCAAGGGTTGATGAATTCCATTTTTAAACCCTTTCTTAGAAAAAAATTGTTAGTATTTTTTTATGATATACTAATGTACAACATGTCTTGGAAGGATCATGTTCAACATGTTGACAAGGTGCTCAAACTATTGGAGGAGAAACAACTATATTAAAAAACCTCTAAATGTTTCTTTGGAGTGCAAGAGGTGGAATATCTAGGTCATATTGTATCTCACGAGGGTGTTAAGGTAGACCCTAACAAAATTAAATCAATCAAGGAATGGAAATTCCACACAACCATAAAGCAGTTGACAATATTTTTAGGGTTAATAGGGTATTATCACAAGTTTGTTAAGAAATATGGGAGAATAGCAGCACCTCTAACAACATTATTGAAGAAAGATGCATTTTCACAGACTCCTGAAGAAACTATGGACTTTTAACATCTTAAAGAGGCAATGTGAAAAACAACAGTCTAAGCTATGCCAGACTTCACAAAAAAATTAATTGTGGAATGTGATGCCTCAAGAAATGGAATTGGTGTTGCTTTAATGCAAGAAGGAAGACCCATTTCTTTTGAAAGTCGTCCAATTGGAGGAAAGTATTTACAGAAAGCTATTTATGAGAAGATAATGTTGTCAATACTACATGCACTAAAGAAATGATGACCTTACGTAATGGGAAGACACTTCAAGGTAAAAACTAATCATGAGAGTCTTAAATACTTTTTGGAACAAATACTATCTTCATAAGAGCAGAAACAATGGGTAACAATAATGTTGGGTTATGGCTTTGAAATCATCTACAAAAAATGGAAGCGAAATTTTGTTGCAGAGGCACTCTCAAGAAAGGATGAGGAGCTGGAGCCATTGATCTATGTCATTTCTATTATCAAACCAGAATTGATAACTAAAGCAAGGTAGGAATGGAAGAATAAAGAAGAAGCGTCGATACCCATTGAAAAGTTGCAGCAATATCCTAGTACATCTGATACATTTAGTTGGAAAAATGACTAGTTATGGCACAAAGATATATTCCCAACTACATCTGATACTTATATATTTGTAGGAATTTCCAACTAAAAAATATATATATTCTTTTGGAATTACACAACTCTATCATTGGAGGACACTCAGGATTTTTAAAAACCTACCACAAGGTGAAGAAAGTATTTTTTCGGGATGGCCTTAAATCTGATATTTGAAATTTTGTATAAGAATGTTTAGTTTGCTAGAAAAATAAATTTGATACAATTAATACCCCTCGTCTGCTACGACCTTTACCCATTCGTCAATGTTGGGAGTAGGTTTCAATGAATTTTATCACAGTTTTACTTAAGTCTGAAGGAAAGAGTTTCAACATGATGGTAGTTGATAGACTTACCAAGTATGCACACTTTTTTGCATTATCCACTAGTACATTTGGCGGAAATTCCAACACTTTTGACCAAATGTCGGAAATTTCCCCAAATTTTTTCAAATTTTTCAAATGCCACCCGAAATTGTCGCTATACCGACATTTAGAGGCAAGTGTCGCAATACTGACACTTAGAGGCACGTGTCGGTCTTGCGACGTTTTCAAAATAGCATCGTAATTGCGACGGATTTCTGAAGTATGTCGTTATTGCGACGTTATAGAGACAACGTGTCGCTATTCTGACGTTTAGAGGAAGGGGGTCACTATTGCGACTTTTATAATAATGTGTCACTATTGCAACGGTTGGTGGAAAAGTGTCGCTCTTGCGACGGTTGGTGGAAAAGTGTCGCTCTTGTGACGGTTAGCTGATGTGTCGCAGTTGGTGCCAATGTGTCGCTCTCGCGACGCTTGGTGGCAGAGTGTTGCTCTTGCGACGGTTGGTGAGGTTGTTTTGCCTTTGCATAAGTCCTCAACAAGTGGGCCCTTGTTTTTTTGTCAAAATAAAAGATGGACAGGGGGGCCATGCCCCGATAGTTATCTTCGATTGATTAACCTTCGACGTAGCCCTTGATGAATGAGCCTTGGATGGGTATTAGCCTCCTTTAGCCAAATATATATATATATATATATATATATATATATATATATATATATATATGGCACTGGGTAAATACATATACTTGCATTACAATAGGATTCCTGTAGGTGAAGGTCGACCATAGTGATTCCAGGAGGTGGGGAACCATTGTGAAATTCTCTATCCTATCTTCATTCCACCGCTTGGAACGTCACGCATGCTTGAAGTTTGAATCATTGGTCTCCAAATAAATCACTGGCATCCGAATCGACTCTGAGCCACCAAAATCAAGTTCTAATATAGATATGGTACCTACAACATTTGAATCTATGACATTCGAGTCGCCTGCGTCTGATGAATCTGTCACAGCCAAGCGAGCCATAGCATCATCTCCAACTTCTCCAGCTATTAATGCTGCTAATAATTACATCGATGTTGTTCCAGTCAGTGGTGGTGCCCCTATCTCTAGTGGTTCTGGTGGTGATGGCAATAGTGATTATTACAATGCTGGTTATGATGTTAACGCCAGTGAATGCCGGTATAGTGCTGGTGTCCGGTGGGATAATCCCACATTCACCGGGCGTATAAGCAATATTGGTGTTTATATATGAGTTGAGGTTTTACATGTTTCGATTACGAGCCCAAGGCTATGCACACTCAATCAATTGGGACTCAACGCATGCGCTCAGCCCCTCCCCTCATGACTTGTATTTGGTTGTGGTTTAGCTTGTCTTTCTTCGTCTCAGTCCTGTGGTGATTAGTGTAGCTGCTGAGCCAGGTGCTCGACGAAGTAAAAAGCCCACAAGTTTATTAAGAATATAAACAATTTGTAAAAAGCCCACAATTTTATTAAAAATATAAACAATTTTATATTAAATATAAAATTGATATACACTTTTTATTGGGAGTAAAAATCCCACAATTTTATTAAAAATATAAACAATTTTTAAAAAGCCCACAATTTTGTAAAAAGCCCACAATTTTGTAAAAAGCCCTCAATTTGTAAAAAGCCCACAATTTTGTAAAAAGCCCACAATTTGTAAAAAGCCCACTTTTATTTTCTTTTTTCTTATTGAGCTCCCATTGAGTTCAACACGTCTTGGGTTTTCTACACCATTGAGAGAGATAATTGCTAAATATAATTATTATTTTCTTTATAGGATAATTTGCATCAATGGAATAAAACATTAGAGGTGGAAAAAAAATCAAAAGGGTGAAAGGGGTGATGGTAGAGTTTATTGCCCTTGCAAAAAATGTTGTATGAGAAATAATGTTAGAGTTTTAATAGCAACAGCAACAATGCATTGTAGGAAATATGGGCACATTGATGGTGGATCGAATGACTATCGTCCCGTGGTAATTAATTATCTATCTTCATTTTGATTATATCGTAAAATTTTATATTATTTTAATATTTTTTATATTAGCACTAATGTTTAATGATTAATGTTTGTAATTTTCATAAAGGCACAATTTCCCCCCAACTTTTTGCAGATGATCAACCAGCTTCCACAGCTAAATAGTAGTATATTAGATGATGTTGCACCAGTACAAGAGAATATTGCAGCAAATATTAGTATTGGAAATGATGTTGTACAAGGTGAAGAAAATGAAGTGAATGATGAAGGTAATTTTAATGATCCCATGGAGGTAGATCATGATGACAATAATGAGACAGTTCACATTAATGATGGGACAAATCAAATGCTCCAAGACTTGTATGGTGAGTCAGATGATGATGGTGGAGATAGTGACGGTATTTATGATGTACCTCTGATTAAAAGGTCAAGTGAACTACTTTTTGAACACTCAAATGCAAATCTTCTCTTTGCTACATTGTTGCTTGTGAACTTAAAGGTTATGAATAATTTGTCGAACAGATGTATGACACAACTCCTAAGGTATGCAATATGTATATATGATCACATATATGTAAATGTTGATTATTTTCCCTTTTCTTAGTTGTAATAAATGAGTAAAATAATAATTCAATACTTATATATATATGTGTGTGTGTGTGTGTTTGTGTGTGTGTGTGTGTGATTAATAATATTTACATTAACTAGTTTTTGTTTATGTTGTAGATTGTTGGGTGAATATTTGTTACCATCGCCAAATATTTTACCTCGAACATATTGAGATCTACGTGCTATTATGAAACACTTTGGAATGGAATACAACACTATAGATGCATGTCATAAAGATCATATTATATATTACGGAGAACAAGCGTGGAAAACAGAATGTCTGAAATGTGGTACCAATAGATATCGAACAGATCAACTAACCAAAAAGGTGCCTTAAAAGGTTCTTCGTCATATTCCCATAATTCCACGTTTGCAGCGAATGTTCAAGTGTGAGAGCATAGCATAGTTTATGGATTACCATTCAAAGAATAGAAGTGGAGATGGTGTTCTTCAAATGTCTGCAGATGGTTCTGCATTTAGAGAAATCAAGGAAAAATATGTAGATTTTAAAAATTAACCTCGTAATGCCAGGCTTTCATTGGCAACTAATGGTGTTAATCCATTCGGAGAGTTTAGATATACTTATTCAATGTGGCCTATTTTCGTTATCAGCAATAACATTCCTCCTTGGATGTCAATAAAGAGGGAGCACATAATGTTGATTATGATTATTCCAGGTATTTGATACATTATTTTTTTGAATGTAACATTTTCATTTCTCTCGTTGTTTGCATAAATATATATTTTATTTATTTACTTACTTATATATACATATATAATGGTAGTAATTATTATGTACCGTAATTTTGAACAATTAGGTAAGTACCAAGTCAAAGATATGAATGTATATATTTAGCCTCTTATCGATGAGCTAATACAGTTATGGCATGGCATCACTATGTATGACATCACTAAACCAATCAAGCAGAAGAGATTTCAATGTCGTGGAATGCTTGTACAGACAATTCACGATGCCCCAAGACTAACACATGTTTGTGGTATGTAATATTTCGTTACACTTTAATATAATACATAATTATCTAAATTAGATATACCAATATTGCATGTTTTAAAAATGATCTCATAGTATAATTGTTATTGATCCATCTATTGCAGGTCTTCAAACAAAGGGTATATTTGCATGTCCAGTTTGTGGCCCTAAGAAGAAGTATCGTCATTCGCCAGACTTAAGAAAGATGGTGTTTGATGAGTTTAGGCACTTCCTCTCTAGGAACCATAAGTATTGTACTACTGAAAAACATATTTTCAATGATAAAGAAGAAACTGGATTAAAACCACAAAGAATGACACCTCAATTGTGGAATTTGGAATATAACAGAATTAATAATCGTCAAGCAGCTAGTACGTAATTTGTGTATATATATATATATATTGTTTATGTAATGTTTGGAATTTTTGTTTTAACTAATGAATTTATTTTATTGTATTTTATAATTATTGTTCTGATTTATTTTATTCTTTGATATCAAGGTCATCGTCGCGGTGAAGGTACTAATATTGTACTTCCACCTGGAATGAAATGTTATCCTTCTCAATTCGCGAGGTTGCGCTACTATGAGGACCTAAAAATAGCTCATTTGTTTGATACAATGCATGTCGGGAAGAATGTGACAGAAACATCATTGGCGAACCATAGATGGTGCACATGATAGAGATAAAATTGACAAAATTTGTGCTGACATTGAGAAATCGAATCATGCAATGAAAAGTGTGATTGACAGATCAAATAACAATGGAGGTCAAAATTATAATAATATTCCATGGTTATTAACAGAACAACAAAGAAATGATATAAAAGAGGTCGTTAGAAGAATTAAATTTCCAACAGGTTTTCCTTCAAACATAAATAATATCTTAACGAAGAAAGGTGACTTCAGTAGGGTGAAAACACATGATTGGCATACCTTTGTTAAGGTATTTTTTTTGGTATACGTTTTTGTATGTTATTGCTTTAATACATATTTTAAATTTTCCTTTTTTCTATTTAAATTGGAAACCAATAACGATTCATTTTTTATTCTTATAGTATGTTCTACCTGTATCTCTCCCAAACGACTTCGACAACAATGTCAAACAAGTTATATATGGTCTTAGTAAATACATGAGGTAAGTAGTTTTGATTTATGCGCAAAATATAATTTCTACAATTTCTTTTCGTAATTAATGAAATGATGTATTAATTTACTTGTAATGAAATATATATTATGTTTCATTGAAATAACCTTGCGTAATGATTTGCAGATGGTTTTCATTGAAAGAAATCCATCAAGATGAAATAAAGTATTGGAAGAGAGAAATTCCTTGGCTAATGTGTGAAATGAAAAAGTATCTACCTCCAACATTTTTCAATGAACAAGAACACTACTTGATACACCAAGTTGAGGAGATTGAAATGTGTGGACTAGTACACACAAGGTCAATGTGGATGGTCGAGAGGCACCTGAAATCCTTGAAGGCTTTTGCTAGACAAAGAGCACGACCTGAGGGTTCTATGGTAGAGGGATATGTGTTATATGAATCCATGGTGTATATTAGTCATTATCTTCCTATATTAGCTGCGCCAGCTATGAAGGCGGTGGATTTCATTTGGGATGTGAACTCCATCAAAAAATTTGAAGTGGAGCACCTGTTGGGAAAAGGTAGAATGAAGAAAGTGAGAGGTAAAAGATTTATTATGTATAATACATATAATGTTTCATTTTTTTACATCATGTATATGATCGTTATATTCATTTAGGTCTTATTCTTTCATAGTTTATTAATTAATATAATTTACCATGGTTATAAGTAATATTTATTAATATTGGTGAATTATTGTTTTTATATTCAGGTGCTCAAGATTATGAGGCACTACTTTTATACATTGCAAACAATCTTGAGTGGATGAGTGAATGGATTGAAACATGTAAAGCACGTAACGACGGTAGGTTATCATGGCAACTACTGTCTAAATTGATTAGAGAAGTGTATCGTAGTGGAGATGGGAATGTTACAGACAGGGAAATCGATTTAGCATATGGTTTGAAAGATAGAAAGGTAAGCAATTAATTCACCTATTTTATTCATTACTTATTTTATACTATATTTATAATGTGACAACAAGTTTGATTTTTCAGATAATTTTCATGTTGTGTAAATTATATGATTAATTATTAATTGAGAATGCATCTTTTTCATGTTTGGCATATTGCAGTTGAAACACCACAAGGCTATGTGGTGCAATGGTCGTAAATTTCGTGTTAAACAATTGGATGATAACAGGAAAACTTCTGATAGTGGGATAACTGTAGTATTCCAGGTCACTAATGTTTCCTCCAGGAGTGATAGACATCCTCGAGAATCTGAAAATAGATATTATGGGTTTTTAGATGATATAGTTGAGTGTGACTTTAATCCCTTCAAAATAGTTTTGTTCGACGTCAAATGGTATAGGCTACGAATGAATGTACGTGATGATGATAGAACACTTATTCAACATGAAAATGGATTTCCAGTGGTTAAAACATCACAGTTTGAAGCAGAAAAAGATTGCTATGTTTTCCAAGCCAATGCGAACAAGTCTTTTACTCAGAGGTTCCAGGTGAGAATGAATGGTCATTTGCTATTAGATATGATCGAAGAGGAAGGCCAGTAGAGTATATTATAGAGGAAGAAGATGATATTGATCAAGAAGAAGATGATGCAATGGCAGATGAGCAGGAATATTCATTAACAGACGAAGAAGATATATTATAAGATGAACCAGGCATAGGAGATGAGGCAACAATTATTGATGATGATGTCGATGAGGATATTATTGAAAATGACATAATTGATGATGATGATGACATGGTCGATCATTTCAACACCGTTTCTGAATCAGATGTTGGTATAGATGTCGATCAGTTGGATGAATATCAAGAAGATACAGAAGAAGAATATTGATACAAATGTTATGTTCTAGTATCAGCTGGTATGTTATAACTTTATATTTTAATATGTAGGAATTATTGTCTTTAAATAATTTACTAATTATGTGGGTTTGTTGCATGTTGTTTATTATTTCAAACCAATAAATAATGGCCTTACTATTGTAGAAGCTAAACTAAAATTATATGTCATTTTTAAATCATACCTAAGTTGGCATTTGAAAGGTTTTAATACCTATTTATATGGTGGAGCATTACCACCATAAACTATGGTTTTAATAGGAATTTCAAATGAATTACAAAGGTTTCGGATTAATCATGGCGAGCCTTTCAAAATTTTACATTAATCACTATAGCTACCCTGCATGTAATCAGTACTACAGCTCCTTGCCTTTTCTAATCAACTCAAACCCTACTGGATATACACCTTTGTAGATCAGTACTACAGCTCCTTGCCTTTTCTAATCGACTCAAACCCTACTAGATATACGCCTCCTACTACAAAGAACCGCCTGTTGTGCAAGAAACTCCAGAAAGCAAGCCCTTGTTGCAAAGAATCGCCCGTCGCGCAAGAAACTCTAGAAAGCATGCCCTTCCTCCATCGGCAGGCAAAATGGTATGGCCAAACAGAATTTTGCCAGATTTTGAAAAGTGATTTTACCATTTAGAATGCCCAGGATTTGAAACAGAGCAATAAATTGGGCTGCTCATTTTCCTTGAATAGGGAATTCATGTAGATTTAGTTTTGTTTTTAATAAAATTAAATGTAAGACATAAAGAATTCCCCAAACCTCAGTCTCCAGCATGCTTTCCATAAAATTTGGCGGTTGATTTCCATCATCTCCAGAGTTTCCTTTTCTTAATACATCACACCTCACTCGAATTGCATCTTCATTTTCAACCATAGGACAATCAATAAACTCACCCCCATAGCTGTCCAAGGCTATCATGCACAATTGACTCAATCCCATATTTGGCATAGTTGTAAAAGAATAGCGAATAGTTTCCCTGTACCATGGAAAATTAACATCCCAGAGGCCTGATGTTCCTACAGCCAATACTTCAGAAATTGTGTTTTTCTCCATGGCCATGTTTTCAGGGTTGGTCTCTTTCTTTTCCTTGCCATTGCCAGGCAAAATCTCTGAAAATCTCTGTACTAGTGCAGGGTGAAAATCAAACCCACATCTCTTCATATTATAGTCACACATGAACATAATATTGTAATAATCAGGTGCTTGTAATTGGAAAGTATCAAGAAATCTAATTTGTGATAATTTATCAGCACAATCACCACCCCAAACATTGGCACAATTTCCACGTGGCATGGATGATACATCTCCCTTGACAAGAGTTATACATTCAGCATAAGGGCCAGATAAGTTAGCCATGTGGATATAATTATAGCTAATGCTAAACCTCAATCTCCAGCATGCTTAAAACTATGATCAAATCAAAATCTAGCTACAACTATCATTGAATCTAGACAAGTATGCGAGAACCTCTGGTTCATACATAACACATTGCATTCATGAAAATAGCTACTTCGTGAAATCGTGCAAGAGCAGACACCTAGACCATGACCTTCAAGGTCTGACACATCCTATTGAGATGAAAAAAATGGAAAGTCTAGCCATGACATGGTCAACATGTCAAATTTGAAAAGGATTTTTTCAAAATGCTTGTGTTGTGAAAATGGAGAGTATATTTTATGAATTTCAAAGTTTCAATTAATTTAAATTGGTTGGATGTGATAGGCTAGAATCACTACAAGGAAAAGAACCTCTAGCGGATTTTTTTGAGGAACCCCTTATAAAAATACCCCATACATCTGTTTCTAGTGTAGGTTACTAGAGGAGGTTGGCGGGTGGATGGTTTTGCGGATAAATACACATCTCTGGTTGTATCTTGTGTTCATTTCCACTGTTTTTATGGTACTGATGAAACTAGTAGAAAGTCTACTTTAGAGGTCAGATCACTGCTATAGCAGAATGTGATTATGTTGTTGCTTTTCTAGTGTTTTTTTTTCAATTTTTTTGTGATTTATACACAACAGACTCAATAATACTGAAATTATGAAGCTGATTTGTTTCAATAATTAATATACCTTTTGAGATTTTAAAATTTCACTACAAATAACCCAATTTAGTCTCATTTTCGACTCTTCTCTTGTTTGGGTGCCTTAATGTGCAATGACATGTTTCCAGGACTTAATTCAATGCAAGGCATATTTGAAACTCTAACTCTGTCTTTCGGTGTCTTATTAGAAATTATTTCAGTTTTCATTTTGTGTTTTCAAGTTAGATATTGTTTTCAAGTTTTTACATTTATAATTTTATTTCAATGTGGTAGACTGATCAGGGCAGTACAGGAACAACCCCGAGACAAGATGATCGCGGAAAGGGGCCAGCGGAAGAACATGTAAAGTGCTAGCATTGCTTTATCTTCAGGTATTTTAGTTATTTACATAATTGAAATAATATTAATTTTGTTCAAATATGCAGACACCTGGCCATGGTACGCCTGATGATTCCCTCTATGAGGAAGAGCTTTCTTCATCCCTATCTCCATTGCTCTTACTGTGAAAAAATGCGCGAAAAGAAAGGTCATAATTTGATACTTTGATAGACGCACCTCAAACACCTGAAACAGAAGAGAGGATAATTCAAATTATGACCCAGCTAGAAACATATCAGGTAATAATAAAAAATCAAAAGGATATTTTTTTTGTTCTACATGAGATGAATTGTGATAGTTTGATTTTTAATTTTTACATTGACTAAACTAACAAAAAGTTCTTTTGTATGTAGCGTTATCTAACACTTGCTAAACCCGGTCTTGGTGGTAGTGGGACACAAGGGCAAGATATTGCCCAGCAACCCTCTCGTACACATTCTACTCCTTTAGGTGTCAGCCAAGAAACACACCCTGCCCAAGCAGAAACCCAGCCAACCGTTGAACGTGTTGGCAGTGATGAGGCTAATATGGCCAACTACATTATTGCGTTTCCTGGAGCTACACGTGTCAGCTCCACGGGGACCATTAATGGCACGTTGTTGGTGAATGATGAAGGTGTCCCTATAAAGCAAGTACAACTCCCAGGTAAGTTTTAATATTTTAGTTATTTCATGTACTCTATCTAAAACATATTTTATCATGATTTTTATTTTTAAATTAATGATAATATATTTTTTTTTCTGTGTAGGAAACAATGAGTTCTACAGGTTTTTGGAGAGCCATGCGTTGGTAATTTTTGGCCCAACCATATGCACAAGGTGGAATTCCTAGAATTCCAACCTGAAAAAAGAACTTCTAGATTATCTAGAAGCCCTTTTTGGGGTCGGCACATTTGACAGAACAGCGGTGGCTCGGGTAGCCGGCAAATATTTGAAATATACCAGGGACACCTATAGGACGCAATTGCAATTTAACCCTATATACGAGCGTCCTCTCACAGTTCCAAAGAGTGAGTGGAGAGCACTCATCCATGACGGAAAAGAGAAAAGGGCAAAGAAAGAAGGAAAAATGCCAATTGGACCCGCAAGGTAAATTACAACTTTAATTCAATAGCTTTAATTTTCTCTATGTCTAAAATAAAAGTGTGCTACGTCATATATGACTTCAATATTTTGATGCTAGGTTGCCTGACACCTCAAAGGCAACCAAAGCTAGGATTGAAAAAAAGGGCCATCACAAGCTAGGCCAGGGCGGCTACTTGAAATTAGCCGCAAGAATTGTAAGTAGCTAAACATCTTATAATTAATTGTATCGCCTTCCAACGTTTTTGTAATCCTATCAAATAACATTAAAAATACACAATCATATGTAATGTAAGGTGATGACTTCGAAACAAAAACTACAGAGGAAGATAAAAATATCACTTTCCATTTCGGCTATCAAGCCGTAGTTGAACGTTGCAGAAGCTTGGGGCAGGTCCCAAGATCCAGAATGCCTGATAAGGTAAAATGTTAACCTTTCAATATGTTTGTTTTTGTCCATAAATTATATGTCTAACAACTTTGTTTAAATCAAGGAAGCAGCACTGCCGATGAGGCAAATAACCCAGTTGTAGAGCCAGATGTAGATGTTCCTCACGTGCAACCTGATCATTGTAGTGGGGACCAGGCCAACAATGCTACTATCAGTGAGGGCTGTGATGGTAATTAATTTCCACTTATAATTTTTTCTAATTATACCTTGATGGTTGTCCTTATAACGTTTTTTGTTTAAATGACAGAGAATGTTTCCCTTGAGGATCTTACCACCAGAGAGGAAGACAGGGCAACAGTCCCAACGGTGACAACTGGTGCACCAGGTAAATAATCTCATTGCAATTTTTTTTATTAATATTAACGAACTATTTCAATGATATTTAAAAACTGACAATTAAAATTTAATATTATCTGTTTTTGTAGGCGATGCCCCGTCACTGGATGAGACCAGACATCGTGACTACGCAACTAGGTCAGCAGTGCGGGTCGAAAGGCACGAAACAGGAGCAGAGCATGATGATATTGATAATGTAATTAGGAGCTTTAGAAATAGGAAGAAGAAAAAGAAAATTCGATAATGTAAAATATTGTATTATTATAAGACAAACGTTACCATACTTGGAACATTTTTTGCGTTATATAAAAAACTCATTTATCATACTATTTTTATGTCAAGCACTAATTTCAATGTTTCCTTGCGTACTTTTTGTTGCATTGTTTTTTTATTAGTTATTGAATTTTTTTTAATGCTCATGAAAGTAAAAAATGAAATATAGATTGGGTATTGGGGAATTGAGAGTGATGTGAGGGGGGGGAGGGGCCATAAGAGCTTCCACCTTCACGTGGTTGGCCCTGTTTAGTAGAGAATAATTTATTGGAGCGATTTAATCTCGGAGAAAACCTCCCTCGATCCAACGTAGCAACAAAAAATTCACTGTCGACTTAGTTGCTACTCTTTCAGATCGTGGGAGGCTTGTTCCAAGTTCATGCGACTCCAATAAATTTTTCTTGAAACGAAGAGGAGCTTATTCAGGTATGTTTTGACATTTTAAACATATGTTCTAACATTATCATAAGAATGCATCTTACTGTAAAAAATACTACATCAATTACTTGTATTTATTGTATAGATAATGATGGATTTTGATTGACTTGGCAGTGCAGGTACAAATCCTCTTGCATCATGAGCAATACAACTTGTCAACCAGGGTCATGTCTAGGATATTTTTTCTTGTGCACTTGACCAGGTTCGTAATGTCACATTTTTTAAGTTCCTTTACAGTTCATAATTCAATATTAAGCTTGTTCATGATTATTATCTAGGTTTTTTGTATGTGTTTTTTCATCTATTTGATTGTAAGCAACTCTGCATGTTTCCTGTTTTTCACTATGATTTCTCTATTTACCACTCCCAGGATGAATCCGACTTTATTTTTACATAGGTTACTTTATTGTTACTATGATTTATCCATTTACGATTTCATAGGTGACATCATGTAAATTTGTCAATCACAGGTTGGTGATGAGCTTTAGTTCTCCAAATTTGGGGATTTTCTGATATTTTATCCCTCATGTCATTCCTACATCACCTCGTTGTTTGAGCATGCCAATTGTCTACCACTTCTACCAATTGGCACATGTCAATCTCTGAGTGGTTCCACATTTCACCTATTTTCGGCCCACTTGACCACCTGAAAAACTCAAATCCACACACCATGTGTCTTTATCATGGAGTGCCACATGTCCTAGATATTTTAGATGCTAACATCATGCTTCTAATGTGTTATGTCAACCAATCATAGTGGTCCATGTGGCCTTGTGCCATGTCACTAGTCTGGAAGAGAGATTTGAGCCTTTTCTTTTCATGATTTTTCTATTATAATTTTTTTCTTCAGGACGGGAAATCGCTTTTGCAATAGATGGGGATTTTCCCATTTCCCTGGAGTCATCTCCTAGGACACCCTTCAAGCCTTCATCCAAGAGGAAATCTGCAACTCTCTGTTGTTTCCCTCTTGCCCTTGAATTATGCGCTTCTAGAAGACCAGTTAGGGCACTCTTCTAGACCTTATTCCATTGCTTCATCATTATATCAACTTCTCCCATAGGCTGCTTCTATTTTTTGTCCACTTAAAGGAAGAAAACACTACCCTAGGGTGAGGTTTCTCCTCAACTATCCCTAGCGCACTTATGGACCAACCAACAATATGACCGTTTCCCTTACTTATGGAAACACCCCCTATGCTACTGCACATTCAATTCCAGGAGCTACTTGCTAAGGAAAACTCCTACACTACGCCTGACGACCCTCCAAACAATCCCTCTAACTATTGTTGTATCAACCTCCCTTTTTGGTCTTTTAGACAAAGGTGACCCTCACACCATCAAGCACATAATGCTATCACAAGACTCAAACCCAATCCTACATCTGTTCTCCACAAACTTCTCTTCCAATTCCTTAAAATGTGATTTGTATTTTTTGAAGAACTAGGCCCTGGTTAGGGCACCTATCCCCACTCAAATCCACCCTTCCTCCCACCTGTAAGCCTTCTTCTTTATGTGTTCTTGTTGGAGACAATTGTGGCCTTATTGTGGCTTGTAAGTACCTCTAATGGCCTTGCTACAGGACAGTAGCGCATTTATATTTGTAAATGAAAATGGGCAGACATAACATGGACCTAATTTTCCCCAAGGAATAAGGTTTAGACTTGTACTTCTCCTCCTAGCCATGATAGTCCATGGTGAGTAGAATGGAATGGTTAGAGTTGCTACAGGACAGTAGCGCATTTATATTTGTAAATGAAAATGGGCAGACATAACATGGACCTAATTTTCCCCAAGGAATAAGGTTTAGACTTGTACTTCTCCTCCTAGCCATGATAGTCCATGGTGAGTAGAATGGAATGGTTAGAGATGCTTTTATGTTGCGCAACAATTCGGGACCTTGCCTAGTCTTGAAATTTCAATGACATTTGGGCTATGGCAGCCTCCTACTCTGCCTCTTGGGCATTGGTACTGATGCATACAGTAAAATTGATCATATAAACTAACCAAGCCTTCTACAACCATATTTACAATCTCTTTTGTTCTTGGGAAAAATATACCTCTGGTAGAAACTAAATTATTTATAAGGCTAATTTCTGGTCTTGGAAACATTGTATTCATTTTAGTCCCAAAGTTTCAATCTTAACTAAGTTTGAGAAACCAGATAATATAATTAATCATGCAGTCTATAGTCACACAGAAATTTGATACTTTTAATGTCTCAGCTACACTATATAATACAACTATCTAAAATGTTAAAAATCAGATCGTGTTCTAAAATGCTAAAAATCATATCCTCTAGATCTTGCTGGCATCTTGTGCAGGATCACCATTCATTTCTGCTTTAGGGACAACTCCATTGGCATGTTGCACTTCTTGGTGACTCATGTCTTTGAGTTTAGTGCAGGTATGATTACTTCACTCTGGCCTCTACAACGTAGCTTTTCCCACAGTGTACCCTTCAAGACTCTATGTTCCACTTCAGGACCTTCCTCTTACAGCGAGAATGCTAGGGCTTCGTCCTGAGGTGTGCTAGATTTATGCGAGGGTCATCCATTTGAATCTTCCAAACTCTCTGACGTTCACTCATGCAATCTGACACAACTTCATATTTTCTTTCATGCATATGTGTTCGAGTTTAGAATTATAGATTAGCACATGGTTAATTGCTGCAAAGTGTTGATTGTGGTACTGTACAGCTACAGTAGCAATGGATTTTTGTTTTGAAAGGAAATCCTTGTGTAATCCCCTCTCCTTCCTCGACACATCTGGATAGAGGGAAACTATTCTAAGTCAGTTAATTTTATTTGAACCCATGATCAATGCATTTTTGTTTTCCATAAAATTGCTTTGTCCTGACAGGTCTATGTGAGATGGCCTATCAACGTGCCTTTATTTCTCATCTTGCAGGTCCAAGCCAGGCATTGAATCTAGTTTTTCTTCCTTTATTTCTCATCTATTCATTTTTACTACTGTTTATATGTACCAAAAGTTCCATTTCCAATGAAGGTCGGTGTTACTGAGAATTTTAGGTGCAATTTCTTTAAATTTCTCAAGTTTTTGCCCTAAAAGTTTAACTCTTGAGCATGCATTTCATCCTTGCCTCAGATCTGTGATGCCCAGGCTACCTCACTTAACCCACACTCTCACTCTATGCATATAACAACAAGGCAATTCAATGTTTTTCCCCAATTAATTTTAAATCTGGCCCAACTCTAACAATATATATGAGGACCATTACCTTTCCCAAACCTATGATTAAATCACAGTCTAACCCACTTCATGAATTCATCAAAAGGACACGCACCCAGTCCTATACTTAAATGTGGAAGCTCTCCCTCTTTTCCACTTCCTGTCGAACCCTTATTATAACCCAAACAACTCTGAAATTCAATTCTCAGCATGGAAGCTTGTATATGTAAACAATGGTTATCAAACCATTGGAATACCCCGCCTAATTATGATGTTTAAGTCAACTCTCCAACTTTCGAATAAACTTCAAAATTGAGATCCCCTTTCAAATCACACCTGAGCTTTATAACTCAATCGAAAATAAGCCTATGGCTTACCCTTCACACATAACTATAATATACCTCAGCATCATTCATACAAGGTTCGGGTTATCATCGAAATAATATATATCCACATATATCGCGTACCCCTTGGGGTATTGCATGCCAACTATAGTATATGAACACATATTACATCCTCCCGCCAAAGGTAAATACCTTATAACAAACCACACCTTTGGAGTTAACTCCAAGCGATACATATATAAACGTCTTCGGGGCCCACAGCAACGTCCCCATTTACCTTCACGCATCATCATGATGCAAACATCGTCTGATCCGTGGATCAAGAGATCCGACGGACATCACAATTCTTTCACCCCCACGTATTAACCTTTGGCCCACATAAACACACAACTTACCCTTATGTTATCTTCCGTGCATCTCCAGGATGTGACCACCATCTGATCATTTGATCGGAAAATCCGACGGTAATCACAAAACTTTTCGAACATGACCTTAATGCCCAAAAAAATTGCGAAATTCGCGGTTTTCAAAAATCGCCCAAGCCACGTGTCAGCCAGCCACCAATATCACACTTTTTTTCCAAATTACGCTTACCGCTTTTGAGTTTTTCGAAAACCACATACGGTTTTGGAAGCCTGCTTTCACTCTTACAGGACATGGTTCCATTCCCTCAATCATTCGTGGTTCCACCTTAACTCCTTTGACTTCGAATCCTTAATACAATCCCCACAGAGGTTTAACAACCCTTTGCATCCATCATTGTTATGCATTCTATCCGACACCGCAACCATAGATTAAAGTGATTCTTTCAACTGTGCCAAGAAGTTTCTTTTGATTTTAACTTTTCACCCATGGGTTCACTTAACTGCTCCTAGCATCATCGAATTCCGTTCGATTCCATGTCCATACAGTCACACATTACTGTGATCTCAACCCAGCCTCATTTCACTGCTTACACAGTATAACAAAATGTCGATTTAAGCCCCCAGCACTTCACGATTCCATAATTACATAATAAAAATTGTAAGTTCTCTCAGAATGCCTTATTCAATACTCATTCGGTCAAGCAATTCTACTCCTCGACCTAAAAGGTCCATGGAATTCAATTCAATAGCATTGATTTGAGTTTCAGCATATTCGAATTGCTTATGAATCAAAACATAGGCATTAACCCTTAAGACAGAGTTTGTCACACATTACTCATACAGCTCTCATTGAAGCTCAAGCTTACCACACATAACTAAATCAATTAATACTGGAACAATCATTTCAATTATATACATGACTTTACTTACAGAAATTCTGGTCTTCAGCCAGATCTTGAATTACAATGGCCTTCTACAACCTACTCTGCCTCCTTTGAACCGCTCCTGAACTCTACTACACTCTACCTCTGAATAGGGCTGATCTCCTACGCTATCATTCATACTTACATTTGTACAAAATGGTGACCTGAATCGATTTAGGTCCCTTACAGCTCGACAAATACTCTTGGACTTCCTAAATTTGGACTCAAACCCTCGAAAAACTGAAACTAACTATTCACCTAACTAACTCAATCAGCTTCCCTCATGTCCTCTAGTGGGCTAGAGAACATTTACAACTCCTCACTTATTTTACTCAAAACATTAACAACTACATGAGAATTCAAAGGCATGAGATCCCTCTAGACTTAAGAAAACACAAAGTATTTCTAGAGCCTAATGCCCTTGCATCACTCTGTCTGGCAGAGAAGACTAAAAATGTAATGGCAGACATGTTTGTTCAAGTGAAGCCTGGCCAAATAGAACTACCACCTTTATGGACTCTGCAAGAGGATTTCCTTTTTTTTGGTTGCAATTAAAGTTGCATTTTGTTCATCAGGAAATACAAACTCTTATCAAATTGGAAGGTGTAATTCCAATATAACTAATATGGGGCAGACAACATGCTGTGAACATCCAATTCAAAAGTGCTTGTTAGGGTTTAAGTAGCTTACAGTTCTTGTTCCTGACATTAGTTTTTGAAATATCAATTTTCTAAACTGTTTTAACCCAATTTTCTCTTGATTTTATGGAAATTGGGTGTTTTGATCTAGAAAATTTAATCTCTATTATTTTGGTTTCTCTTAGTATGAATACAATTTTAATATGTAAAACCCATTACAGTAAGTAATCAAGTGTTCACTGGAGAAGCAATACCCAGTTTCAATACTCATGCTCTCCTCCTTAGTATGGTAGTTCACTCAAGTCCTTTGCCTCCTGCATATATCCTGACCTCTGAATCAATTAATTGTGAGACTATCATGTTGGGATACACCATGTTCAAAATCTTTGCCAGAAGAGCAGACAAATTCATCTCCATATGGGCAGAGAGGAAGAAATTGCAGGTTTAAGGTTTAGTCATTGCAAATGGAATCACTGCACTTTTGACTATTTTTCAATCCTCCCAAATGCTATTGAGGAAGAAAAAGTAAGTATATTGTTGATCCATGGACACATGTTAAGCCTTTCAGATAGTTGGAAGAAACCTACTATTTGAGAGCCTGAAGGTTTACCTCTCCTATGCTTGGAAATCTCTATAATTATGACCCTATATAAGATTCAAATGATCATCTCTGGGGTCTATTATATACATTAACATAGTATTCAAGCAAGGGTGTCGACTGCCTCACATTATTTGGACTTCATATTTATGGATGAGAGTTTCTCATTTCAAAATCCATGGGTGGTAAAGGTGGAGGCCCTCTATGGGATCTCCATTTCACTATTTTTTGACAACACTGTCCTTCTATTTCACGAATCCAAAAACAAAATTACATTTTGAGCTCATTTTGGGATGAACATGGTCTTCAAGTCCACCTTGCAAACACAAAAGCATGTAAGTTAGCTCTCCTTCTTTTCAAGGATAGCAGGTAGAAATGGTGACATCCTAGTCTTTCCTTTGAATGCTATTATTTGGTTCATCTTTTAACTTGTTTTCGACATTTATATCAATGTTGAACAGAGGATTGCAACATTAACAACCTTGGAGAGACGATGTTTCCAACTTCAGTTTTAGGATATTCAGGCTAAGTTCTGGTTTCTTGAAGTCTTTTCATAATAATTTGTTACACATGACTTTCATTTTCTTCTTACAGAATTTCTAGAAATGAATGGATATCTTGTGGACTGTTGTAAACAAAATTAGTTCTATTACCATGCTCAAGAGAATTTAATGTTTGTCATTATTGGAGGACAGAGATATACCATAAGAGCTCGGTTATGTGTTGTGGCTTTTTATTAATACTTGAATCAGTTAAACCCTCGGACCTACTGCAACCTTATATTGAGGCTTGGTTCTATTGAAGCCGCCATACTTTGGACCTCTTCATTGTAGTCTCAGGCCAGGGATATAGCTATAGGATTTTGACATATTTTATGCGGTGAACATCAATTAAAATCTCATATTATCTCCTATTTACTGATGCTTGGACAGAACTTTTGAATTAGCTAAGCCACCTATTTACTTAAAACTAGCACATTTGGCGGAATTTTTTTTTTAAATATTTTTAACCAAGATTGAATGTTATGTACTACATATAGAAATCTGGAGGGGAATGGAGCACTCTGGTTGTACAATGTATTACTTCAATCTTATGATTTATCAATGTTCTATTGGAAACTAAGTTGATTGCTGGTAGAGTTCTGTTGTGTTATTCTGTTGTAAATTAAGCATGCATTTCATCCCATTTGGTTATTTTGTCATTTCTGAATCCTGAACTCATCAACCCTTTCTATCAAACTAATAAACCCTACATAAAAAACTGATAACTCTTTCCTAATTGTATTGTTTGTATAATTCTGAATCATTAAATTTTGATCTTCAAGTCTATTTGTTACAATACCTAGCATTCATACATTAAGAATTACTTACACAAGTAAGAATTACTTACTTAGCTAGAATTACTTACACAAGTAAGAATGACATCTAGGAAGGGATATAACTGCAGGTAAGAAGTAAGAGGTTCCTTAGCTTCTCATATTCAAACCAACCATAAATATTTTCATCCCAGGACTAAAGAATAAGGTCAATAAAGGAACCTTATTTGGCACAAAACTGACACAGAATCTCGAAAATCTTCTCTAGCTCCCCAAAGCAATCATGGTATTGTGGATAAACTATAACCGTATCCTTTTCCCTTGCTTTGTCTTATAGTTCCTGGATCCTTCTTGAAGCTTATCAATGAGTCTTTTACCCTGTTCTTGACCTACAGCTTCTGAAAATTCAACCTGAAGATCAGGCCAGGACCAGGGAAGGTTATGTAATTTGAATTTATTATAAGAATGGATTCAAAATTTTGTATGCTTTGATTGACTGAAATTTGTGTGAATAGACTCTGTAATTTGGGGATTTTGACAGTAGAAGAGTAAGTCAAGATATTTTTCTCTCTATGTTCAATAAAACTGTGGACTTATTGATATCTGGGTATGTTATTGAAAATCTCCCAAAGGACTCATTCCTTCGATTAGGAAACCTCTGTGTATGATTAGGAAGAATAAACTCTGTGTATTATTCTCTGTCTGCCTTTGAATTTCATATTCTCTGTGAGTGAATAGAATGTGATTTCCCTGTATGGAAGTTTGCAGAAGGGAATAGTGGCTCTGTTGGGAGGGTGAAATCACGTCCTCGGTGTGTAATTTGAATGAATATACCCTATGTGAAAGAGTCGATTTTGTTCTGTGAGCGTAGCAGGATATGCTCTGTCTATTAGAAGAATAGCGATAGAACCCCTGTCTATTGAAGCTGTTATCACCCTAGTAATTCTCAGGTTGTGGGATGAGGATTTTTGTAGTTAAGGAAACTAGGGGTAACCAAGAACCTCTTTTAGAATTCAGGATCTAGCCTTCCTGAGTTCCAGAGAGGGATCTCTCCTAAAGATTTAACTTTGTTTTATAATTGGGTTTTAGGCTAGCTATGAGTGGACAGTGGGACTTGTTTTGAAAGAGTGGTGGGAATAAAAAGTGTTTCAAGGTAAACCAGAGGGATCTACCAGAACATTGGGCTATGGAGTCAACTCTCTAGGCAAGCAGAGCTAGGAAATAAGACTTAAAGATGAAAATGTACTAAGGGCAGGGTAGATGACCTTCTAAGGCTTTGAATAGGCTTTGTTGATGGAATGGGTGAAATCTGAACAAAAGGGCACTTAAGAATCCTTAAGTTACAAAAAAAAAATATTAAAGGAGGGGATCAAACTAGGACCTAGAGAAATTAAGAATTCTATAGTCTGGTTATCAAGCAGAAAACATAATAATGCGAACTAGTTAAAAACAGGGAGCTTTTTATCACTTATCCTGTCTAAATTCTCCTAGTTGATCATTAAAGATAGAAACACATTAAAATGAATGTATGGAAACTTTTTGAAAGAAAAAAAATGAAAACAGGAAAAAGACTAGACTTATCTTGTCAGCACAAGAATCCTTAGTTATGATGTCTTTAATCTCAATTCCAGTCTGCTGCTTCGCTAATTGACTCACACCAACTTCAATATATCCAACAAAATTACTATAGTAGTCTTGAGAAATTTTATTCCACACTGAATACTTTGAATGATGAAGTATTTATACACATAAATTGTTTACAAAATATGTCAAAGTTTGAGATAATGTTTCAAGTAAAAATAGGAAATATAACATAAGAAGAGGGACAGCAGCAAAACAGTTTGCAAGCTATTCTCTTTTACAATGAAATATAGAACTGATTGTCTTAATCGTACTGATTTCATGATGTGTTGGTAGCATTGCTGGCATTGGATGCATCACCTCGTGGAAGATGACTTGTAGAACATTTCTTCTTTTCACTTTCAATCCTGATACTCTTTATATTTGTTTTTCACTGATTCACTCATGTAATTGAAAATAACCAGCAGTAACAATTTGATTTTACTGATACACTTTGACACTGATTTTTTCACCATAATATAACAGTAAAATATGATTTCTTCATGTGATTTTCGTGCTCTTTTACCTGTCAAATTCACATCAGATCTATGAATTCTTGCCACTGTTGAGCTGCGGGGATCTTTATACTCTTTAATTTTCTATAGCTTTCATCAGCTTCTGTGTACTTAGAAAAGTTTGGCTTTACTATAAACATGTGCTTAATTTCATTCACCAAAACGAACAAATTCTCAAAATATTGTAGTAGTACTTTGCCACTTGGAGATCCTTGTGGCAAAGGATTTTTAGCCTGCTCCTTAGCATGAGCTCTAATCTTCTGGTCATAGTCCTTTTGTGGCATTAATTTTTCATTCAATGCATGTATATCTGGTAATCCTGCTTCTAGCAGCAAGTCATATTTGGTCTTGAATTTACTGGTTGATATGTTCATATTATCACACTTCTCTTCCAGATTATTCATGATGTTTCTCTTTTTTAGGGCCTTTTTTATTTCAAGGATAGCCTCTGTCCTATCTGGAATTTTCAATTCTGCTAGTTCTTCCCTGTTTTTACTTTTCAAGAATGATATGAGCTGAATTGCTTGTGGGGGTTTGTTGCTAAGTTCCTTCTTTGTTTTATCAATTTCTGCTAAGGCAGCTTGTAGCAGATCTTTTTGTTCATATATTATTTGAATCGAAGGCCATTGTAAGTGAATGCCTTCAGTGATTTTTGACCACAAATGATTTTTTATGTAGGCAACCTGTTCAGTAAGATTTACCTGCTGTTGAAGAATTTTCACTTGTTCCTGTAATCTGTCAGCCCTCTGTTCATGTCCTTTGGAAGTGATTAAGGCATCTATTTTGGATGTTTCCAGATCTTTGATGGTGCCTTTTAAAATAATTATCTCTTGATATTTTATGGACATGTCTTCCATAGCTTTGATTATTGCAGTTTTTTCCCCGACCACTGTGTTTATCTGTGATGAAGAAGTGGCAGAGATATCTTTAGAAGTAATTGACACTGCAGTTGCCAATACTCCTTGCGATGCCAAATGTTCTGCCAATGTTGAGAAGATTGTTGTGCTTACAGTTGGAATAACTGTAGGAACGTAAACCTGTTGAGTTTTCTTCAAATTTTCAGTTTCTTGCATAAGAGCTTCTATCTGAGTTTCCATATTTTTTATCTAGGCTGTCATTTTCAAAACAAGTTGCATATTTTCCTCTTTCTCTATCTTTTCCTGAAGTATTTCTTTTGTTTGAGGGTGCTCACTCTGTGATAATTTGAGTTGCTTCCTTAAGGTTGTCATATCATCATTTTTCTATCTTATTAACTTCTTGGCAGCTTCAGTATTAGAAGGATCTGTTCCAGAATCAATGAAAAAATCTTCTAAGGATTTTATTCTCAAATCCTTGGCATGTAAAGATGCTTTATCCAACTTCATTTGAGTTTGCAAGTTGGATACAGTCTTTTGAAGCATAGTGGCACTCATTGTTTTGTTACTACTTTTGAATATAACATTTTTGATGCACTTCTGTGAAATTCTATTTGATCCAGCTCATGGATAGTATCAGCATTTACTGCAAATTCTTTCTTTTTGTAGTCTAAAGTTGATTTTGGATGTGCTACCACTTGTTGGAGAAAATACATGATCATTTGGTTGCTTGAGTAATCAAATGCAGTTACTAATCTGTCCTTATCTCCTGGATTTTCCTTAAGAAGTTTAGAATAAAATTCATCTTTGATTTCTTCATTTTTCTCTCTAATTAGCTTGAACCTCTTCTAAATATCAGAATAATTTTCTTCAATTTTTTTAGAAGAAGAAGAGGGGGCTTTTGTATCCATTTCCATTTCAACCATCTCCTTGCCTTTACCCTATGCTTGTACCTGTTTACTTTGAATCTCTCTGAGTGTCTCATTCACAATGATGGTGGCTTCATCATTTGTCTGCTACTGATTAGTGTGATCCACATCTATTATTACTTATGTTTCTAAAGTAGTCATTTTGGCCTTTTTGTTGTATATTTTTTTGAATTTATTTTCAATGATTGTTTCAGCCAAATATCCTTCTTCTTTCCTTGGTCTTTTGCTTGATACTTCTGTTAGTTGATTCATTGTAACCACTTGTACATTATTCAAATTTTCTGTCTGCTTAGCCTAATCATCATCAATTAAAGTATTGGTCACCCATTCCAACTGATTGGAAAATTTTTCAATAAGTGGCTTAGATTCATGGACAAATGCGGGCAATTTTCTTTTAATTCTGAGATTGCTTATAATACCCTGAGGGTCATAGTTCCTAAAAAAACTTTCCTGAAACTTGAATGCTGATAGCTTGTCTGATACTTCCTTTAAGGCATCTCTGTCGTTTACAATGAAAGAGCCAATTTTACTTCTTAATTTAAATTGTGCCTTCCTTTTAGATGCTATGAAATTTACTGCATCAGCATTCAAAATCTTCCTTATAAACTCGAGAGAAAAAATCCTTGTAGTCACAAATCTAGGTAATTTATATGGATCCAAGAGTGCCCCATATATTTTGATCTCTGTATGATTTTTTTATAAATACCAATCACCCACTTTACAGTTTTCAGACAACTATAAAATCCTTTTGATATCTTCATTTATTCTTGGTGGTTCTGCTTTATCCAACAAACTGATAGCAGGTCTAATAAATTGGTCATTGAAATCACTATAATTGTACTCACTGCTATTCTTTCTCAAAAGAGAGGTCCAAAATATTACTGACAGTGGTTTGCCTTCCATATCCATTTTTTTTACTGCAAAGGGAAATTTATCTGCTTGAAAGAACAAGAAGAGATGTAACAGATATGAATTATATCTGAACACTCCTTCATCAGGCAATTTTATTAGCTGATAATGAATATTGTCAGCAATAAATTTGGAAAAATCAAAAATCAAGTCTGGTTGTTGTCCACGAGACAAAGTGGAAAGGAAACCTAAGAGAGAGGCATCTATGAATTCATCATTAACATAACCCAAAATAAATGACAGCATAGAAATGACCTGTCTGGAGCCTTATGGAAAATCCAAGGTATCATAAGGAGGGTTCACCTTAGGAAGATCGACATGATTGGGCATGAAAATCTGGAGAATTTGGAACTTTCTAGGGAAATCTAGGTCTAAATACATCTGGTTTAAGTCTTCAATTGACAATGACACTGATTGTGGATTATGGCTTAACTAGAGCATGTCATTGATTGATTCTGTAGTTATAAAAAATAAGACTTCACTATCTTTGTTAGCCATGCACCTTTGATCAGGAATATAATGCATTTGACATAACCTTATGAATTCCTGAGTAGGATAGGTGCTGGGAACCACATACTTGGGCAAATTAAACTCCCATACAGGTATATCATTGGCTTCTTTCTTTTCAAATTTCTCTTGACACCAGTTATGCACTTCTAGAAGATCAAATTCAAGAATGGCATCTGCAATTCTGTAATCTAAGTCAATCAAAGGATTGCTTTCTTCAGTGGTAACAGGAGGTTGCAGAGGTCTAACTATTTCAGTAGAATCAGCAGTTAAAACAAGAGTAGGTTTATCAATTCTGGGAGGTTTGGGATTTTGAAGCTTGCTGGAGGTAGGCTTCTGGGATTTAGGACCTCCAGTTTTGGGAGTTACTTGTTTTTTGGTCATTTTAAATGAACAGAGCAAGATTAAATAGTTTGCTACATTCTTTTTTTTAGATACTTGGGTCAATTGAAAAAATTTTCTGCCAATTTGAGACTCTAGGTAGGGTTTTAAGAAGACAAATAGGTTTACTGTATGTAGAAGGTCTTCTAGATCAAATTCAGCAGTGAAAATTCTCTTAGAATGGATAAAAACCTTCTAAAATGAAAAATATGGATTATGGAGAAATTTTGACAGGGTTTCCCCTGTATTTTGAAGATTTATAAAACTTCCCAGATGGCTACTTCAACTCATTTTAGGCAATGATAGTCTAATTAGCTTAATTTTCTTTGAAATTGAAGATTTTATGGATTGATTTTGAGGGAAAATACCTATAAATGGTATAATTGCAGTCGATGAAGTTTCTAAACTTGCAACAATCTTCATTTTGGTTGAATTTGATGGGCAGAGGTCATGGAACTTCTCTGGGAGTGAATATTAGAGAGAAAGGCTATTTATATGTCAATTGATTTGGAGAAGGCTCGGAAAGGGTGTCGGGAGGCTTCACAAAGGGATTATAGTGTTTAATATGGAAACTGGGTGAAATGAAAAGGAAAAAAATGAAAAAATAAGTCATAAAACCTTAAGTTATATCACCTTTTAATGTCATTTATTGCAGTTGGGGTGGGAGTGGTTTGTGTATTTAAAGGAGATACCATAAATGGTTTTCGTATCGCTTTTGAGTGGTAATGGTTTTTCCATTTTGGAATGCGATCAAATGAAAGGACACGTAGCATGGGGCAGTTTCACAAAACTACTTTTTTTCGCAAAAATTTTGGGCAACTTCATTCGATTACTTTAGAAATGCGAAAATGAATGTGCATTGTCTGATCTGTCAGAGCGGAGCGAACAGTCAAGATTTGATGTGAAGTTGTGGGGTAAATACAGTGGGACCAGGGCTTTGATCTGTACTGTCGATTTAACAAGGGGAGATCAACAGATGAAATTCGATCTGATAGGAAATGGTGGGGATGGGGAAAAGGGCTTATCGGGTTTACTTATAACCATCGGATTAAAAGGAGAAGGATGACTGGACGGTTAGAATGGAGTCTGATGGTGCTGAGGGATTTATGAAGTTTAATGTATAAACATATTTTATACAATGGATTAAATTGATCGGGAGGGGTATAAAGGATTTCACCCAAGGTTATAACTATGGTGATGAATATATATCGGGAAAGTAAAAAAGCTTAAGGTTTTAACCTTGGGTTAAGAGAGTCAAGGAAATGAAAGGATGATTTTATTTGAAGTTTAGTTTAAATTAAAATTTGGGGATTATATTTTTGTTTTAAACACATATTTAAATATGTTTAATGATTTTTTTTTATATAATTTTATTATATAGTAATTAAATCAAAATGATTTACTTACCATAGGGGTGGGATTTAATATAAAGATATATTTTAGCCAAAGGGGTTGTAATGTGGGTGTTTTATTTAAACATGTGGAGATTAAATAACTTTGGCTAAAGTTATAATAAATGGGTTTTTGGGCCTATTATATAAAGGGAGTTATATACAATAGGAAAAGGTTACTTCTATAGGGAGTTAATATATAAGTTAAAGTTAATATGAAAATAGGACAAGGTATACTCAAAATACATAAACATAACAAGTAAAGTGAAGTTTAAAAGACAATTTACATTAATCTTATCACTTTAACTTATGATATAATGTAATTTTGGGGGTTTATTTTTCTTATTTGATGATGCAAATTAGTCAAATAGAAATTATAATGTCTTTAAGTAAAAATAAGTTTTTACTTATGATTATTCAGGGGGATGAATGCATGAAATGGAATAATGATGTGAGTTTAGGGATTAATATAGACATTTTACACTTTCAACTGATTATTCATAGATATATTTTTTTTGCATTTATCTTAATTATGGCCTTTGTCTGCAGAACCGACCAGCAAAACTTATTGCCAAATTTCTTGATGAGAAACTTCGATCTGGTAACAAAGGTACTTCAGAGGAGGAGTTGGAGAATACACTGGATAGAGTTCTCATTTTGTTCAGGTTTATTCAAGTAAGGGACCAACTGATATTCATTTATAAAAGTCTTATATAATAATTAACCCCAACAAATGAGATCTACTAATAGCTTAACATTGCCTCATGTATGCACTATGGTAGAATTTAAAAGTGGTATGAGACCCAAATGTACATCTTCAACCATTAGAATTGGAGCTTAACAAATCTTGTGCATCAATTCGAGCAGTATATGCACAAGACGGGGCACCAATAACAAGGTTTCCCTAAAAACTTCAATTATCTATGCAAAACAAAGAGTTGTTGGAAGTTTCATTTTAGCTATCATGTGTATGTGATGGATAGATAAAATTGTTATGAGCTGGCTATTGAACTACACTTGGATTGCTCCATAAATATAAGGGTTTTTTTTTTTTAATCTTATCCATTGTATCTTGGAAAGTTTTTAAGGTATCCTTAGGTAATTTCATGTGGATTTGCAATAAATCTTAGGGGTGCATATCATGCAACAACTAGATCATTTGAATTTTGAGCGGCCATTATATTATGTGGAATAATTGGTTTTTTATTTACTATTGGGCCTGTTACGTCCAATGGATTTTTTATATCTTTAATATCTCCTTCTTCGGATGATTTGGAATAAAAAAAAGAAGAATATTTTTTAAATTCAATTTGAGTCTTTGAATAAAAAACAAAAATAAATAATCTTTCATAATTTCAAAATTTTCAAGTAAAGTCGTTGTTTTTAGAGTAGTACATTTTTTCAAGAAATACAAATGCCTTTGAAGATTATTCTTGGGTTTCCTCAACAATATTAGGACTTTCACAAACCCAAATTGGAGACTTTGGCGTAGGGTAAAAACCCACAGTCCCTATTCTCACATCTTTCATTCTCAATTCTGTGTATAAAATTCCCTCCAAGTCCATTGCCCAACCATATCCACAATCTGGCAAGCTCACGATGTTCTAATTTATTTTCTTTGAATTTCATTCATCAAATTTATCAAATTTGATTAATGAAATGCAAATTTCACTTTAAAGTCCCTTCTCAAGATGCCTTATAGAACCAAATTGGTTAACACCAACCAGGTTTTTATCTCTAAACCCCGACTATATATATTAACCCCAATTTCCCGAATAACAAGACCATTAGTATATGTACCCCTTTATTAAAATCCCAACACTTTATTTTCATAGGCGGGAATCATGTAATAAACCCAATTTATCAAAGTTAGATAACTCAAACCCTTTAGCTTATAGAGTCACGGCATATAACTTCATTTGGACATTACTAAAGTCCCAGCGCCGACTATCACATATATATGCGCTCACTTCTTATATAAATGGTTAATTACCGTTAAGACCTTTGACCATCAGTAAATACATAACACATATGTATTACTCCACCCAAGGTTGGAATTTTATAAAGCACGGCCTTTTTTCATATAGTCCTCAAGCCCAGTTATCATTCGAAACTCATGCACTTATATGTAATTCAACAATGTTATACAAAACCTTCGCACTATATTCAAATATTACCATATATAACATTCACGCATATATGACCTGACTTGACTTGAGGTCTAACACCGCCAATGAAACCTTGGGCCCAGAGTTCAGTTAACATATCGTGCGCATCCGACGGTTGAAATCTTATCGCTTCAACTCTGATGATCAAATGGGCGTAAGTGCATATCGCATTTTTTTGTGGTCTGAGCGTTAACGCTCAAAATTTGAGTGAAATTCACGGTTTCTCGAAACCGTCCTTGGCTTACGTGTTAAGCGCAGGGATATATCGCATTTGTTCCTTGAAGACAGCTTACCTCTTTTCAACGATGCGAAAACCACCTGTCCTCACACGTCGGTTTTACTGTTGACCTCTTGGTTCCATTCCACTTTACTTACTCAAGATTCCACCAGCGCGTCAACATATCACTTAACACGGTTCCTCCTCATAATTCTAATGCCATAGCTTTACTATGTTGTTGCTCTGTCCCGCTTTCCAGTGGCTCACAGTTCCACTATGACTTGTCCAATACGCCACTCTATAGTTAAACCATTCCTCAACTCATATTCGCAGCACCAACTCTTGTATTGTATTCCACTGTTACTCTAATATAGTTCAAGGTTCCAATAGGCTTTTATTAAACCTATGCACATAAACTCATTCTGCGCATCTCCAATAAAGATGTATCTTGAATTAAATCAATATGTTGACAGTGGCTCTCAGCACGGGTAATTGCCTTAGTCCTGCCACGCTCCCATTACAGAATATACTGGTAGACTCTTTACGAAATCATAGAGTTTCTTCCTTGACACGAGAGATGTCCTCTATCTATAATGAATTTGGTCACACAGGCCAGATTCTCAATAATCAACCACAGTTGCCCTTTTCCTACTAGAAGTGTGTAGAAATTCCATAACCTCCCATATATCAGAAATTCATTTACACAGTTAGCTACAGAGGTCCAAACATTCTTACATATACTATATATACATCAATTCCTCAACATAGGAATCCAACCATTCATGAATTAAGCAATGCACACATAATACCAACAGGAATGCACACCTAAGACTAAACAGGTTCTTCATACAAAAGAAATTTCTTACAGTCTTCTAGTCCTCGACCAGATCTTCAAAGTTAATGGCCTTCTATTCTCCTATTCGGCCTCTTTGGCTCTCTAACACTATGCAGCTCGGTGAGCTTATAATTGAAACTTGTTTATCTCTCCAAACCTTCTTACAAATCAACTTTTCAAGATCTAAAATTGCTAGAATGAATTATCAATAAAGATTTATAATTCTTCCTTCCCGAAGCCATCTTTCTAGTGGATATCACCTAGTGAATGATTTTAACCTTATTTCTTCTCTTGTTTACAAGAAGGAAATAATCATCTCCCCGAAATTAAAAATTGGAAGAATAAGTGTCAATGTTTGAGACTTCAAAAAATGGTGAATATTTTCATCCGATATTTGAATATATACTATTTGCAAAGAAACTGAATTGTCACTTAAATTTTCTCGAAAAGAAACTGAAGCAATCAAAATTGATTTTGATGACAAACATGAACCTTTCTTTGAGATAACAAAGATTCTATATTCATAGACATCACCAGCTTGGTAAATTTTTTTCTTCTTTTTTTTTAAATTTAACCCGCCGTCTGTATACCGATGCTTTATAAGCATCGGTCTTGTGACACCTTATACACGTCAGTCTTGTGATGCCTTATGCGCGTCGGTCTTGCGATGTTCAATTTTACGTCGGTATTGCGACGCTTGTTCCTAGCGTCGGTCCTACGATGCTTTTGCAATGCGTCGATATTGCGACACTCCGGCAAAGCGTCGGTCTTGCGACCCTTTAATAAGCGCCGGTTTTGCGACGCCTTATGCGCGTCGGTCTTGCGACGTTCAATTGTTCGTCGGTATTGCGACACTTCTTCCTGGCGTCGGTCTTGCGACACTTTTACAATGCATCGATATTGTGACACTCCGGCACAACATTTGGAAACATCAGAAAATGTGTCAGTATTGCGACACTTTGGAAAAGCGTCAGAATTGCCAACGTACTGGCGAACCATGTTTTGTTCGGCCTCGAACTGTCGCTCTTCCGAGTGTTGCAATGTGTCGATATTGCGACACTCTGGCAGAGCGTCGGTCTTGCGACGCCTTATGCGCGTCAGTCTTGTGACGTTCAATTATTCGTCGGTATTGTGACACTTCTTCCTGGCATCGGTCTTGCAACGCTTTTGTAATGCGTCAATATTGCGACACTCTGGCACAGCGTTCGGAAATGTCAAAAAATGTGGCGGTATTGCAACTGGAAAAGCGTCGGAATTGCGACGTACTGGCAAATCACGTTTTTTCTAGCCTCGAACTGTCGCTCTTGCGACGACTATGTGTTGGAATAGCGACGAACTGGCCATCGGAAATTGGGCCAAATTTTCTAGTGATCTCACCCATTTAATGAAAGTGCAGTTGCTACTGCATTTATGGACACAATTCAAAAGCTACATGGAAACACAAAGATAATTGTAAGTGACGGAGATCCCATTTTCCCTGGAATTTTTTGGACGAAATTATTTTCTTGTTTGAGAACTAACCTAGCCCATAGCACATCTTATCATCCTCAATCCGATAGGAAAAATGAGATAGTGAACAAATTTTTGGAAGGATATATTCGTTGTTTTGTATCTGATAAACAAACACAATGGTTCAAGTGGTTACCTCTGGCTAAAAGGCAGTATAACACTTCCTTCCATACTACAGTGAAAATAACCCCATTTATGGAAATTTAGGAATATCATCCACCATCCATCACATCATCTTTAAGAGAAAATTATAAGGATCAAGAAGTGGAAGATCACATCGAGTATCAACAACAAGTTCTCCAACTCTTAAAGGAAAACCTAAATTTGGCACAAAATCGAATGAAACAACAGGCATATCTCAGTGAGAGAAGTTTTGATGTAGGAGAATGGGTATTTTTATGGCTACAACCATATAAAAAATTTCACTCAAGCAAGCTAAGAAGGATAATAAATTATCGCCAAAGTACTATGGTCCTTAGAAGGTGTTGCAAAATATTGGTACTATGGCATAAAAATTGGAGCTTCCTACTTCTTCTCGAGTGCACCCAATTTTCCATGTTTCATGCTTAAAGAGGGTTATAGATGACAAACTTCCACTTCAAACAATATTTCCATAACTTGATGAGGAATGAAAAATTATATTGGAACCTGAAGCAGTCACGGAAACAAAAACTCGACAACTACAAAATCGATGAATTTCAGAGTATCTCATCAGGTGGAAGAACTTACCCACTGAAGATTCCACATGGGAGGATGAGAATTTTATACAACAGCCGCTGGCCTACTAGGTTTTCTGGTGGCTTTACTAGGCTATGTGTTTTTAATTTCAGAGATTCACCTCGCTCAGCTTCGAATCCATCTAACAATATAGCTCAACCGAAGTATCAGAAACCCTTCTCATCGAAGCTATACATAAATGGCATGACTAGGATGATGTAACACCCTCCTCCCATATCTACCCAAGTAACCATCCAATCAGGGTAAACATGGGACGAGAGGCTATTATAATGAGATTCAACCTCCTAAGTTACCTTAAGGAAGTGGAACCGATGGAAAACACATCAAAAGACCTTATACAACATTAAAAACACCACCATGAGGCAACTCAGCCCTTCAGGCCTCACCCCTAGGTCACACTGACAATTTGACCCTTTTGAGCCATAGTTGCAGGCATAGGACTACATTTGTACGCCCAGGAGGCCATACCCGCAGGCACAACACTACATGCCTGCAGCCAGGTCCCCAAATGCCCAGTTTTTTACCTACAACTCTAGGATTTGAACCACCTTTCTAGGCCTAGAGACCTGGTCATTGCCCAGAACTTCATGAAGACATAGGGGATGTAACTTAGAACAATGATACAGAAGCAATCACATCAAAAAGAACTCACCTAGACCCTTCCTATCCATGATGGGTATTTTATTAAGCATGTCAGAAACATTGAATCTACATTTGTGAACAAAACAAATTAAGCATGGGGTCTCTTACTTATCTAATAATACCCCATGCTTAAACTGTGACAATATTTACAATAATATACACATATGCAAATATACACATTTTCTCAACCAAAAAATAGAATGATATGATGCCTGAATCAGTGACAAGGGAATCCATAGACTCATACCTATACCCTCAAAGTAGTACCAAGATTCACTTCCTTCCGAGGAATTCTAGAATCCACTGTCATAGTCAAAGTATGCATCCAATGTCCACCGCTACAATCCTGCACCCCTTGTCATCCCAGTGAACAATTATTGGCTCATTGTTCCAAGGTACACTCTCAATATGCATCTGATTTCGTTTGGAAATGCTAATGACGAAAAAATAATCCATCCCTACCTTCCCTTCTTTGCTACACAATCCCTTGGGAAATCTGGTCATCTCCTTCCACGCATTCACACACCTTCCAAGTTTTGTTGGCATCCCATTTCCCTGGCGATCCATTCCTTAGCAAGGCTTCCCCGCATCGGAAGTTAAAACAACCAAGGCATATACCTACCTAAACACCATCATACCGGCCATAACATGCTTATGGAAATCAATGGACACTATTGGGTATGGGTGTCTCACAACGGCCCTACTCCTGAAGTGCTTTACCAACATGTTTCTTCCTATTTCAATTCCTTTTTTTTTTCTAATGCTTGCAATCAATTTCAACCACCCAAAGGGAAATTTCCATGCATCCTGTACCAATCCCATAATTTCCATTAGATTCAAAAAAAATTAAAGTGAGTTCACATCATACCTGATTGGTAGCTCTTCAATAAGGTACTTCTGCATTTCTGTTTACTTCTTGTCATACAAGTCAAACTAGTTGTTTGATCAAATCATCATGTATAAAAATAACACATCAGTTTAGCTCAAAACACAACCATCATAGATCAAAATCATAAATCACATGCATTTATCATAAACCACAATCATAAATCACATGTAACCATCATAAGTCAGAGTTTCATATCACATGCATAATAGAACTGAAATAAAATATCGATACTTATCCTTCATCGGTCCTTACTTCTACCTTTTTTCTTTATGTACGCACACTAGTTCAATTTCCACACCCGGAAACCACCCAATGCCTTTGATGTTGAAATTTGCAACAAGAAACAGTGAAATTGGCATCCAGAAACAATATCTAGAAGATGGCATCGAGAAATGGCTACCATGGAGGCTTTTTATTTAATTATTTCTTAATTAAATTAGAATAAATGTGTGTCAAATTTATTTATCCCTTAAATAAATTGGACAATAAATTGTAATCTTATCTCATAATCACTTGTAATAGTTAACTAAGTGTGATAGAATTATTTAGCTCATGAAATTTGATTTGAGGGTGGATGGGGAGGCATGTAGAGGGATTCTATTTGTTTTAGAGTCCAAGTTACAGTTAGTGTATTAGTTTAATGCATGAGAAATCAGTTAACTCAATTAAGTGAGTTAAAATCAATTTAACTAGTTGTAACTGATTGTTGCACTAGTGAGAGGTCAAGTGAATTAAATAAGATTTAATTCAAATGCAGTGATTTTTTATGTGAGTGATGATTTACTATTAATAGTTGCATGCATGTCAGTTCTGATGAAGACCTAGTTAAACAGTGGTTAAAGGGAATTTATCTATCAGTTGTATTTATAGCAAATTTCCCTGGCGCAATTATATACACCATAGGATTCCCATGATGTATTGCGCAGGCAAGATAGGCTAATTATCCTAATTAATACGGATTAATGGCCCAGGGATTGCGTGATCAAGGCAGGCTAATTAGAGCCTAAGAATTGGCTAATTACTAGCCCAATTTTTTTTGGATCAGTGTGAGACACTCAGGATAGTGCAAAAAACTCTTGTGAGAAGAGTGCATTGTATTTTTTCATGGTTCCTTGGTTCATTATACAATAGAGATAGAGGGGTTTTGAGTAGCAAGCTTTCCCCAGGAAAAATATTTGTGTTGTTGATTGATTTTCTTCTTTCATTTACTTAATGTGATTGTGTGATCATGTTTATTTTCCACAATTAATTTTTAGAAGGATTCAGTATCTTGCTTTAGCATATCACATGATCGGATTGAATCCATTGGTATACATATTTCTTGTATAATTTCTACATTTGATTCTATTTAATCATGTACACATACACACATTGTACAACATGTACATCCACACAAGGCGTACAACACCACACAATGCATACACCCACACCTAGTGTACAACACAACATAATACACACACTTATACCCAGTGTACGACACAATACAATACATATGCCTACACAGGCATACAACACATACACCTACACCTGGTGTACAATTCAACACAATAAATATGCACACATCTAGTGTACAACACATACACCAACACCCGATGTATAATACAACAAAATACATATGCCTACACTGGAATACAACACATACACCTACACCTATTGTATAATACAACACGACACATATACATATGCAGAGTACCACGAGATGAATAAACATGTCACGATACCACGACTACACCATGCACATACATAGTACCGCATGCCCTCAACACAACATGTATGACATGCACACGATACCACATGTATACTAGTACCATACACACATCATGTATATAGTACCACCTATACCCACTCTATCTGCATAACATGTGCACAAAATCACATGTACACAACACCACCTATACAATGCCAAATGTACACTGCACCACCTGAATAATGTGTACAAAATACCACATTTACACAACACCACATGCATGACATGTACACGACACCACATGTAAAAAAGGCCACATGCACTACATGTACATGACACCACATGCACACATAACCACATGCACACAACACCACATGTACAAGCATGCTCCCAACACCATATGTACATAGCACCATATGCACAACACGCACACAACACCATATGTACATAGAAATACATATACAACATGTACATATCACCATGCGTACACATAATTTCATATCCAACATGTACATAGCACCATATGTATGTTAGGTCCCTATATTACTAGTATTGACCCTTATTTTTGTTATTGTAGCCCCCTTATTGTTATTGTTGTACCCCTGTAACCACAATATTGTTATTATTGTGCCCTTACATTATTATTGTTAGCACAGCTGGAATTATATTGTGACCCCATGGACTCCTACATATAAAAGGAGGTTTTGTCATTTGTATCATCCAATAATTGTTCATTTATGTAATGTAAAGGAGGTTTCCCCTCAAAGTGGCTTATTTCTAAGGCATTGATCTCCCTTTTATTCTATTTTTGGAGTTGGTTTCATAACATTTGGTATCAGAGCATTGGCTTCTAGGGTTTCACAGCACCAAACAGGTCATCGTGGAATTTTAGCTATAACATTTTTTCTACGAAGGTTCAGAAGCTGAAATTTTTATCACGCGAAGCTATAATCCTGAGAAACGTCATGAAAAAATTGTAGATCTTGGTTCACAATATTTGCAGAGATATGATCTGTGGAAGTTAGGGTTTTTTTAGGCTCCTCAATTTCATCTAAAAGAGGTGACCGTGGGAAAATCATCATAACTCTCTCTCTGAGCATCAGATTGGAATTCTGTAAACATTGGCTGCAATTACATGGACTATAGTTTCATGTGTATCAATTTCAGAGTCGAAGGAGGAAACATTGACACGTGACATATCATACAATTTCGCTCTACTGAACCAATCCTTAGGTCATTGTGGGAGATTGGGCGTAACTTTGCCTTGAAGAACCCAAATTAGGTCATACCTCTGGCATTAAAAAGAGGATTCAGAGGGCTACTACAGGGCTGAATTTCAAATATTGAAGATTTGGAATCACAGAGATAATTTAGTTTCAATATCGAGCTCCTCAAAAGCAAGAAAAATGTGTGTATTTTTTTTTCAAATTGCATAAGTCTTGCGTGAAAAATGAGTTTGAATTAATTCCAAGGGCATATTGTAGAATAGATATCAGTATTAGGTTCTAAAATTCACCCCTAAAAAATAATTCAACACCCATTAAGCCTTCATAATTCTCTACTATGACTCATGAAGATGAGGAAGTGCAACATGACATATCAAAATTACAAGAGCAAGTGCACCAAATTTCGCTCTCTCAAAGAGCAGAAAAAAATGAAATGGAAGATTTGAAGGAAGGTGTAGAAGCTAAGATGGATGGTTTGAAGAAATACATGGAAGCTAAGATGGATGGCATGGAAGTTGGCGTGGAAGATAAGATGGATGACATTAAATACAACATGGAAAACATGTAGAGTGATCTAAAAGAAGACATGGAACGTTTGACAAAGTCGATACAAGAAATGTTTACTAATGGCGAAAAGATAGTAGAGGAAAATCATGATGGGAAAAAAATAAATGTTAACCATGGTTTCATAAACTCTAATGTTGGAGGGAAGAACCACCATATTCCAAAGATGGATATGAAGAAGTTTGCTAACAAGGATCTCGTAACATGGATACTACATATGTAGCAATATTTTGATCTCAATAATGTCAAAAACACACAAAAGTTATGCATTGAAACTTTACATTTAGGACAAAATACATATGTATGGTATCGATGGTTTTTCTCTCGTAAAAAAATTGTCACTTGGTCAATTTTTATGGTGGAAATGATAGCACATTATGAGGATAAAAAGAGAAACACCTTCTTTATCCAACTGATAAATCTCAAACAAAAGGGTTCAGTGGTGGAGCACATTGAGGACTTCCAAAAATTGAACATAAGGGTAACTGATATTCCATATGAACACATGATTGATTTCTTCATAGGGACTTTAAAGGATAACATCCAACATGAAGTTCACATTTGGGAACCTTATTCATTGGAGAAGGCATTGAGGTTGGAAAGAAAAATTGAATGTAAAATTATGGGGACAAGCATTAGGGGAATTTTGAGGTCTAAAATGGGCCTCCTAAGGAAAATGTACAATCAAAATTCACTTTATGAGGACCAATCACATTTTAGGGGATAACATCATCCCTAATGGTTGAGGTGGCATTGCTTGAGTTAAAGGTACTTACTTGTCACATTGTCAATGGTGGAAAAAAACTCATGGTTAACCATGGTAGTGCTCTAAGTACTTTTAAAGTCAAAGTAAAATACTCATAATACATGTCATTTTACACTTTTTGAATAAAAATATATTATTGTCATTTCATATTTCTTGAAAGAAACAATGCATATCCCTATACATTTATTATATTATATTATATTATGTTATATAGTATATTAATTACATGTTATTTTTTTTTTACAACAACGGTTATAGTTTATTTAAAAGGTGGCAAACCAGCTGCCGCGAGCGTATACAGAGCTGCTCTGTCTGAGAGCGCAATCCGGGTTACAACTGTTGAGACAGCTTTGATTTTTGCAGGGATTGAAAACGCCAAGAAAGGAGCGCCTCATGCTGGAGAGATCAGCAAGAAGAATTATACTGAGTATGTTGGCGGGAGCTTGAAAGAGCGCTGGAATTTGAAAAGGAGAGGTATCATGATTTTCCTCTGATAGAACTTGAAGAATCGCAGCGAAGCTTCTGAGGATGCCTAGAGGAGAATCCTCCCTTCGGTCTGCTGCAAACCCTTTATGTATAACTTCCCATACTTGCAACTGAAGATACTAAATTTAAGGTCCACCTAGGAATCGCCCCACAGAGTGCTATGACAGAGGGCAAAGGTTGAAATTGTGGGAAAGCGATCTGACTGAGACTTCAAAGCAGAGTCCGAGAACATTAGCAACTGGTCGCTCGAGATGGGTCGATCCTGAAGTGAGCGGATAGAACAATGAAGCAGGGGAGAGCCCAAAGGAGATGAATCCCAGTAATCAGAAGGATTATGGGATGTTGCAGAATGAGTCAACATTGTTAACTGCTAGAGATCTTCTACTCCGGGAAGAGAAAATATTGGCCTCCAGGTCTGCTTGCGAATTTAACTTCCTAAGAATATGGTAGAATGTGATTTTGTGGAATTTGGGCAGGAAAATTTTGATTTTTTGGAGAATGGAGGCTAAAAGAACCTGAGAAGGATTCTTATGGGAATTCATAGCCTGGATAATTAGCCTTGAGTCACCAAAGACAGAGATGGATAGGTAGTTCCCCTTAATCGCCAGCTTTAGACCTTGCCACAGAGCGAGAGCCTCTGCTCTGTTGTTAGTTTCCTTGCCCAGACCCCAAGGAAAACACAACACTGCAGAGCCACCAGGACACAAGAGAACCCCTCTGCCACCCGATGCTCCAGGGTTACCTTTGGAGGCCCCATCGAAGAAAAGACAATGTTCATTCAGAGCAGACCTCCACTTAATGAACTCCTGCTCCTCCAGACGAATTTCCCAATTGGAATGGGCAATTGCTGGGGGGATGGGACTGTCCTTAAGGTTTGGGACAAGCTCTTTAAGCCAGAGAACCTCCTTGCTGTACAGATCCCTTTCATTTCTTAGGGCACTATTGGCTTCAAGAGCCTCACCCAATAAGGCTCTGACTTTAGTGATCACTCTTGCAGGATTAAAACTCTCATCCCTGAATATTCTGTTGTTCCTCTCCAGCCACACCTTCCAGCAGATGAATTTGGGAATCCACATCCAGCCGGTTTTAAGAAGTTTTTTTTGAATAGAAAAAACGGAGATGAATTGGTCCAATTACGGAGGAGATTTGGAATATTGCCAGGAAGTTCAATATTGTCAGATTCTAGCATCAGGACACCCCTCCAGACTTCATGAGTGAAGGGACACTTTAACAACAGGTGATCAGCCGATTCTTCATCCGACACACATAATGGGCACCTGGAGGGCCCTTCCATTCCACGTCTTCTAAGGTTATCTCTGGTGAGGATTCTTTTATGCGCTAACGTCTAGCAGAAGAAGTCAACTTTGGGAAGGGAGGGGAATTTCTATTGGGCTAGATCCGGGGGAACATTAGGGACAGCCATCCTGTTTTTGTAACCTTCTGATGCTGAGTATGAGCCTGAGAATGAGCCCCACCCTCTTTTGTCTTTGGTAGTAGCCTTTGATGGAGATTTTCCTTGAAGCACATCCAGCAGTAACGAGGCTTCTCCCTCTAGCCAATGAGGGATTTCCCCCAGATTCCAGCTTTCCCATAGTCTCCTATCATCCTCCGTCCAAATGGAGATGTCCTAGAGGGTATTCATATTGCAAGCCTGAAGCCAAGCTTTTATATTTGTGAGGTCTTCCATTTGGTTCAAAGGCTGATCGCCAAGAATCGAATCATCCCAGATTCTTATTTTTTTCCCATTACCTGGGATCCAATAAAGTTTGCTGGTAAAATGCTCCATTGCTTTGAGGCAGAGTTTGAAAACAGGGGAACCTTTGGAAGTTCTTGGAGGATGATCCAAGCATCTCAGGCGCTGCCCATGAAAATATTTTTTCCACAGGACTCTCTTACTCCAACTAGGTTTCCCAGAGACTATGTTCCAAAGGAGCTTGGATCCCAGAGCCAGATTTTGAGCTGCTAGATCGCGCAGTTGAAGACCTCCTTCCAAAAAGGGCATCTTAAGAGTTTCCCAGCTTACCAAATGAAGCCTTCTTTCATTTTTTCCCCCCTTCCCACAAAAATATTCTCAAAAGGACGTCCATTTTACTTAAGAAGGCTTTAGGGGCAAGGAGAATGGAATGCTGATATAATGGCAGACTTGTGAGAATATTTTTTATGAGGATAAATTTCCCAGCATTATTCAACCATGAGGCTCCCCAAGCTTGAATTCTGAGCTTTACTTTTTCTAGCAAAGGCAGCCAGTGGGTTGTTTTAGTATTGGACTTAAATATTGGAATCCCAAGGTATTTAAATGATTCCCAAGCCCGGGATCCTTCCATTTCTAAAAGCCTTGCTATGTCTGCCATTTCCTTAGCCGATCAATTCTAGCCATAGATTGTGCTTTTAAGATAGTTTATCTTGCTGCCCGAAACCTCCTTATAAATGTCCAACTCCTTCTTGAAGGACCTTGCCGAATTTGTACTCGCTCCTCCAAGCAGTAAAGTGTCATCAGCAAACTGGGCATGGTTTATGTCTTTAACATTGTGAGCCATTCTAAGGCCAGGCAGAGATTGGATATGTTGACAGAAGTCAAGCTGAAATCTGAGAACTGAAGCTTGGATAGCATAAAGGAGCGGGGACAAAGGGAAACCTTTTCTTAGTCCCCTTGAGGCTTGGAAGAAGTCAGTAGATCAACCATTAACCAACGGCGTGATCGAAGGGGAGGCTATGCAGGCTTTTACCCAATTTATGATGGCTGATGAGAAGCCCATTTTCTTCATCACAGTAAACAGGAAATCATGCCTCACTCTATCAAATGCGTTTTCCAAATTGAGCTTAATCACCATACCTTTTTCTTTCCGAAGGCAGCTTGAGTGAACTGCTTCTTGCACCAGCACAATATTGTCCAGAATCTTCCTCCCTTTGATGAATCCTCCTTGGTTTTCAGGGATGATGACCGGCAGAATTTTCTTGAGGCGATTGGAAATGATTTTGGTAACCAGCTTATAACTAGTGTTACACAAAGAGATGGGATGGAATCTACTAAAATCATAGGCGCCTTTCGCTTTCGGGATCAAGGCAAGAAAGGCCGAGTTGATGCTGCCTCCAATCTTGGCACAAGCCTACGATTTCCTGACCATTCTCAGCAGATCGACTTTGATTGTGGCCCAGCAGGACAGATAAAACCTTACAGTGAACCCATCAGGGCCCGGTGCTTTATCCGGATCCATGTTATCCAATGCTTTTTTAAGCTCATTCATGATGATCGGAGCAGACAGCATAGTATTATCAGACTCTTGAATACTGTGAGGGATTAGACCAAACAGATAGGCATGAGGATCGATAGGAGGGTCTTCAGGGGCATAGTAGAGATATTTGAAGAAAGAGTAGGTTGCCCGCTTTATGCCTTCGAAATATTTAACCACAGTGTTTTGGTGCTGAATTTCATTAACTGTTTTGAAATGCTTACGTGCTTCAGCTTGCTTGTGAAAGAAACTAGTATTTTTGTCTCCGGCAAGTAACCAGAGATTTCTGGACTTCTGTCTCCAGAACTCTTCTTCTTCCCTACTTTCTTTGTGTAAGTCTTTTTGCAGTTCAACTTCTTTTTGAAGGAGGTATTGAGTTACAGCGATTTTTTCCATTGATAATTGATGGACAGCAAGGCTGTCAAGGGCCTCCTTTCTTTTGGAGAAGGGAGTTTTCAGCCTTCTAGCCCACTCCTTGAGCCCTCTTTTAAGGCCCCTCGGCTTTTCTTCCCACACAAAGAATGGGGAACCATGAACTTGCCGGTTCCAGGCCTCTGAGACCACCTCCTGGAACCCATCTTGTTGAAGCCACAAAGGACTAATCTAAAGGGAATGGGGCCAAGGTTGCCATCCAGGGAGAGCTCAAGAAGGATGGGTTTATGGTCAGAAGTGCAGTTTGGCAAGATTTTAGAGGTGGCCATTAGACCGCAGGTCAAGAAAGAGGTTTGGACGAGGAATCTGTCCAAACGAGCTGCAATATGGTTGGGGCCAATCCTTTTGTTGGACCAGGTGAATTTCCCAGCTGTGGGCTTGATATCCTCTAGATCCCAGCCCAACATTAGGTCTTCAACCCATTCTCTGGTTGGGTCCCTGACCGGGGAGCCACCCTTTTTCTCTTCTACAGCTAGCGTAACATTCAGGCCACCTGCAATAATGATGTGCAAGCTAGTCCCACAGTAATAAAATATAGGACTGCCATTCCCAACCAACCCTCTCGGGTCACGTGGAAAAGCAGGCGCATTGTTAGAACGGTTCCTTCCGGCAACACGATTTCAGGAATTTCCTCCAGCTTTTTTATGAACTTCGGGACATCAGTGGAAGTTCGATTCTTCCCTTTCAGCGATAGCAGTCGGTGAAAGGCTTCTTCAGAAGATGACGGAGGGGTGGGAGAGGCCTCCCCACCCCCAGGCGCACCCATGGTGGCGGCTGTGGCTTTGTAGAGTTCGTTAACCTACCCAGTCGCAGAGTTGTTTGCGCGCGTAGTATGTATCTTAATTACATGTTATTATACAATTTAAATAATATAAATTTTAATTAATAGCATATAATATAATTAAGAATTATAAATTTATATTTATATTTTATTTCAAGTTATTTAAGTAAAAAGGACAAATGCATTAGTTGTTCAATGATAATGACTTTTTCTTGAAAATATCATTCTTATTTATAGTCACATTAATACAATTTTTTTATTAATTTTATTTTGGTACAACATTTGAATTGAATTTAACTATGGTTACATGGATTGTGGTGCAAAAAGTGAATTGCAAATTCATAAATATTATTTTATTGGTTTAACTATTATTTTATTATTTCCTTAGGAGTCCCATTTTAGACCTCAAAATTCCCCTAATGGAAGCTTACGACTCACATCTATAAAGACGGAAGTCTGGATACTCCTAGAATTCCACAACCTATAAGGTTGACACCACAACAATTGGAAGAAAAAATAGAAAAAGGGCTTCGCTATAGTTCTGATAGAAAATACACTAAAGGTCATAAGTGTGCTGAGAAGAAATTATTTTACATAGATTTTCAAGAGGAGGAAGAAAATGACCAAGAAACTTCAAAAGAAGAGGATATACACCAGGAACCAAACCTAGAAGAAGAAGAAATGAGTCCAACCATATAGTCTAATGCATTGGTAGTAATTAGCACTCCTAAAAATATCAAGATAGAAGGACATGTCAAGAAGAAAAGGTATTAGTGTTGATTGATTCGGGTAGTACCCATAATTTTATTCATTGTAAGGTAGCCAAGGAATTGAATTGTTTCCTATAGCCAGCAATAGAATGCAAGTGATGGTTGCAAATGGCGGAACTATAAATTTCTCTAGAAAATGCCATAATATCAAGCTAACCATGGGGGAATATGTATTGAATAGTCCAATGCTTTCCGTTCCAATGGGAGGTGTTGATGTTGTACTAGGAGTACAATGGTTATAATATTTGGGGACAGTAGCTTTTAATTTTCAAGAAATTTTCTTGAAATTTTTTTCATAAGGAAAGGAAATCGAATTACGGGGTATCGCATGGAAGCCAGGAAAGATAATACTCTCTAATTTCATGACAAATCTTCTGAAGAAAGAACCAAGAGCTATAATTGCACAATTATGATGACTAGAAGTTCCAACATAAAAATCATCTATTTCTCCAGATCTCCAAAAGTTGTTGGACAATCATTCCAAGATGTTTGAAGCTCCCAAAGGACTCCCACCTATTCGTGATAATGATCATGTTATTCATTTGATTCTAGGAATTATTTCTCCAAACATCAGGCCTTACATATATCCTTATGTCCAAAAGAGTGAAATTGAACGTATCATTACATAAATGTTAGAGGCTAGTATAATACAACCTAGTAAAATTTCTTTCTCTGCTCTAGTAGTATTGGTACACAAGAAGGATGGATCATGGCACATGTGTCCAGATTATAGGGAGCTCAATAAGCTCACTATTAAAGATAAATTTTCCATTCCTGTGATTGATGAATTATTGGATGAATTACATGGAGAAATTTATTTTACCAATTTGGATCTTCTTTCAGGATATTGTCAAATTAGAATGATGACAGAAGATATTCCGAAAACATCATTTCTAATTCACGATGTTCATTATGAATTTTTTTTCATGCCTTTTGGCCTTACTAATGTACCTTCTACATTTTAAGGGTTGATGAATTCCATTTTCAAACTCTTCCATAGAAAATTTGTACTATTATTTTTTGATGATATACTAATCTACAACAGGTCTTGGAAGGATCATGTTCAACTTGTTGACAGGATGCTTAAACTATTGGAGGAGAAACAATTATATGAAAAAACATCCAAATGTTTCTTTGGAGTACAAGAGGTGGAATATCTGGGTCATCTTGTATCTCACGAGGGTGTTAAGGTAGACCCTAAAAAAATTAAAGCCATTAAGGAATGGAAAGTCCCCACAACCATAAAGAAGTTGCGAGGATTTCTCAGGTTAACAGGGTATTTTGGAAATTTTGTTAAGAATTATGGGAGAATAGTAGCACCTATAACAACATTATTGAAGAAATATTCATTTTCATGTACTCCTAAAGCAATTAAGCCCTTTGAACATCTTAAAGAGGCAATGTTCCTAGCATCGGTCTTAGCTACGCCAGACTTCACAAAAACATTTATTGTGGAATGTGATGCCTCAGGAAATGGAATTGGTGTTGTTGTAATGCAAGAAGGAAGACCCATTACTTTTGAAAGTCATCCAATCAAAGGAAAGTATTTAAAGAAAGATATTTATGAGAAGGAGATTTTGGCAATACTACATGCACTAAAGAAATGGTGACCTTACCTTATGGGAAGACAATCAAGGTAAAAACTAATCATGATAGTCTTAAAAAAAAATTGGAACAAATACTATCTTCATAAGAGCAGCAAAAATGGGTCACAAAGATGTTGGGTTATGATTTTGAAATCATCTACAAAAAAGGAAAGCTAAATGTCGTTGCAGATGCACTCTCAAGAAAGTATGAAGAGGTGGAAGCATTTATTTGTGCCATTTCTATTATCCAACCAGATTACATAACTAAGGCAAGGGATGAATGGATGAAGGACGAAGAAGTGTGGACACTCATTCAAAAGTTTCAGCAAGATCCTAATAAATCGGATACATTTAGTTGGAAAAATGATTCTTTATTGTACAAATATCGCTTATATATTTGTAAGAATTCCCAACTAAAACAAAAGGTTCTTTTGGAATTTCACACTTCACATTTAGGAGGAAACTCATGATTTTAAAAACTTACCACAAGGTGAAGAAAGAATTTTTTGGGATGGCCTTAAATCTGATATTCAAAAGTTTGTGGTGAAATGTTTGGTTTTCCGGAAAAAATAAAGTTGAGACTATTAATACCCCTCGTCTACTACAACCTTTATCCATTCCAAGTCAAAGTGGGAGGAGATTTCAATGGATTTTATCACAGGTTTACCTAAGTCTGAAGGAAGGAGTGTCATCATGGTGTTAGTTGATAGACTTACCAAGTATGCACACTTTTGTGCATTATCTCATCCATTTAAAGCGAGTACAGTTGCTACCGCATTTATGGAAACAATTCAAAAGCTACACGGAAACCCAAAGATTATTATAAGTGACAGAGATCCCATTTTTACAGGAAATTTTTGGACGGAATTATTTTCTTGTTTGGGTACTCAACTAGCTCATAGCTCATCTTATCATCCTCAATCCGATGGTCAAACAGAGATAGTGAATAAATGTTTGGAAGGATATCTTCGTTGTTTTGTATCTGATAAGCAAGCACAATGGGTCAAGTGGTTACCTCTCGCCGAATGGTGGTATAACACTTCCTTCCATACTGCAACAAAAATGACCCCATTTATGGCACTTTATGGATATCATCCACCATCCATCACATCATATTTAAGAGAAAATTCTAAGGTTCAAGCAGTGGAATATCACATCGAGCATCAACAAGAAGTTAACCAAATCTTAAAGGATAACCTACATTTGGCACAAAATATAATGAAACAACAAGCATATCAACATCGCAGCAAGAGAATTTTTGATGTAGGAGATTGGGTATTTTTACGACTACAACCATACAAACAAATGTCCCTCAAGCAAGCTAAGAAGGATAATAAATTATCACCAAAGTATTATGGTCCTTACAAGGTGTTGCAAAATATTGGTACTATGGCATACAAATTGGAGCTTCCTCCTTCTTCGCGAGTGCATCCAGTTTTCCATGTTTCGTGCTTAAAGAAGGTTATAGGTGACAAACTTCCAGTTAAAACAATATTGCCAGAACTTGATGAGGAAGGAAAAATCATATTGTAACCTGAAGCAGTCGCGGAAACAAGAACTTGACAGCTAAGAAATCGATTAATTTCAGAGTATCTCATCAAGTGGAAGAATTTACCCATTGAAGATTCTACATGGGAGGATGATAATTTTATACAAAAGCATATGAAGTTACTCAAGCATTGAGGACAACACTTTTTGAAGGATAGGGGCATGTTAGGTCCCTATATTACTAGTATATTCCTTTATTGTTGTTAGTGTAGCCCCCTTATTTTTATTGTTGTACCCTTGTAACCCCAATATTCTTATTATTGTGTGCTTACATTATTATTGTTAGTTCGACTAGGATTATATTGTGACCCCATGGACTCCTATATATAGAAGGAGGTTTTGTCTTTTGTATCATCCAAGAATTGTTCAATTATGTAATGTAAAGGAGGTTCCCCCCTCGAAGTGGCTTATATCTAAGGCATTGATCTCTCTTTTATTCTATTTTTGGAGTTGGTTTCATATCAATGCACACAACAGCGCATGTCCAACATGTGCACAGTACGGTATCGACATGGGCACCACACATCCAACATGTACATAACACCATCTATACCTATAACTTCATATGAAATATACAAACAACACCACATATACAACAAATATACAACATCACATTTACCCAATACTACATATGTTACATGTACACATCACCATAGGTAAAATCATTTAATATACATCATGCACAACATATTCTCAACAATATTATTGCACATTCATATACCACAAGTTGACCCCACAAGCAACCTTGATTCTAGTGTCTTATCCATTATGGTCCCAATAATTCATAGATCACACTACTTTCACTTTGTTGATGTACCCCTCAGCATTACCTATCCATAACATAAGCATAGGCATAGTACAAGCATATAATATCAATTGATGTCCACATGATACTAACCTCATATATTTTTCAGAGTTACTCTTCCCACTTGATTCCTCATAATACCAAGAGCATCTTCATTCCATTTACCTACATAAGAAATGATTCCTCCACAAGAATTATCCTTGCAGACCCTGTCATACAGTGGCATAGATACATAGATACATACATATATATGATCATTAGCATAAAATAATCATGATCCTCTTAGACAGCAACATACATACACACATATATACATATAAACAATAGCATTAAACACTCATGATCCATGATGAGACTATTAGACACAACATACATACATACATACATACATGTATACATATATAAACATTAGCATAATAAAAATCACAACACAATTACGAGATATCATAAGGTAAAGGTTAAGAGAACTCCCTTTATCTATGCACAACATTGAGAACAACAGTTCCCAACATAGACAAGGCATATGAAGCCTCAGGTCCACTTTATTTATCTTTTTTGTTTCCTTTCTCATGTCTATACTACCACCATCCATTTACCATAATGGACCCAACTAGTCCAACCGACTGTCATATTCCTACCTTTTGTTTTTCTAAGTCATGCATCAAGCTTCATCCGAGTCTTTCATTACTTATTGGTTACCACACAACTCTCCCTGAGCTACATCAACTTTCCTCTTTCCCAAGATAATTCCCAAGACCCTCAAACAAAAGGAAAAAACAAGAAACAACAAGATGAAAACCATGAAAATCAATAACAATACGACACTGCAAACAAAGTGGCAAGGCCTTGCACCAGTCATGAACAAAACCGCAAATCAAGCTCAACAAATCACAAAATACCAAAATCACAAGACTTAACAGCAAACACCATGACTCAATCCCCCATGGGTTCCCAAAGCTTCCAAGGGAAAGGTCCTAAGCCTTTTCAAAGATTTTATGGCAGTATATTTTGTCATGCAATCTCATGCATCATGTTGTCATAAACAGATAACTGTAAGTGCATAAATAAGCATAGCAACAAGCTAGTCACCTTACCTTGTTGTGCCAAGCATGCACATGTTTCAGCCATATGTACCAGCATCAAGACAACATATCTATCAATTAAAAATCAACTTTTACCAAGACTAACAACCACGTCATAATCAATAATCAACTCCCATTCATCGGTCATAATACATAATGCTACAACTATCATCGACATACAATCAATTATATACCAGTTATCTCATCACATGTGTGTTAGCACAACCATCTTAAAACAATATCATTGCTTCATGAAATCTTACTTACACATTTACTCGTATCATGCAATTAATCAAACATTCAAACAACAAATAGACAACATAATATACAACAAACACTTAAACACCAAATAAACAACATAATCAAACAATCAAGCACCAAGTAGATGAACAATAAATCTAATTAGCACGATATAAATTCACAACATATCAACTCAAACACAAATAAGATCATGATATTCACAACAATAACTATCTAACATGTTCACATCATAAGCTCATAAACAGTTGGAATTGATTCATAACAATCACATATGCGTGGTCAGTCTAGATTAGTACAACACAATGTCACTAATGAGTCATCTCATACCTAAATTTCATAACCCTAACCATCTTCCTAGGCCAATCAAATTTATAATGATACATGTAACATCGAGATCTTAATACAATAACCCTAATCATCAAGCTAATTAACATATAACATACCTATCAACAACACATAACATAATCATTGGGCTAGCTACAAGTTAACATATAACATGTTCATCAACAACGTATAACATAGTCATCAATTTAATACCATGCTTGACTAACCAATGCATGTACATATGATCACACTAGTTAACTAACATCTATCATGTATGTAACCATAAAATAAATAGAATGAAAGGCATACACATAACCATAATTCATATGACTATGTTGATCATATGATATTTATCACATAAGTAACCATAATAATAATACAATGACGAACAAAAAATTAACCCTAATGCTTACAACAACCATGAATCACATACCTGCATGCAACCATGCACACTTGTATGGCGATCTTATTTTACCCCAAAGTCCATTGTTGCAATATGAATTTAATGATCAACATCTCCTACTCTATCTCAACCAACACATTAGCATCATAACATACCAATATCATCATGATGACCTAATTAAATACAATGACATTATGTACAACCACCTCAATAAAACCAATGCAAACTTTACCTTATTCGCCCACTTGACATGTATAACCAATCATGAAAGACAAATGAATTTTCAACATATGACACCACACAAGAAATCATACGCAGATAACACCGAAGCATGAAAAATATGTAACCATATCATAATAAATAAATGCATGTACAATATGTAACAATATTTAAGAAAGCATGCATGAACAATAAAAAATCATGAGCAACACATAACCAGTCATACACTCATGACAACAATGAACATGTTGAAAAAAACACCATTAGCACTTCCATGGTGACACCACTACCACCATGGCCAACACAACATAGATGCAATAATAACATACACCATAGATATGAGAAACATATATGCAACCAACAGGAAAGCATGACCAACACACCTCCCGTCCTGTCCAAGGGTTGAACCTTGATTTGTTACGACTCTGTGGTATCATATATCAACAAAAAAGAATGGAAACAAGACATCACCCAAGGAAATAAAAACCATGCTCTGATACCACTATGTAGTATTTGATATCACATAAAGAGAACAAAAACCAAACACCACCCAAGGAGATTGAAACCACGCTTTGATACCACTTAGTGGTATCAGATATCACTGAAAGAGAAAAAAAACCAAACACCACCCAAGGAGAGTGCAAACATGCTCTGATACCACTCTATAACAGCCTCCCCCCACATCTACCCAAGTAACCATCCAACCAGGATAAACATGAGATGAGAGGCTACTATAATGAGATTAAACCTCGTAGGTACCCTTAAGGAAGTGTAACCAATGGAAAACAAATCAAAATACCTTGTACAACATCATAAACACCCCTAGGAGGTAACACAGCCCTTTAGGCCTCTTAACCCTGGGTCACACTGACAATTTGACTGTTTTGAGCCATAGCCGCAGGCATAATACTACATGCTTGCGTCGAGGAGGCTATAGCCCTAGGAACAACACTACATTCCTGTCGCTAGGGCCCCAAATGCCTAGTTTTTTGCCTCTAACTCCGATATTTCAGCCACCTTTTTAGTCCCAGAGCCCCAGTCACTGTTAGGAACTTCATGGAAACTCAAGGGATGATAAATAACATTAGAAAAATAATACGAACGCAATCACATCAACAAGAACTCGTACAGACCCCTCCTATCTGTGATAGGAATTTAGTCAACCATGTCACAAACATTAAATCTATAGATTTAAAGAGAATATTTAAGCATAGGGGTCTCTTACTTATCTGAGAATATATAAGAAGAATTGATCCCCTACATCATAAACGGAAATATAATCTATTTGACTATAAATTCATTATGCATTCATTTACAAGTAAAAAAATGGATATATCCATACATCATCACTTATAAAATACATTATTATAAACAACATAATAACAATAGAAATACCACGGATACAATAGAAATATAATCCACATAATAACTGGTACATTTTCATACCAAATACCAAATGAATGAGTTCTTCATTACTCAATGTAAAAACCAACCAACGATGGGACTTCCACGTTCCACATGACCTTAGATTGGGTGAGACAAATCCCTCTTCAGCCAGTCACCCCCATGCCATATTCCAAGGATGAATGTGGGACTCATAACCAACCAAAAATAATGAAACAAGCATGAATGTTACCGGGTTTTCCACCTACACCGTGAGGAATATTCTTGTCTCCTAGACTCTCAGGCTTTACCACAACCCACATTCTGAATCAAGGGTCAATAGGCCCTAAATCGAGACATACTCTCCAGGCTTTACCATAAATCCCATCCTAGGACTACTAGGACCAAATGGAGAGCACCCACCTCTCAAGATTTACAACAATGCTTCTCGAATCAGTAGGCCTTAAACTGAGGAAAAATACCTCTAGGCCTTACCGTATATCCCGCCATTCATGGGTTGAGGATTCCTAGGCCCATCGAGGTACAGAATCATGGCTTTAATGCAACCCAAAGCCCGGTTCAAGGGTTACGAGGCCAATGGCTTTACCATGAACCATAGTCCAGTTCAGGGACCACTAGTCCATGTGTTTTTCCTTTCGGAGATCCACCTCACTCAAATTTGAATCCATCTGGTAATTCATCTCAACCAAAGTATGAGAACTCCAAAACACCATGGCTATCCGAAAATGCTAAGGTTAGGTTGAAAACATTGTTACACCTGGAAAAACCCATGCCAAGAAAACAAATAACCCCATGTAATACCATGCATGCCAGATCTAGTAAGAAAAAAACACATGCAAATCGATACTTGCCAATAATCTTGTTGTAGTTGCTTGATTCTCACTCCTCCTTGTTTGCTTCCTCCTTCTTCATGCTTTCTTGCCTTTCTTGGTCCAATGCCATAATGCTCCAAGAAAACTCTTAGTGTCCAAGAGTATGATAGATAGAATAGAATGAGAGCCATAAGTGTGAGAAAAATCTTTCCAGCTAGTCCTCATAATCCTTTTTACCAATGAGGCCTCTATTTTCTTCAATTTCCAATATTTTCCTTCATTTTTCTCCTCACATGCAACATGTGACCTTTCATATCCCTCTTCTCCTAATTTCCATTATTTTCATAAATAAATGTGCCAAAAATGCCATTTTTCCTTTCCAAAGCCTTTGCTTTTCCTTTTCCAAATCCCTTAGCCATATTAACCTAAATGAACACCCACTCGGATGTTTTTCCCAATATTCAACTTGGAATAAGTGTCCCATCAACTGTGGTTATTATATTAACTTTTATTAAATGGAATTTTTACGAAGGATGTTACAACTAAAAGCACTGTCACACCTGGCAAAACCCATGCCAAGGTAGAAAAGAACCACATACAATACCATGCATGCCAGATCTCATAAGGAAATCACATATACAAATCAATACTTGTAAATAATCCTGTTGTAGTTGATTGATCCTAGGTTTCCTTGTTTTCTTTTCCTTTCTTGCTCCAATGCCAAATTTCTTCAATAAAACTCCAAGTTTCCAAGAGTGAGAGAGAGAGAGAGAGAGAGAGAATAATGGGAGAGCTCCAAAAATGAACTAACAAAAGGTGAACCAACCAAAGCTTGTCAACTTATCCTCAGAAGCCTTTTTCTCAATGAGGCCTCTATTTTCTTAACTTTCCATTATTTTCCTTCATTTTCCTCCTCACATGTAACCTATCACCTTTCCTCTCCCTTTTCTCCTATTTTCCATTATTTTCATAAATAAAATTCCATTTAATGCCTCATTCCTTTCCAAAACCTTTTCCATTGCCTTTTCCAATTTCCTTTAGCCGTAGTAACTTAAATGAACACTCACTAGGATGTTTTTTCCAACATTCAGCTTGGAATAAGTGTCCCATCAACCATGGTTATTAATTTTTTTTACTTCATTACATGGAACTTTCACCAGGTTTGTTACACCGCTCAGCTTCGATTCCATCTGGAAATCCATCTCAACCAAAATATGAGAACCCACAACCATGGCTCTCTGAAAATGGGAAGGCTCAGCTAAAAAACTATCAAACTTGGAAAAACCCATTCCAATGATAGCAAGAGAGCCAATAACACACATGCATAACCATGCATGCCAAATATAGTAAGGAAATCACACATGCAAATCGATACCTGCAAGTAAACACGTTGTACTTGTTTTATCCCACTCTTGCTTGATCTTTGCTTCCCCTTTTCCTTCTTTTCCTTTCTTGATCCAATGAAAAAATTCTCCAAGATAAATCAAAGTGTCCAAGAGTGTGAGAGAGAGATAATAGAGAGAGAGCTCCAAAATGAAACTGAAATAAGGTACCAACTGATCCTCATCAGCCTTTTTATCAATTAGGCCTCTAATTTCTTCATTTTCCATTATTTTCCTTTATTTTCCTCCGCACATGCAACCTATGACCTTTCACCTTATTTTTCTTCTAATTTCCATTATTTTCTTAAATAAATTGCCAAAATTTCCATTTTTCCTTTCAAAAGCCTTTTCCTTTCCCTTTGCCAATTTCTTTATCCATATTAACTGAAATCAACACCCACACTAGGATGTTTTTCCCAATGTTCAACTTGGAACAATTGTCCCATAATCATGGTTATTATTTTTCCTTTAATAACTTTTATTACATGGAATTTTCGGTAGGTTTGTTACAAAACTCTCCCCCTTGGGGGGAACTGTCCTTGGTGTTCAATGAAACCTACAACCAACAAGACTATTGTAAGCACAACATACTACCCATGGATCTTTATAACTTAGCTCATTGTAGTATTTAAAATGATCACCCAACTGAAAAGAAAACCAACATGAAAAACATAATGACAAGACACCCATACCGCTGATTGGATATTTATAACATTTCTCATGGCGGTATTTACATCCAAATACATATGTACATATACCAAAATTTCACACCAAAACATATAATAAAACATCATACCAAACTTCTTTTCCTCAACTAGAAAACATTGAAGGATACATAGCCCGCATCTAATCCACCATCTCCCATGTAGCTTCATTGAGTTGAAAGTGCTTCGACTACACTTTAACATACTCGATTTCTCAGTTATGGAGGATGAGCATATTTTTCTACAATTTACACTATGGCCTTGGCTAGAACTCTCCTTTTGGCTCCACCTGAAATATCGACTAGTCGATCACATGATCATCATCTTTAACATACTTCTTAAGCAATGATACATGGAAAACATGATGGGATTTCACTTTCGGAAGCAGAGCAAGTCGATAGGTTACTAGCCCAATCCTTTCAATAATCTTCAATGGTCCATAATATCGAGGTTCCATCTTGGCACATGACCCAATCCGCGATGAGCTCTTCTTGGGCTTGATGCACAAGTACACTTGTTCCCCAACCTGAAACTCCTTAAACAACATGTTCTGATCTGCATAATTTTTACGCCTATCCTATGTTTCTTTTAGATTTTTCTTGATTACCTACATTTCCTACTCCATCTCTGCCAACATGTATTTTACAATCAATACCTTGTTCACTGGATCACTCCAACTAATTGCAGTGTTACAACTCCTCCCATACAATTCCTTAGACTAACTCATCCTCAGTGACTCCTGTTACCCATTTTTGTAAGAAAACTCAAAAAACAGAATGTACTCTTCCCACTTCTGCTAATGATACATCACATACATCCTCAACATGTCCTCCAATATCCTGTTGACCCTCTTTGTATATCCATCTATCTACGGATGATAAGTTGTATTGAAGGCCAAATTTGTACCTAATCCTACAAGAAACGCCTTCCAAAATGTGAAAGTCAACTTCACATCCTTGTTTGACAAAATATTTTTTGGAACACCATGCAATCTAACCACATCTGTGATGAACACATATTCCACATCAATATATTAATACATATTCTTCACTGCAATGAAGTGTGTTGCCTTATTAACCCTATCCACAATAACCATGATAGAATCATGTTGTCTGGATGTCCTAGGAAAACCTGTGATGAAATCCATGTAAATGGCCTCATATTTCCAATCTAGAATCAACATCAGCTGTAGTATTCCACCTCGATGCTTACACTCCGCCTTTAGCTACTCATAATCAAAACATCTAGCCACAAACTCTGCCAAATCCTTCTTTAGATTTGGCTAATGACATAATTTATTTATTGCGGTCAATGTCTTCTAATAGCCTAGGTGACTTGAATATGGTTTCACATGAAACTCATTCAAGATCACCTTCTTGAGCTTACTCTCACTTGGCACATATATCATGTCTCTAAACCTTACCAATCCATCTGTTGTAAGACAATAGTCCACATCCTGTGCACCTATACCTACACATGTACCTATAGCACTACATGTACATGTACTCTTTGTAACATGTTTCTAAGCTCCATGTACTTGAAATCCTTCTGACCTGCCCGCAAGATCCTATCCTATAATTTTGTCCCATAATAACTTATAGTTGTTATATGATTCACCTGTATCTGCCTCCTAATAGCATCTGCAAACTTGTTTCATTTCCCTTGATATACCTGATCTCAAAATCAAACTCATTGATCGTGTCCAACCATCTAGCTTCCCTGGCATTCAGATTTGCTTGGTCAAATAGATACCTCAAACCACTGTGATCACTCATCAGTACAAACCTCCAACACAGAAGAGAGTGTCTACACCTCTTCAATGCATGAATGATTGTTGCCAGCTCAAGATCATGTGTCAGATATTTATGCCCATGCTCATTTAGTTTCTGTAACTCATAACATACCACATGTCATTCCTGGATAATGACTCCACCAAGCCCTCTCTTGCAAGCATCTTTACATACGACGAAATCCCTGTCCTGATTTGTGATCTTTAACATTGGAGCATGTGTCAACAACTTCTTTAAATGCTCAAAACTAGCTACACATTCCTCTCTCCATTCAAGCTTCTTACCTTTCCTCTGCAATGATGTGATAGGAAAGAAATCTATGATAAGTTCCTAATGAACCTCTTGTAATAACTTTCTAACCCCATAAAGGGCCTTACCTCATCCACATATCTCAGAGCTACCTACTCCATGATATCTCTTATATTTTTGAATCCACTGATATGCCTTCCTTGGAAACCACATGTCACAAGTAATGTACCTTTTTTTGAAAGAAACTGCATTTACTAAGCTTAGCATACAACTGATGCTCTCTCAACAATATCAATATTGTTGCTAAATTGTCGGCATGCTCTTCCTCATTATTAGAATATATCCATATGTCATCAATGAATACAATAAGAAACTTGTCCAAATAAGGATGCAACACACTATTCATCAAGCACATAAAGGTAGTTCTAAGAGCATTAGTCAAATAAAATGGAACTAAAAAAAACTCATAATGCCCACACCTAGTCTGAATTTTTTTCTTGTAAATGTCCTCTTCATTGACGCATACCTAATGATATCCATATCTCAGATCAATATTCGAGAACACTATTGATCCCTTCAATTGATAAAATAATTCATAAATCCTCGATAATAAATACTTGTTCTTGATGAACACTTTTTGCAACTTCTTGTAATCAATACACAACTTGTCAGTACCATCCTTCTTCTTCATAAAAAATATTGGCACACCCCAAGGTGATATACTTCGCCTAATGTATCGCTTGTCGAGCATTTCATTCAACTGCAACTTTAACTCTACCAGGTCAGGTGTGCTCATCCTGTAAGGTGCCTTTGATGTGGGTGTTTATCCTCGCACTAACTCAGTGGAATAGTATACTTCTATGTGAGGTGGAAACTCTGAAATATCTGTGGGAAACACATCCTAAAACTATTGTAGAACTAGTTACCTGCTCAAAACATATGTATCCTAAACTTCCTTACCTTTGTTTCTAGACATATGCACTGCAAATAATATACACCATTTTATGTGACTATGCTTTGCCTGTATATCTCTGACCATCCTAAATTATGCTAATTTATTCTTACCTTGTAAGATTTGTTTCTCCCCATTGTTATCCAAGCACTTAATGAATTTTTCATAGAAATCCACCTTAGTCCTGTGAAGATACAACCAATCCATACCCAAAATCATACTATATGATCCCAACGGAAATGAATTCAAATGTGTTGATGTCGGCATGCCGTTCAACTCAAATGCACAAGATCTTACCCAATGATGAAATTTTTTCTTTGTACCTATAACAAACAACACTAAACAAGATTATGCATGCACTTCTTTATTCAAACTACACTTATCCAACAAGTCAGGACTAACATAACTATAATTATATCCATGGTTAATCAAAATAGAAATAACTTGATCACAAATCTTATCATGCATTTCAATGAAATATTCCTTATTGTATTCCTATCTGTTATCCAATGTTGCATAGATACGAGGAATTATTTTTCCAACATCCCCAACATTTTTCACCTCTAGTGTACTATATATCTAAGGCCTACTACCCTGATACTCCAGACAATCTCTCTTGAGATGCTCCTTACCGCCTATCCAACACTCCATCTGTCCAGCACCATTACCTCTATTCTATTGTTGTGACCCATTTCCTTTTCTGACTACAATGAACTTCTTATATGTTGCAACATTTTCTTTATCTTCTATATTTTGAGGCCTTGTTCTTTTCAGTTTCCATTTACCTCTACCTTGATCCTTAATTATCCCTTTCCATCCTTTTTGAGATTCATTTTTTCCCTTTGAATATTCATAGCAATGCTTCAATTTCCCAATAAATTCCTCAACTGAATGAGGCTCATCATATTCATTCTAATCATTAAATTCTAATGGTAATCCACTATATCTCTGAACTTTAGCCTTCTCATCTTTAATATAGGGTACATACCTCAATAACTCCAGGAACTTAGTCATATATTCCTCATATGTAATTGATCCCATCTATAGCTCATATAATTATCCGATCTTACTGTCATACTACTTCCATAAAAAGTACTTCTTCCCGAAAATCCTCTTGGACTCATGCCAACTCAAGTCCTCTATCATGATGTCTCTGACCCGCTTCACATATTCCCACCAGACAACTGTTTTACCTTTTAGGATGAGGACATCTACTGTGGCCTTCATATTATTAGTGTAATTATGCAACACAAAGAACTTATTCATCCCAAGTATCCAAGCCTCTACCTCTTTCGACTTCTTCAGGTCCCCATGAAAATTAGGTCGATTTTCTTTCTTAAACTCGTCTGGAAAGTATCCCCTATCAATCCTCCTCTAAGGATGATAACAATTATGATCATAATGGCTGTCAGAAATAGAACTAGAATAGTACCTGTGTCCATCACCTCACCTATCCGAAGTATCCAAAAATATTTCATCTCTGACCATGTCATCTATGTCCAACTTGTGCCCACCATGAGATCTATGGCCATATTCCCCATTAGTTTTGTCCTCTTTTCCCTGGTTGATCCGAAGTGGTCCCTGTCGCTATAATTATGACAAAATCTAAAGGATTACTACATTAATCTCTTCTTGTTTCTCCTGTGCCTATATCATTTTAACATTCACTTTACAACTCCTTATTTATTCTTTCAATATTTTTAGTGTGTATGCTAATTCAGAAGTGTTCCCAACACCACGCTTCTCAATTGACCCATAAGGAGAATCTCATGAACTACAATATATGATTCAGATATTCATCTTGATCTCTTCTTGCAAGGAATTGTATGTTTGATAAACCAAATCATAAACCAACCAACGTACCTTAGCATAATTTGGGGAGCAAATCTCATCTTCAAGATCAACCAAATCAATGTAATACATGTATAAACATAATCATAATATCATATAGATATATAATGTATATATAGACATATTAACATATCGACATCATTCTAACCAAAGTCCAATCTTCAATGCATGACCATATCAATCACATACCATGACCTCATGAATGACAGCCACAACCATACCAATGTACACTTGACCACATGTAAGCACTTGACATGGATAAAAAATGCATAAGCAATCATACACTCATGAAGATACATTCCAAAATAACCCCATCCACCTCCACATGGTGACATCCTTGCAACCATGGCCAACTCAATGCATATGAAACAAGCACATGGACCATAACTATAAGGGACACAAGTGTAACTGACATGAATGCATGACCAACACACCAACGATCCATTCCAACAGGTGAACCATGCATTGATACCACTCTATAACACCCTCTTCCCACATTTACCCAAGCTACCCAATCCACTAGGGTAAACATGCGACAAGAAGCTATTATGATCTGACTCAACCTCCTAGGTCACCTTACAGAAGTGGAACCAACACAACACAACTACACATACCTCCTACACTTGCTATAAGGCACCCAAGAGCCATTCAAACCTTAAAAATGGATATCCCCTTAGAAAAACTAACATTTTAGTGCTTCAATACCTTATTTTATCCCTTGATTTTGGAAAGAGTGCGACTGGAACCCTCTAGTCTCTCTCACCGCATGGGCATGCATGCGACTGAGGACTTTTCGAGGTAGTTCTGAGCCTGCGAACCCAATTTTTGTGCCACTTTTTCAAGCCGAGGGCTCAGGTCAATGCCCAGAAATCAATGACACTTAAATAAATGATATGCGGAATGATGATATCAATTCAATCACTTGAATAATGACTTGACTGGACCCCAACTAGCTATGACGGGACTTTCGTCAAACATGTCACCTATATGCATTCTACATGTTTAAACAACATATATGAGCATAGGGGTCTCATACTTATCTAAGAATCACTAAGAAGCACTAATGCCTTATATCATTAACTTCAATATCATCTATTATTTCATATATTCATTTCTCATTCATTTAAAAATTAAAACATGATGAGATCCAAACATCATCATTGTCATAATAAATTCTTATAACCAGCATAATAGAAACAGAAATATAAAGGATACATCAGCCATAAAATCCACATATAGACAAGTATAATACTCATGAAATGTCAAGGATAAGGAACATCATATTAATGTATGCAAATGCCAACCAGGTTTAGGACTTCCACAAACCACCTGACCATAGATTGGTTGAACCAAATATTTTTTTCAGCCAATCAACCTGGTGCCATGTTCCACGCATGAATGTGGGGCTTGAAACCAACTCAACCAGGGCTTCTCGAGTCTACACCACCTCACCCTCATCAATAAAACTAGTCTTTAACACAATCCACATTGGATCACTAAGCCAACACAAGCATGGATGCCATCGGATCTCTCCATCTAAATTGTGAGGAATTTTTTCATCTCAACTTCTTAGCTTTACCGTGTATCCATTCATTATCGATCAATGGATTCCTAGGCTTATGAGGTCTTCTCCCATTTGGATTTAACATGTATAACCCAGGATTACTAGGCCCAATTAAGGTTACACACCATTGATCTTTACCGTGTATTCCGCCATTACCAATGAAGGGATTCCTATGATCAATCTAGGTGTTAACATTAAATATTTACCATGTGTCCCATCTTGGGATTCCTAGGCCTTGTTAATAATCCTAAGACCACCCCAATTAGCTTCAAGCCCATCCAACAATCTAGGTCAACCAAAACATGATAACCCACCACCATGGCTATCTATAAATGGCAAGGCTAGCCTGAAAACATTGTCACACCTAGAAAAACCCATGCCAATGGAAACAAGAGAACCAAGAACACATACATAACCAAGCATGCCAAATCTAGAAAGGAGTTCACACATGCAAATAGATACCTACAATTAAACCCACTGTAGCTACTTGATCCCCCTATTTCTTGTTTGTTCTTTGCTTCCTCTTTTCCTTCTTTTACTTTCTTGATCCAATGCTGAAATGCTCCAAGAGAACTCTCAGTGTCCAAAAGCGTGAGAGGGGTATAATATAGAGAGAGCTCCAAAAATGAGCTGAAAAAATGTACCAACTGATTCTCAGAAGCCTTTTTATTAATGAGGCCTCTAATTTCTTCATTTTTTTGTATTTTCCTTCAGTTTCCTTCTCACATGAAACCTATGACCTTTCACCTTCCTTTTCTCATAATTTCCATTATTTTCATAAATAAATTGGAAAAAAATCCATTTTTCCTTTCCAAATCCTTTGTCATTTTCTTTTTCAATTTCCTTAGCCATAATAACTAAAGTGAACACCCACACTAGGATGTTTTTCCCAACATTCAACCTGGAATGAGTGTCCCATAACTGTTGTTATTATTTTTCTTTATTACATTATATTACATGGAATTTTCATGATGTTTGATACATTTCCAAAATATTTCTCTCGTCGTGCAAACTTCTCCACAAGAGTGTAGAAAGTGATGTTATTGATTTAGGCACTAGCTTGTGAATATTGGAGATAGTGAGAATATGCATCATATACAACATTGAAAAAAGCTATGAGAGGGATTTCCATTTTGATTCAAGTTCCCTATACATCATGTATATATCTCTAATTTCTGAGGTTATGGTGAGGGGGTCATCATCCTTCAATTCTAGATTGGAGAGATTGATCATCTACTAGACTACATCAAGTTCCAAGTGTGATACAACAAATATTTCAACTTCCTTCATGCATTATAATAATTGGTAATTGGAATAATATGGTGAATCACCTCTTCATTTATAGAAGAATAAATCATGGAATAGACCTTGTTATTCGTATTCTCTAATATGGCAAGCCCTCTATCCCATGTGAGCTTGGCAGAAGGATTGACATCTTATCCTTCACAAACATATTTCCATAAATAATTGAAAATAAGGGTCTGTATGATATTTTTGGAACATTAATGGTAGTTTTCCTTTGTAGTGAGCACTACACCAACAATGGAAATGAGGCAACACATTTAAAAAAAAAAACCTTGAGTTCAGGCCTTAGTAATGAAAATACTTGCAATGATAATCCCTAATGAAAAAACGTAATATATATTATAAGGATCCCATTCTACAAATTCTTCTACTATTTTCTCATTAAAATCCTTCAAATTTTACATAAATTAAATTCTACAGTATTATCCCTAAACTATGAGTGTGATTTAAAAATATTGGTGCTAAATAGTTGGCACAAAATACTAGCACAATGAGTTAACATAAAATACTAGCTCCAACGCATTATTCAAAACTAAATAGGGTATGTACTTATCCTTTTCATTAAACGACGTGAAAATAAAAAGGTGCAACAATGTTTCTTGTTTCATTTAATAAATCAAATTTTCTTGGAGGCAAGCATTAACAATTTACTACATTCGTTGTTTCTGCTTTGACTTTCTTTCTTTTGCTTAATAGTTTATGGTGAAGGCTGAATTGAACTAGAAATGGTCAAAGGTGTCTAATTGCTACTAATGATTCCAACACTCCAAGAGATAAGAGAGAGTTTTCAAGTTTAGGTATATATGGTTGTGGAGATAATAATGTGGACATAGGGTTATAGACATCAACTGTGAACCACACAATCGACATAGATTGTAAACCATGGGTACATAGAGAATAAAACTATGATATTGTCAATAGAGAAAAATAATTTTAGGTGCCAAGAAATGCTTCCTCAAATATAGAAAAATGATGTAAAATAACCATGATAGAAACCAGATAGAATCGACTAGAGGTATCCTTGAGCGCACATAATGGTAGCGCCCTCTATAGTGCTCAAAACCTCAAAATTTACGTCCTTTGCTGGAAGAGAATGTAGGGATGTCAAGTAAAGTAATTTTTAGCCTTCTAATCAAGGTAACCTGGGATCAGTCTCATCAATAGGTATATTATGAGGGTCATAATGCCATCCTCCAGCCTTAAAACTATCTTTTTCACACATTTCCTCACATTTTTTGTTATATTATGGTTAGTGAGTAGAGTAAAAGGTGTGTGTCATAGTATGTAGCCTAGTGTGGTTAATTGCAGGAAAATGGAGCATTTTTTAGATACTTACTATGCATGGGATCGAAGGAGATAGGAAGGAGAGAATAAAGGGAGTTTTTCCACCTCCTTAACTCCCTAAATCAGCTTGGGATCACATCACTCTCTCTCATCAATTCGAATCCATTGGAAGCCAAGCCACTACTAGTGCAAGTGAAGCTAAATAAGGACAAGATCCACAATTTTCGAGATGAAGGAGGCAATCAATCCTATTTTTAAGGGAGATTCTAGCATCTAACATTTTTTATAAATAAAAAAGAATAATATCTCACTAGGATTCGAAGTTTTAGTTCATCTAGGTGTAGCTATTGAGCTTGAAGATTGACATAGTTACTTTGAACTTTTATGTGATGCATGAGACCTGCATTTTTTGATATTGAGAAGTTTGATTTTAAGTTGCATATGATTTATTATCATAGGGATAATACCCTTGGGTTTGGGCCCAAACCAGAGGCTTTGGTCCCTATTTTTGTACTTATGTTTCTTCTTGACTCCAAGTAGTTTATAGTCTCTTGTATTTCAATAGAGATTAATATATATATAAAAATATGGTTGCAGCCTCCACATCGCCTCTCTTATGGGAGAATAAGTGGAAGGATTCACAACCATAGTCCAAAAATATTGTGTTTATGATTTTTTGGAAATTTATAAGTGTTATTTTTCTTATTTTACATTTTCTTTATGTAGCTTAGAAGTCATTTTAGTGATTAGCTCAGTTTTCTTGCATAAATTGTATGTTATTTAAATTCAACTAATCTTTTCCATCATAATTTATCTCATTTTGTCAATGATGAATGGATGCATGCATGTGATTAATTATAGGGTTGTTTTAATCTACAAGGAAGGGAACCTTTACCACTTCCATCTTGATCTCCTTCATCTTCCCTTTCCACCTTCAAATTATGTCCCAAAACTCATTTTCATAAGTAACTATTCCTTGCATATCGTGAGCACTCATCCTAGTGCAAGATAGACCTCTGAGAGGTATTGAGCTTGGCTAGGGGCTCAAACCAGTCTCCCTTCATTTTCTTCAACTTCCATCAACCTATCCATGCCCTCAAGACATCATTTTCACCTTCAAAATCCACTTAGAAGCCCTCTTGTAGCATTACAATACTTCCTGTAGCATCCACCTGTAGCATGCCTCTAGCACCATTTTCCTTCATCAGTTTTTCTCCTCGACTCAGTCAAGGTGAATAATGACCCCCAGTTATGATTTGATGATCAGTGCAAGCTCCTAAGTCACTCCAACCATTCCTTTTCTTCGCTGCAAAACAAAGTAGAATTGGTTTCTTTTATCACATGTATGATGCAAGTAGGCTACTACTTTTCAAGAAAGAGTGAACAAGGTAGATTATGCATGAAATTATTATTAGTAGTTTGAAGAATTATGAAAGATAATATAGTCTCCCTTCTGTAAGTAGATTTGGTACTTTGATATATTTTTCAAGATAAAATAACTTTCTTTCTAAACGAAGATTATCCTTTTCCCTTTCATGAAATGATTAGTTAGAATTTACAAGTTGAGTCAATGGAATTTCCACTTTCCTAGCTAGAATTATTTTCCAATTGTACGTTCATCACCAAGATTTCATTATAATTTAGTAGGAGGAAGGATCTCTTAGCACTTTTGATATAATATCATAGTTGAGGGTGGCATGAGTAGAATCCCATCTAATGTGCATATAGCATTTTCACCTCTAAGTTTGTACGAACCTCGAGTTGATAATTTGAGTTGACGAGCACTTGGGAGTTACAAAATTCTTTGTGTAAGACCACGGCTCACCAACATGCATCATAATGTATATCCTCTTTTCATTCACTGGGGTGTGAAAGGTCCACAAAATACCAGAGAAACACACCATAAGTGTATGAAACATCCACATGTTAGAGATACTGAGTAGAAAATTTTATGAGCGAGGCGATATGTAGAGGGAAAACAATTGGTGTAGGTCTACACCTTAATAGACAGGGAATCCATAGTGAAGGATTTATAAGAGTTCCTAAAAGTAGGGACCTATGCCTCGATACCATGCCAAGCGAGGATGGTATCTACTTAATTATTTTGTTCCATTAATATGAATGTCATCATATACAATCAGAATGGCAGCCCTTAGGATTCACATTATAGGGTATATTAATATTCTATTTTTTGTATTTAAATATTTTTTTCTAATCAGGAGGATTAGGTGTCAAACGAAGGGGGAGGAAGACAAATATAAACAAAAAAAGGGAGAGATAGTAATGGGGGAGAGAAGGAGAGAAAGAGTCATGGAGTGATTAGGGGAGAGAGAGAGGTAAGGAGAGGGAGAGATATTAATATAGGGATGGAGTGGGGATAGAAATGGAGTAATAGAGACAGTGATTAAGAGATATATTATTTTGGGGGGAGAGAAAGAGATAGAGAGATTTATTAAGAGAATGAGGGGGAGATGGAGAAGGAGAAAGTTAGGGAGATAGAAGCATAGAGGTAAGAAACGTTATAGAGACATAAATAATTATGTAAATTGAAAAGGAAAGATGGAGAGTATGGGGGGATGGGAGAGAAAGGGGGAAGGAGATAGTGAGGGAAAATATAAAGAAGTAGGAATGGAAATTCATAGAGGAGAGAGAGAGAGAGGGAGAGATAGACATTGAAATATGAGAGACATAGAGAGGGAAGAAGTGAGAGAGAGGTGGAGATAGAGAGTGAAAGAGAATGAGAGATGAATGGGTGGAGAAAGTGGATGGGGGAGAAGAGATAAACTGATAAAGAGAGGGAGATAGATAGTTATAGAGTAAGGGTGAAAAGTAAGAAGGAGAGACGGAGAGATATAGAAAGTGGAGGGGGGAGAAAGGAGAGACTAAAATAGAGAGAGAGAGAGATAGTTAGGGAGTAAGGGATGAGAGGTAGAAGGATATATGGAGGGAGATATAGATAGAGAGACACAAAGAAATATTTAAATGGAAATAGAGAGATAGACGGTATGAAAGATAGAAATAAAGGAAGAGAGAAGCATACATAGGGAGGAGAGAGAGAGAAGAAGGGGATGGAGATTGAAAGAGGAGATGTAGACAGGGGAAGAGAGTGGAAAAAGAGATATGGAGAGAAAGAAACACATACGCAAACACACACATAGAGAGAGAGAGAGAGAGAGAGAGAGGATAAGGAAGAAGAGAGGGATATATATAGAAATTAGGAGAGCCATCAAGATAGATAGATATTCATGGGGGGGAGAGGGAGCTACACAATGCGGGAGTGAGGGGAAGAGAGACAAATACAAGGATAGATGGGGAAGGTAGAGATAGAGATTGTGGGGGATTATATAGGGAATAAAAGAGAAGAATGCATATAGGGTGAGAGAGTGATGGGGGGAAGAGGGAGAGGGATAGTGAGGGAGTAAGGAGGATATACATAAAGAAGGAGAGAGAGAGGTGAGATAGAAATAGAGGTGGAGAGAAGATATATAGAGAGATAAATAGAATTATGGGGGGGGAGAGAGAGATAGGGAGAGATAAAGGTCAAAGGAAGGGATATATAAATAGAAGTGTGGACACTTTCTATAATGTGCGCATGGTCTTACCATTTCTTGACTAACATTAGAAGATGAGAGAGGAACATATGTAGGGTAATTATTGCTATGGAAATTAATTTTACGAACACATGTGAGTTTTTGACACTAGAAAATTTGGCGGAAATTCCGACGGCCAATTCGTCACTATTCCGACACATAGTCGTCGCAAGAGCGACAGTTTGAGGGCGGACAAACTGTGGTTTGTCATGCCGTCGCAGTTCCGACGCACGTAAAAATTGTCGCACTATCGACACTTCTTCCGTCACTTCCGAACAAGCGTCACTCTTCCGACGTCTCACAAACTGTCGCGCCTCCAACGTTTGTAAACTGTCGCACTTCCGATGAAATGTGGTTCGACGTTTGGAACGTCGCTCTTCCGACGCTTGTAAACGGTCGCAATTCCGACCCAACGTGGTCCGAGGTTTTGGACGTCGCTCTTCCGACGTCTGTAAGATGTCGCAATGCCGACGATATGTGGTCCGACGTTTGGAACGTCGCTCTTCCGACGTTTGTAATATGTCGCAATTCCGACGAAATGTGGTCAGACGTTTTTATAGTGTCTCTCTTCCGACGTTTCTAGGTTGTCGCAGTTCCAACGTCTACAAGGCGTCGGTAGACCGACGGAGGGTTCAATTTAAAAAAAAAAAAATGAAACTTTAAAAGACGAGAAACGTTGTTTTGAATATATTATATGAAGTAAAAGAGTCCATGAAGTCATTACATTTTCACATTTGAAGATTGGAACCCAAATATCCATCCAGAAAAGTGGAAGTCCCACCCCAGAAAATGATAGAAAAATACCCCATGTCACATACAGGGACATGATATAAAACCCAGTAACGGTCCACATGGAGATTATCGACAATCTGAGAAAGCATCCAAATATGCCCGAGGCATCTATAAGAGAGTGAAATAGCAGTATGTAGAATAGTAAAGCAACAGATAGAGTACCGACGTCCATTGTTCCAAATACAAATTAAAGTACCCAAAATCCTTGAACAGAGAAAAACGCTAATCATGTGAAGAGTGTGATATGTCCCAAATATAAAAAGACCATGAGACCATATCAATAAACCAGCAACATAGACCAGCATCGCTAGTTTTGAAGGCAGAGTGATAAACATTAATCATTTTTTTTTCACGAGAAAAAACGTTGTTTTGAATATATTATATGAAGTAAAACAGTCCATGAAGTCATTACATTTTCACATCTGAAGATTGGAACCCAGATATCCATCCAGAAAAGTGGAAGTCCCACCCCAGACAATGATAGAAAAATACCCCATGTCACATACAGGGACATGATATAAAACCCAGTAACGGTCCACATGGAGATTATCGAAAAATCTGAGAAAGCATCCAAATATGCCCGAGGCATCTATAAGAAAGTGAAATAGCAGTATGTAGAATAGTAAAGCAACAGATAGAGTACTAACGTCCATTGTTCCAAATACAAATTAAAGTACCCAAAATCCTTGAACAGAGAAAAACGCTAATCATGTGAGGAGTGTGATATGTCCAAAATATAAAAAAGACCATCAGACCATATCAATAAACCAGCAACATAGACCAGCATCGCTAGTTTTGAAGGCAGAATGATAAACATTAATCATTTTTTTTTCAGAAGAGAAAAAATGATATTTTGAATATATTATATGAAGTAAAACAGTCCATGAAGTCATTACATTTTCACATCTGAAGATTGGAACCCAAATATCCATCCAGAAAAGTGGAAGTCCCACCCCAGAGAGTGATAGAAAAATACCCCATGTCACATACAGGGACTTGATATAAAACCCAGTAATGGTCCACATGGAGATTATCGACAATCTGAGAAAGCATCCAAATATGCCCGAGGCATCTATAAGAAAGTGAAATAGCAGTATGTAGAATAGTAAAGCAAGAGATAGAGTACCGACGTTCATTGTTCCAAATACAAATTAAAGTACCCAAAATCCTGCAACAGAGAAAAACGCTAATCATGTGAGGAGTGTGATATGTCCAAAATATAAAAAGACCATCAGACCATATCAATAAACCAGTAACATAGACCAGCATCGCTAGTTTTGAAGGCAGAGTGATAAACATTAATCATTTTTTTTTCACAAGAGAAAAAACATTGTTTTGAATATATTATATGAAGTAAAACAGTCCATGAAGTTATTACATTTTCACATCTGAAGATTGGAACCCAAATATCCATCCAGAAAAGTGGAAGTCCCACCCCAGATAGTGATAGAAAAATACCCCATGTCACATACAGGGACTTGATATAAAACCCAGTAACGGTCCACATGGATATTATCGACAATCTGAGAAAGCATCCAAATATGCCCGAGGCATCTATAAGAAAGTGAAATAGCAGTATGTAGAATAGTAAAGCAACAGATAGAGTACCGACGTCCATTGTTCCAAATACAATTAAAGTACCCAAAATCCTGCAACAGAGAAAACTGCTAATCATGTGAGGAGTGTGATATGTCCAAAATATAAAAAGACCATCAGACCATATCAATAAACCAGCAACATAGACCAGCATCGCTAGTTTTGAAGCCAGAGTGATAAACATTAATCATTTTTTTTTCACAAGAGAAAAAATGATGTTTTGAATATATTATATGAAGTAAAACAGTCCATGAAGTCATTACATTTTCACATCTGAAGATTGGAACCCAAATATCCATCGAGAAAAGTGGAAGTCCCACCCCAGACAGTGATAGAAAAATACCCCATGTCACATACAGTGACTTGATATAAAACCCAGTAACGGTCCACATGGAGATTATCGAAAATCTGAGAAAGCATCCAAATATGCCTGAGGCATCGATAAGAAAGTGAAATAGCAGTATGTAGAATAGTAAAGCAACAAATAGAGTACCGACGTCCATTGTTCCAAATACAAATTAAAGTACCCAAAATCCTGCAACAGAGAAAAACGCTAATCATGTGAGGAGTGTGATATGTCCAAAATATAAAAAGACCATCGGACCATATCAATAAACCAGCAACATAGACCAGCATCGCTAGTTTTGAAGGCAGAGTGATAAACATTAATCATTTTTTTTTCACAAGAGAAAAAACGTTGTTTTGAATATAATATATGAAGTAAAACAGTCCATGAAGTCATTACATTTTCACATCTGAAGATTGGAACCCAAATATCCATCCAGAAAAGTGGAAGTCCCACCCCGGACAATGATAGAAAAATACCCCATGTCACATACAGGGACATGATATAAAATCCAGTAACGGTCCACATGGAGATTATCGACAATCCGAGAAAGCATTCAAATATTCCCGAGGCATCTATAAGAAAGTGAAATAGTAGTATGTAGAACAGTAAAGCAACAGATAGAGTACCGACGTCCATTGTTCCAAATACAAATTAAAGTACCAAAAATCCTTGAACAGATCAAGAAAAACGCTAATCATGTGAGAATTCAAAGTAAAGTTAATCTATTAACATTGCGAATAAAATTACACCGAAGTCAAAAACATTGCCTGGCCATACTCATGGAAAATTTGTCATCAAAAAATTAAGAAGACTGCCCTCATACGGGGAAACCAGTCTTGAACGTTTAATTTACAGAATTCAAAAATATTACAAAGGTCCAGCACAGTAAAATAAACTAAAAGCAACCCAATTAAGTGGGACTGCTAAGCAAGAAAAACAAATTAACCAAACTACTCCTCCAGTGGTTCCTCCACGATTCGGCACCATCCTTCGGAAGGTCTAGGATCACTAGGTGCTACCTCCACATCCATGCCACTGTTGGGAAAAATACTGAGAGGGGGGGGTGAATCAGTATTTACTGCATATTCAAAACTTTGTACTTTTTCATTCCTTAAAACCCATACGCTACTTTCCTTTAGTGAAATCGTGTATACACGCGGATATCCTTCATACAACTCGCGTATTAGCAGAGATCTAATTATGCAGATATTTATTAGCTTAGTTCTTTGCAACATTCATCCATCTGATGTTAAGTTATCAGTAAACATGTACAGTAACAACAGAATAAACCATCACACAACGCATCACACATGAACACTAGGATTTTTAGGTGGAAACCCAAGTCGGGAGAAAACCACCGCTGCAGTTGCTCAGCCTTCAATATTTTATTATAGAGAAAACATCTTACAACATATGTGCAGGCGCAGACTTGACCAGCACGCAGGCACCCACCTGCGCTCGTTTACCAGCCTCTCCTGGAAGGGAGCTACGACCCCCTGACTCGTTTACCAGCCTTTCCTGGAAGGGAGCTACGACCCCCGCTCTCGTTTACCAGCCTCACCTGGAAGGGAGCTACGACCCCCTGACTGAAGGCCACAACCCTCAGAACCAATATGGACCACGTTTCATCAATTTTCACACTGGATCCAACAACTTCAATAGAACACAACTTGCAGGCCACGTTTCATCATATTTTCAGACTGGACCCTCTCCATACATCTAAGCACAGTCAAACATCAACAACAGATAGCTAATACACAGCAGATCAGATCAGACATTTCATACCCCATACTTCAGCAAACCCTAGTTTGCAAACGCGCTTTCCTTTCACTGATGTCGCGTATATAGGCGCTTCCATCCACATAAACCTGTGTATACTTCAGTACAAATTACATTGCGCATACGCGCTTTCCCTTCATCGAAGTCGCGTATATACGCGCTTCTTCTGTGGCGAAGTAGCGTATAGATCTTCAACCATTATAGAGCAGCATACTTCTTCAGATCAGATATTCAATTTAGATTTACCCTTTTACTTCAGACAGATGTTCGCCTTATTTCAGATCTAAGCCTTCCATAAGCATATCTAGCAGATACAAGTACATTTCAGATCTAGATCCCCTTCTTCATCATTGGTGCATCATACATTCAGATCTATCATTCAACTGTAACCCTTTCCATTCAGATATACTTCAGAGAGAAGTATTCATTCAAGCTCAGACATCTTGCACCCTCACTCATGATTTGCACAATGAATTTCTTCTCCTTATATAGGTTTACCCTTTTTTTCAATACCATGAGCCAAAACAATACCATGAGCCCAAAACTACATTACTTCCGATGGTATTCCTGGACGGGGTCATTTAGACGAATCATTACCCAATACAATGGGTCAATACCATAGTGGTTACCCCTGGTTTTGCACTTTATGAGCGCTTTTTCCCATACGCGACTTGGAACGTTGTTTCCCGCATGCATACGCGACTTCTCCTAGACAGATCCACGTATGCCTTGAGACATACTCTTTT